>JANRMT010028174.1:60484199-60525817 GCA_026402145.1 Polypterus bichir lapradei | reverse complement strand
AGATAGATAGATAGATAGATAGATAGATAGATAGATAGATAGATAGATAGATAGATAGATAGATATTCAAAAATCTAAAAGTTCTTCTCCTTTCTTGGTATACTCCTACCAGTGAGACAGTCCCCTGTTCAACTTCTGGCCACAAGCTCTTTGGTGACAGTTGGCTGAAAATATCAGTTATCAATTAACTTTTCCAAATGTCTCCCTTTTTAAGTCCTACCCTTAAACCCTCATAGGATCCTGTAGCCCATGGGCAAAAAATACAAAGTGCAATTGCCAAGTTATAGTACAACAAAATTTATGACAATGTAAAATTATTTGCGCACTATTTACTTACTGTGGCATGGTGGCACCACCACCAGTTATGTTAGGGTATATGAGAGTGTCAAAGTATTATTGTGAGCAAGCAACAAGACCAGGAGATCAAAAACATTGCCAAAAGAGAGAGAGATAGAGTCAAAAACAAAAGCAAAGTTGTAACCAAATCTAGCACTAGGGCCTACTTAGAAATAGAGCTAACTATACTAAAGATTTCAAGGATATTGTTTATTAACCGAGCCTTAGTGTATACTGAAACCATGTCCATATTTATGTCATCATTTCCTTGATGTCATTATCTCAATGATCACATTCACTTCACACATCTACCACGTAAATAATAATGTTATTGTCATTATATAATCTCACAAGTTGTCAAAAGTGATGTGAGGTCTTCAAAAACACTCAGAGAAGCAGATTTGAATTCCACTAGCTTGTCTGGAAAAGGCGCACACAAAAGGCAGCCTCGCATTCGCTTGAGTGGCTTTGGTCTACATCTGGCCAAAATGCTCTTCACTTCCAAAGTTCAAAAAATGTATTCTGTACAGTTCAAAAGCCCTCTAAAAAGCTCCACAATGGAGGGGATCTCTGCCCAACCCTGGCTTGTATAGAGTGAGGCCATGAAAACATTTATAAAAGCAGGATTTATAGACATAAATTAGAATATTTAACAAAATGAACATAGGAAAAAAAAAATCAAAAGGACTTGCCTAAAATGTCAAACAAGATCCAAATTGAAATCCTCAAGTTTAATGCAAGATGTAGATGCAAAAAGTCAAGAATTAGAACAGAAATTACAGAAAATCACAGTACTCATGAGAACCACCAAAATCCATCAGAGCACATTTGCAATGAACCTCCCTGGACTTCAATTATCAGACTGCCTTTATAGGTAGAGTATGAAGCCTGATGGAAGGGTGGCCCCGCCTCTTGAGGATTCGCACACAAAATACAAGAAACATGAGAGAATTGCAAGACAAACATTGATACTAAATAATAACTAAACAGAATAAAAATAGCAGATAATACATAATTAAATAATAAACAAATGGAACAATAGTATACAAAACAATGGGAACCAATGAATGATAATGATAAAACGAATAAAGAAGATAAAAAAGCACTTCAAGCGTGAGGTATTGGAGGAACCCCAGACAGACCATAAAAAACAAAGTCAAATAAGTAAAATGTCATCAAAATCATCAATAATCAAATTCTGGTAATAAAAAGCAAAACAAAAATAAAACAGAATCCTGATAATGAAGAAACTCTTAAGGATCCACAAAATGCATTATAATATCACTGGCCAGTCCTGCCTCTTCATGAATACAACAGCCTGGGTTGAATTCTGTTGAACCCCAGTAGCTGTCAATGTGGAGTTTGCATGTTACCTTCATGTCTGTGAGGGTTTCTGCTGTGTGCTTTGGTTTTCCTGCCACATCCTCACAGATGTGCCTGTTAGGTTAAGTGGTATTTAAATTTGCCAGTTCTGGGTGTGTAAGTGGGCCCTTCAATGGACTGGCACATAATCCAGGGTTGATTTTTGCCTTGTGATTTTTACTGCTGGGATACAATCCAGCTCCCTACCACCCTCAGTTTGATTAGTTGGCTTGGGAATGCTTTGCTATTTGTTAAATCAGAATGTTTTTATTATTATAAAATTGGATGCCATTTTAAGAGATATAAATGGAGGAAGTCAGAAAATAGTAAAGTGTTCACAAACATTTCTCCACAAATATATAATTTTTTTACATGCACAAGAAAAGTGTAGCAAGTCAAAGACCTTAAGATTATCATAAAAGCCCATGTTGTGTCGTATTCTGCATACAAGAACACTTAAGGAGTTTCAGGAACTTACATCGGTAAGAGAATGTAGTCAAGATCAATGGAGCCTACTTAAGCCACTTGTGATTTAGTGGTGGGATCATTATCTTTGCTAGTAAATCCAAAGAGCTAACGCTTTGAATTGAAGAGCTCAGCAGTGAATGTGAGATTGAAAATGAACTTGAGTAAAGTTAGGTCACATTTGGCAGCTTTGTAAACATTAAAAAGACTAAAGGGAAACCAATACATTATACTTTATAAGAAAAATGTTATAATACAATTGAGCAGCCACAGAAATCAAATGGAAATTACACTGAAAGAGATTGAGCAACATGGAGCAGGACATGCTTCATGAAAGGGCCACATCAAATAAAAGGAAATCAATGTTTTGTTTATTTGCTTATTAATTTTGGTTTTCTCTTAAGGAAAATTATCATCTAGAATTCTAAAAAAAACAAGTTATTAAACTTGAAAAAACTTTAGGACACATTTTTTGTTTTTGAAAATTTAAAGAGTTAAAGGCTTCACTGAAAAACCTGTTGTAAACGCTGACAGCAGTAACTGATGAGGTTGAGCACTCGCCCCCCATCTTACCTGCAGAATATGGCCTAGATCAAGCAGATTTGATGTTAGATGGGTGGATTGATAAAAATATTGTACTGAATGCTGAGTTTATGGATATTTTATTCTTAAGGATGCCCCATTAGTATTGTGCCTGACAAGAAAAACGCAAGCTTGTCCTGAAAAGGACAGCAAAAGAGATAAAGGGGTAAGGCAAAAGTGTAATTAAAGAGAAGCAAGCATTCATTAACAATCAGGCAAGCACCAGAGCAAAAACAAAATCCAAAAATCGTAATCAATTAGGAAGAGACAACAAATTCAAAATGACAAGGCAAAAAACATAAGCAATATCATGAATAGAGATTTAACCCAAAGCTAGGACATCGGTTACAGTGAACCATCAAATCTTATACTTAGGATCATTGAAGTGCAGTGCGCTGTTACTGGTCTACAAATATCTGCCATGTCCAGCTTTTGAACACAAAACAAAAAGCAGGCCTTGCAAAACGGAAGGAGCATCTGTGTAAATATCTGCCATTTTAAGTAGAGGGTGCCTCAGTATGATGAATTTATTTCATAATTAACATTTCACAGTCTTAATTCAGAACCCTGTCTTACAAGCTGACAAAGTTCAGTGTTGGTGACCTTGCTATATGACTCATGAAATTTTTGATGACATTTTCATTTGAAAAGCAGTCCAAAACTTTTCTCTGGACAAAATGTAAAGTTTGGTTGCATTCAACTGAATGTTGTCTAAATTAAATGCATAATAAAAAAATACACAAGCTTTCAGAAACACGTTATGGAAAGATGATAGGATTAGATATGGTAGGACAACGTGAAAGGGCACAGTGGGAAGCACCTCTCCAGATTCCCAAATTCAGGTCTTGCTAATTAGAAGTTTGTAATGTGGCTGTGGAGAGTTGTGTCCCATTTCAGCTAGCACCCCAGACCCTTGAACTGGTTAGATTATTGCACATCTACACTGTGCTATACCATAGATGCATTTTGCTTTGCATCAGATGTTACTAGCTAACCTGCAAGTATTTAGGATTTAAAATAAACACTGGGGAAACAACTGGAAATGTATGAGAATAAAATGCATGCATAAAATGTACTCGTGAAAGGAAAATTAAACATGTGTACAGTTTGACTAATAATATCTAATTAAATCATATTGTGGGGCGACACGGTGGCGCTGCTGCCTCGCAGTTAGGAGACCCGGGTTTGCTTCCCTGGTCCTCCCTGTGTGGAGTTTGCATGTTCTCCCTGTGTCTGCGTGGGTTTCCTCCGGGCGCTCCGGTTTCCTCCCACAGTCCAAAGACATGCCGGTTAGGTAGATTGGCGATTCTAAATTGGCCCTAGGGTGTGTGGATGTGTTTGTGTGTGTCCTGCGGTGGGTTGGCACCCTGCCTGGGATTGGCTCCAGCAGACCCCCGTGACCCTGTGTTCGGATTCAGCAGGTTGGATAATGGATAGATGGATAAATCATATTGTTGTCATTCCTTCTACTTTTGTTTCCCAAAAGCCAGATAAATAATGTTAAATATGTTGATAATCCTTTTTCAGCCACAAAAAGTAAAACATTTTACTTAATTGCTTATTTAGAAATCCTGGTGGCAGGCATTTTCATTTTTATCTGCTGCTATTTTTGGTGTTCTTCAAACATATTAATTATCTGTTAATAACTGAGCTTTCCTTAATTCAAAAAGAGTAAGGTAAATTGTCTTAAATGTCACGTTATGTCATTTTTTCACCTGCTTAATCCTGACCAGGGTCGCAAGGGTTGCTGGAGCCTATCCTTGCTAGCATGATGTGCAAGGCAGGAACAAAACCTGGACAGGGTGCCAGTCCATCGCAGAATTGCCTTAAAAGTTTGATTAGTATTTTTAACAAAGGTGGCATTATGACACAGTGGTTAGTGTTGCTATTTACTAACTTTGTAGTTCTACTTTTAAATTCTAGTCTGTCTGTATGGAGCATGTATGTTCTCCTTGTATCTGCATGAGATTTTTACAAGTGGATGTATAACCATGTCCTGAAATCAACTGGGGCGTCTTTCAGGGTTGATCACTGCTTTGTGCCAGCTACTGTTGGTGTGGGTGTCAGTCCCTGTAAACCAGTAATAGATTTAATTGTTTGACAGTGGAATAATGGATGGGCAGTAACATTGTTCTAACTTCTGTGTGATGCGACCAAGTCTCTAGATTTACTGTGAGTGACAAAAATGACCAAGAGATAACAACATTTACCAGAATCGTAGTTAGTACTAGAGTAACTGGGAAATCAAAAAATATATTGAGCAAATAAAGCAGTGAGGCCAACATAAAATAACAGTCAACGGTTAAGAATAGATTGAAACCGAGATGAACCAAACACTTGGCCTACCTAGAACTGAAACAAACCAACACTAAAGACCTTAGCCTAACGAAGGATAATCTCAGCTCACAACATGACCATACTTATACCATGATTTCGGTTACATCTCAAGCATGACGATTGTGGTTACGTGACCCATACTTCTCATTATGTAAATGAATGGGAAAAATAAAATAAATTCAAGTTGTTCCTAAATGAGTTTCAAACAAATTATGAAAAATAATGTGTATTATGATATTCTGCCAGTACCAAAGGAGACAAAACTGTCTATACAATACTATATTTAACGTATCACGATGTAACATAACACCTGGTGACATTCTCATACCCACTCTAGCCAGAACAGGATGGTAGGATATTATATTATATTATATTATATTATATTATATTATATTATATTACCTCTTTGGCTTGGGGTTAGAATAAAGTCACCATCACTCTTGCGATTCATTAAAGGTGACTAAAAAGGTTGGCATAGGGATAGGATTCTGGCCTTAAAAATTTCACTGCTAATTCCCCTAAACTTTTATTATATATTTTAGTGAGTTTATTAATGAATGTATGTATGTTAACTAGCAAAGAGTCTATTTTTATTCAAAGAATTCAAAATGATTTTCATGGAATGTACATTTGTTCTATTTTTAGTTATTACAGGATTGGTACAAAATAATTTATATCTACACTAATAGCATCGTGTAAATCATGTAAATAAAAGGCAAAATAAAATGTCTACGTACATAACTAGCAACATTAGCAAGCAAACACTGCTCGGTGCAGAACTCTGTTATTGTACAGTATATAGTATATCATAGTTATTTACAGAGTGGAGGTTCCAAATTTGATAGCCACTCCGTTTATGTGATGGCAGATTTCATCAGGTGATAGTCAGCTTGAATTGATAGGAGAGACAAACCATTGATAAGGCATCATTAAAATGTAATATTGTATTTCATTTTCTAGCCTGGCTACACTAATTAACGCTTAGCACAGAAAACAGCACACTACCTCCAGCTTGTCACCATGTGTGTGCGGCCCTGCTGCGCACAGCTCTTGATAACACACTTGAAAATTCGTGAGTGACACATGAAACCCTCTGCACTATTACAGCCCTGAGAACGAAGCAGGACTCGCATACTGTATGTGGCTGCAACTGGGTTTGCTCAATTCATATTTAATTTATCTACAAATGCAATGATGCGCCAAGCTTAATTTGCATTGCTGCCCTACATCATTTTAGCCAAATGGAATGCCTTCTTTTATAGGCTCAGCACAGCAGCGAATTCATTTTGCAGCATGTTGTCTTTCTTACTCTCTCTCATTGTGCTCACAAGCTCAGTGATGCTTTAAATATAAATGCAGTTCTGCCAAGCAAGACAGGGATAGATAGAGCTTACTGTTTGTGAGATTTTCTCAAGAAGAGCAAAAGGAGACACACACACACATGCCCATACAACCCACTGTAAAAAGCAACCAAAGAAATGGACTCAAATTGGAAACAGGAGCTTGCTTGTTTGCTCTTCATTGTGTTTCGGTCAGGTTTAGGTAGGATTTCTGGAATGTGGCCACAGAAACAAGGAGTTTGAAAATTTTTACATATTTCAAATACATCTTACATAAAATTACAATAGTCTTAGAAGTATCTGGAAAAAAAAATTAAAACAAAAGGTTTTCGTGTTAGGTGACTTAGTGATTTCAAATTGGTTCTGTGTGAGGATGTGCATGAGTGGGCCCTGTGATGGTCCTGCACTCTGTCCAGGGTTTGCTCCTGCCATGTGCCCAACGCTGCCAGGATAAGCTCTAGCCCCCAAAATTGGATTTAGTGGCATTTGAGAATGTTATGTTATGTATAATTAATGATTAGAGGTTTTGTCTTTATGAGTTTACAGTATGTCTGGGCAACTTAAAATTGGTCCTCTATGACTCAGTGATCTTGACTGTGCCCTACAAAGTACTGCCACCCTGTCCTTTGTCGATTCATGACTAATGCCGCCAGGATAAGTACCATCTCATTATGGCCCCTAAAGTGGACAAGCAAGCTAGACAACTGATAAAAGGATGGATGACCATAAAATACAACATAAATCTTCACGCCACAGGATGTTATATTTTTAATTCTGCTGGATCTGCTTTATTGATTCCTTTGAGAATTGTAAAGTCTTCTATTAAGTCCCCACACAGTCTGTTCTGCTCAAGACTAAATTGGTTTACTTTTCAGAGCCTGTTAGAGTAGGATGTATCTTTAAGTCATGAGAATTAACTTGGTTGCTGTGCTCTGCCCAGCTTCAGGTGTTGTACTATGTCTTTTTTGTAGACACTGAAAGGATAGCACAAATCATGTTATGATGCTAGGATCACACAAACAATTTTTGGGGTAAACGCACTACAGGGTGATCATTAATTGTTCACCATTATCCAAATAGGGGAATCCTCCACATTAGATGATAGCAGGAAAATGTAGATGCCAATAAAGAAAACCCAGGCAGTTCTACAACAATTCTGTAAGTTTGGTTCTTAATTAGAATACCAAGGATCAGGGGCCAATGGACCAGGAAACACTTCAGAATAGTGACTAAAGCAGTTTTTGAATCAAACTTCAACATCCAATAGATGTATATGACAAAGAAGCTTTGAAGATATTGGTGATAGGACTGTGGCAGGCAAAAAGGGTAGCCAGAAACTGGAGGCAAGAAAACTGAGGAGTAAAAGTAGAATGTAGAATGACGGCTTCAACGAGATTTTCATTGTTTGTATACAGGGTGTCCCAAAAAGAATATCAGAGTTTTAAAAAGCTGTAGCTTGGTGCCCATTCATGGGAGACTACACAGCAACCTAGTGGCGACTTGAGGAATTAATCTAGTTTCATTTCGTATATAAAAAAAGAATATTGGAGTTTCAAAGAGCTATATTTATTGAATTATACAAGCATATACAAAAACTGTTATATTCACGTGTTTCCCACATTGTCTATAAATGTTCTATGTGCCCCCACGAGTAACTGTAACTGTAACTGTGGATAGGTCTCATTTAGGAAATGCTGCACTGGAAGAGACCAGTGAAGTGGTGCCCCATCCTGTTGAAAAATGAAACCGGCTGGTTCTTGATCTTCCAGTTGAGGAAAGAGCCAATATTATAGCATTTGCAGATACACAGCCCCTGTTACTGTGGTTCCTTCAAAAAGGTAAGGCCCGTAAACTTTCGACTTGGGAATCGTGCAAAAAACATTAGTTTTGGGGGAGTCTCGTTCATGTTCGATAACTGCATGAGGGTTTTCTTCACCCCAAATTCGTACATGACGATTTACCTTCCCACTAATGTGAAACGTGGCCTCATCACTGAAGATAATCAAGGAACAAAAATCTTCATTGGTCTCCAAATTTTGCTGGATGAAAGTTGAAAGCTCAATTCGATACGTCAATTTGTTCAATTTGTTTCAATTCTTTTAGCCAAGCAGTTTAAAATTTTTGTTTTTTAAATTACACAAATGGAAGAATCCATTTTCTGTATCTGCCCTGTCTAATGAGGCCCATAAACCCTGTGTTATGAATTACAAAGCATCTGAATGTTATTTTGTTATGACTATTATTTGTCATGTTATTATTATTAGTATTTAAAACATCATTATTTATCATACCCAACACCATTTTGTGCTTTCATTTATTGAGTTTTGTGCCAGAGCATCTATTGCAATTAGGTCCAGAATTTAAGTTTTAGATTAAAAACAAATATCTTTTTAAGGACAGAAAATCTAGTTATAATTAAAGCTTGTTTTTTTCCTTTTTGATGTCAATCTTTGACTTGAGTATTAGGCTTGTTTACTAGCTTATTGATGAATTCTAGAGAAGATTCTCAGAGTTTTCTCGACGGTCCATTCATTTTGGCAGTTCTGGTTCCTGTTAATGTTGTCACATGTCTGGACTGAGCCATTCTTTTTCACCCCAGATCACTACAGACCGACTGCTTGTCCTTAACACACAGGTCTACTTTAGAGTCTCCATTTAACCAAGCACACGCCGTGGGGATATGGGTAGAAAACTGAAGTTCTTGCATAACAAAAAGGCACATAAACAAAAATGTAAACATGCAATAATATGGTCTGGATTTCAATCCAGACTCCTGCAGCTGGGAGGCAGCATCCAAAATCTCATCATCTTGACTAGATTAAAACATAAAGGGAAGATCACAGATAGGACAGGTGAATAAGCCTGAAATAGCTGATATTATAAATGTTGAGAAAAAAACTAAGTAAGGAAGATTGTAGAAAATCAGAATCATTGACTTTCTTTCGGACAAAGTATAACCGAAAAGCAAAATTTTATTTGAAAAAAAAAACCCAAAAAACTCAAGTTCTGATCTGTATTCTAATGAACTCCATAAACGGTTACACCTCTTTGCACTTTGCTACATGAGAGGAGCTTTCTTAATGCTGGCGTGCCTAATTGTATGAACTTAAGCTAGTCTGAGCTGCGTTTAACCAGCCAATCTGAAAAACCCACCTTTCATGGAGCCATCTGCTCATTCTATTTTAGCCAAACATGCTTTCCTTATCGCTTCCTAATTGTGAACAGCTCAGCGGAGCATCAGACTATTTTAAAAGATAATTCAATTCTCAAGATCTTTTGATTGTGTGTATTCCAAATTTGGACACAAGTCAGCTCCCTGAAGAGTCTGCTTTCCCTGGCCTTCACTAAACGACACCACCACAGCCTGGCTCTTTATGTTTTAAGTCGGTAATACATCTTGATTAGGAATAAGCACATCCAGTATTGTTAAGATTTTTATTTCCTTCAGTACGAATGTCTAGCTAATCTGTATATCTCTGTGAGCCGCTTGTTGAAATAACAAAAGAAGATCTTGAGATAGTCAACCATACATGTTGTGACTAAGCAGACAGTGAGAATGACATGTAGCACTTTAAAACACTGAAGACTGATTAGGAAATGTAATGAAAAAGAATTGTCAATGTGAAGTTGTTGTGATCACCGACTTCATTATTATCTTCATTATTATCATTATACTATGGATCATTAGCATTCATACAGACGCCGTATTTAATAAATGGTAGTTCATATTAGAAGAATTCTTCAAGAGAAAGCTGTAGGGATTCATGAGGTAAAGTTTCTATAAACCTTGTCAGAAGAGCACCCTACCATGGAGTATTATACCTTTAATCAAATTCAGATCACTTATCACAAATTCTGTAATCAATCAACGAATGTGCTTAATTAAGGCAATGAGGGTCATTAAGGAGGATCAATTTCTGCAGTAAAGTATTTAGTAAATCACTTCATTTAACAACTTTAAGGGACGCTAGCATGGGTTTGGACTAGACACTTAGCTCCCTAATGACTCTCATTAATTACTGAATACTTCCCAGAGTTCCAAACCTTTACAAATGAGTGGTGTAGTGGGCCATTCCAATGGTGGCTCTCCTGCATGAGGCTGTGTTTGTCTTTTTAGCTGATTTTTCTTTCAATTTTTTTTTAAATTCACACACATCTTTACCTCTCAATGTTATGAAGTACCACCCAGCATCAAAGTTAGTTTTGCAAAAACACACATGTACTTTTGAAGACTTCTTCATTTTTACATATCTGTAAAGATTTAGTTTTCTTGTTTTCATTTTTAAGTTAAATTTTCAATCTATTGATACATCCATCCATCAAATTCGTCTTCCAAGCCATCCTTTTTTCTTTCTGTCTGCACATTCATCTATTTCTCTGCGTTCCCATCCAATAATTAAACTGTCAATGCCATCCTGTTCCACCGATCCACAATCCTATCCAATAATGAATCTGTTCTGACCAATCCATGCATCCATCTCTCTGTCTGTCTTTTCTCCCATTCATTAATCAATCCATCATGTTGAATGTCTATTCACGTTTCAGCACATTCATACCTCCATACCTCGGACCATTCATTCATTTGCTCACTCATCCATCAATTTGTGTATTTGTCTGCTTATGGATCTGACTTGTATCTGTACAGCAACCCATGGACCAATCCATCCTGTGCATCCTTCAGTCTATTAATATATCTCTCATCCATTCATTTGTTTTTAAATCTATGCCTCACTTTGCCTGTCTGCCCATGCATTCACTAATGTGTGTCCATCCATCCATCTGCCGGTTAATTATTCATCCATCCATCCATTCATGTATATACCTACTTATCCATCCTTCTACCTATCTCCTAGACTGATTCCGAGATTGAGAGGTATGAGCTGTGAGGAAAGAATAAAGGAGTTGAACCTTTGTATTATAAGCAAACAGAGATTAAGAGGTGACAGTTCTGAAAAGTTAAAAATAATGAAGTGAATTAGTATTGTAGACCCCAGTTTTTATTCTAAAATGATTTTTTGAGCAAGAACACAGGGCAATTTTTGCACAAATGTCATAAAGTTTTTCTTCAGAAGCAAAAAAAAAAAAAAAACAAAAAACACATAAACAAATTGAATAAATTACCAAGTAGTGGTGTAGAGTAGGACTTTAGGGACCTTCAAAACTCAGTTTCATCTTATTTTGGACAGTCTAGGCGAATAGGATGTCTATCTATCTATCTATCTATCTATCTATCTATCTATCATAGTGTGCTGTTTCTATTTAATTTTTATTATCTAATCATCCATTATTCTACCCAGTAACATACTATTTATTTACCTGGTTATGTGTTCATTCACCCAACCATCTATCTGGCTATACATCAATATGTTTGTTCATCCTTCTGTCATCTGTTCACCTATTCAAGTCTGCCCACTGTGTATCTGTGCATTCATTCTATCCTTCCATCTGTCCACCAGTGTGTCTATCCATCCTTTCACCTAGTCGTCTGTTTCTTTATCTTTCCATCCACCTATTTCTTATTGCTGTTTCATTGGCCAGAGACATGAAATGCTGAAAGCTCTCTTGTCTGAAATATCAATGTATTACAATGTTAGGTACTTTTAAAAGTAAGCAATCAATTACAAGTTGTTTACAAAAAAAAGTTTTTGCAATGTTTCAAGTGATGGAATATGTCAGGACCCTGATGATGGCAGCTGAAAAAATGCAAACCAATTCACTTAAGAGGCGTCATAGCCACTTTTACATTTCATATTAACGAGTGTTTTAATATGTGGCTAATTCATGCCATTTAATTACCTCAAGTATGTGCCTAATTAGCCTTCTAATTATTTATGCAAAAATAGATAAACAAGAAGGTTAATTAAGTGCAGATTTAATTTACACATTCGAATTACTCACTGATTAATAGACTGGTGTCCATGAAAACTCACAGCAGCCTATTGTTTGCTCCCCCTGCCCTGTGAAGTTTCACAATTCTGTCAACACACTCCCTAGATGATTCCTGAGCAATGATTCATGCTTGGCAAAATGTGAAACTTAGCTGATATTTTCAGGGCCACGTTCCCATAATTTAAAAGCTGCAGATTATCACTTACTGAGCTGAAACTTGCTGGGCGTCAAACTCAAATCTACACTGTCTTTGACACCAGGGTCAAGCCCACTCATCTAACGGCTGGGTTTGTCAGTTTGGGAGGCTTTTACTCTCATCTCATCTCTTTTAAATCATTATCTCTGTTCGTTCATTTATTCCTCTAGTCTAATTCAGAAAAATATGTTTGTAGATAATGTTCTCCACAGCAGGTGCCTCATAGCATAAAGAATATTGCTAACACAGAAATAATAAACCTGCTATATAATTTTCAAAGAAATAAAATATAAGGTTATATGGAAACATTGGAGAAGTAAAAGAAAAACATCATTGTGAAGTAAACAGGCGAGTCTTACGGAAAAGTTAGAACCTCCTCAGCAGCAAAAACCAGGTGGCTATTAGTTCTCAAACTAGACCATCTACAATGCTCATCCGGAGCTATTCAAACAATTGTTCCCAAACAGTGATGATACTGCTGAAACGTTGGCACCACCTGAGGTGGACTTCACTTCCCAAAACAGCTTTGAGCATTGACCTTAGGCACACTAAACGCTCTTCTTTCAATGACCATTTCATCCAAGTGAATGATCAGCTACTGTACTCACTGTGACACACTTTTAAAATGAATGGTTCTTTAATGGCACTTTACTGGAATGTGTGGTTTCTCACTACTTGACCATTGCTTGACTATGAACCATTTCACTCTGGGAAGGATTCTCTGTATATGATATTGGTTCTTTGGGCCTTGAAAAGGTTTTTAATGTGTGGATGAAACAGAAATCTTTAATATCTACTTTGGCACTTTACATATGTGTTATTATCTATTCATGGCTATTAATGGAACATGATATGGACATAAACAAAGGTTCTTTCTGAAACCTTTGTATCAATGGTTCTTTGGGAACCAAAAATGGCTCCCTTATGGCACATTTTTTTAAGAGTGGAGGATGAGCGTTACTAATGGCCACAATAGTCTCCTGCCTTCACCTCTCTTGGATCTCCTTATAGAGAGTACAGTATGCGAGGCACCTTGCTCTAATAAATAATGACAAACCCTGTCCCATTAATAGAGACTCTACTGTTATCCGTAATGGAATTAGCAAAATAGACATTGCTTACCAAAGGACATTTTTATATTTTAAAACAAGGACATAATTTCTTTCAATTTGCAAAATTAATCTCAAAATTATGAAAGCACTGGTACGGGATAAAGCAAGCTGGTTCACAGCTCCAGGGTACTTGCTTCAACCCGCAACAGAATCAATATCTGTGTCGCATGTTTCTCCTGTTCTGATATTCTCTGGCTTCCTCTCATGTGCTAAGTGAACTATTGGATCTTAATTGAAGTGGGGGGGTAAATGAGTTTATCTTCAGTTTGACTGACACACCAGCCAGGCCTGCCACTTACCTTCAAATGGGTGGCACTGGCTAAGTCGGTTGAGCATAAAAGTACAGAAATCTCTGAGTTATTGTCTACACAATTTCATGTAAATGATGTTTGGACAGAATATGCCAGAAAACCAAGGCGGGCAAAACTTCTTGAGCAATTGTGATGCTCCTCACCATGGTCATAGTGAGATTCTGAAAGTAAATGTATTCAAAACAGACAACAACTGAGGAACACTTCTTACTGGTAAAGATAGTCAGGTCACTGGACATGCCCCCCTTGACAAACACTGTACGTTAGTACAACTCACTAAGTACTAATGAATTAAATGCTCTTTCATCCAACTATTGTATGGAAACCTTCAGCTGCCTTAAGAGAGGAAACAACAATGGATACAACAGCAATATACTACACAACACACAAGCACAGAGAATTGGCAAAAATGTTTGTTTATAAGTAGTAATGAACCTTGATAATCTCTGTCTTTTTGGTACTTTTTTGCCAGAGGATGAATGCCAAACTTCAAAGGCAAGAGAATAATGAATCACGAGATGTAAATATTTTCAAAAAAGGCAAATGGTCAGGTGATCGATAAATGAAATCATCAGACTAAGTCATTGTCAAAAATCAGGAGCTATAGATCATTCACAAAAGCCCATAAGAAAGTTTTGAGGAATAACCACAATCTTGGACAACCAGGATATGCATGACGCTGACCTTCATACCATCACAACCATGACATCATACATCCCATCAGGGACGCTGATTTGTGTTTACTATGTAGTAAAAGCATGTTTATTTTGAGGTAGGAGAGTGGGGATATGTGGCATGTTGATAGGACATACAAGTACGAATTTCTCAGTACTCTTTACACATGACACGACAACTAACAACAATGACTACTACCAGTCTGTCTCTAAATTATGAAAGGAAAATCATTTGAACACAGTGGCTGCTTAAAAACTCCACAAAACATCCCATTTAAAAGGGAATTAAAGTCCAAGCAACAGTTCTGCCCAGCAATCTCCCACTAAATCAAAGTACAAATAAACAAGACCTTTGGTGATGTGATTACAGTGCCTCAGGCGCTATCCAGCCACTATTACTTTAGTCATTCCTCCCTCCCAACAGAGACTCTATTTATACAGTACATGCCTCATTGTTTTGTGTAAAAAAGAGAGTCCAAAAGTATCTTTTTGTTTAATAGTTTTAAGAGGATAAGAGACACAGTCAGCACAGCTTGTGCCATGCTTAAACACAAAGAATGCTGCTCTTCACGAGAAAAACAATTGAGTTACCAGGAACAGGCGAATAATGAAGTAATGTGTTTAGAATGTGGTCAGAGTCAGAAAGGTAGTCACAGTTCAGCTATGAATCAATTGATTGTACTCAGCATGCTGCTGTCCACCATTTGTGATCACAGTGTCTATCTTTCTGTTGCAATCCGGCAATGCTGCCACTGCTTTAGGCCCCACCTCTGACTCGCTCTGCAACCCTGAGCAACTCACCTAACCTGCCTGTGTTCTAAAAGGAAAAAAAAAGTCTATAGACAATTGTAATTTATTTAGGGTCTGCTAAATATAAAACAATATGAATACTTATTACAGCTGCATATGCAGCAATTTTAACAACCCAAGATGGTGTAAATGATCTGTGTAATTAGTGGCACATATTTTTTAAGAACTAAAACTCCAGAGGGGCAAATGTCATCCTTAGGGTCACATATTACATCAAAGGTGGGAACTGGACATGTAAACTTTTGATATTGATTATCAGTCTATATTGTAACAAGCACCTAGATGGACAGCTCAAGGCACACACTGAACTGGAGTAAAGCCCAATAAGAGGCACATTTATTCCACAACAATTGATTTACAGTGGTTTTCTAGCAGAATCAAACTGCACTGTAAAAGCTGTGCCAGAAGCCCCATAAAAATAACAATCATTTCACTAGACAAGCTTTTCCACTCTTGCAGTGCTCCCAGTCGTTGTGTGGTGTCCCTTTCCCTTCTCTCCTTATCATCTTATAAGGTTGTATTTATAATTCCCTGGGAGTCTCTACCTGCCTTCCTGAGCCTTCACAGACTTGTAAGGTGTAACAAGAAAGTTCAAAGGATTTTGTGGAATGAGGAGCTCAGCACACCAGTGAATACCCTGCTGTCAATCACCTGTCCAGTCCCGCCCATCAGTACAGGGTGGTCCAGATCTAATTATGCAGATCCAGATGGTCTGGATGACTCTGATTTATGCGGGGACGATTCTAGTTTGGCGCGAAGACGATTCTTCATGTCGTCAGTTCGCACACTTCTTGATGGTCCAGGATTTTCTGAGTGATTTTCTATATAATAAACTTAATAAGTTATAGCATAACGAAAATTGCATAATTAGATCTGGACCACCCTATACAATATTTTACATAATTCGTTTCATACCAATCTGTTTTCTGTCTAAAAAATATATTATGAAACAGAGTGTATGTATACTTATTAACTAAAGATTCTATAATGCTAGATTACTAGCAAAAAGGTTTCACCAGAAGAAAAAGTCATAGTTGTAAGCAAAAGTAAAAGTCAAAATTGAGAGATCAGCCGTACTAAATAACAAAGCCAAAGCAACAGTCAGAAATTGAAGTCAAAAATACAGGCGCATGTCAAAAATAAAATGGACTTTGAAAAATAAGGAAATTCTTTGTAAAAGAAACGATGAGCAAGGATTTTGAATTCGCAAAGGATGGTCTGTTAAATCTGTCATGTCATAAGTCAAAATTCATAACCTCTGAGAGCATGCCCCAAACAACATGGGAGCTTCCCTAATGACAGGAAGGCAAAATGGCAGTGATCAGGAATATATTAAATTCAATTAAATTGAATTTAATTGCCAGTCAGGTCAGGTTGGGGAGCATTCACTGGTACAGTACATTGTTGCACCCACCACACAACGTAACAGCTCGGGATCCTGGTTGCCAACCTTCCCAGGCAAAAACATGGTCCTCCGGAAATGACCATCTATCTGCCGCAGCCAGGTGTTGCATGGGTGTCCCCTTGGACTGGTTCAGCCACTCAGGTCCTCAACAATGAGGATACTGACAGCTGGATCACACTCAGAGTATTGCGCCACATGGCCATAGTGCCGTAACTGACACTCCCTCACAATGCAGGTAATGCGCCTCATTCGGGACTCCATGAGCAACCACTCATTCGACACAAAGTCAAACCAGTGGTACCCAAGGATTCTCCGAAGAGAGACACAGGACCAAAGGAGTCCAGTCTTTATCTCAGGTCACTGGATAACATCCATGTCTCACAATCATATAGCAAGACAGGAAGCACCAGGACTCTAAAGACTTGGACCTTTGTCCTTTTGCATAGATGGAGGAGCACCACACACCCCTTTCCAGCGACCTCATGACCCCCCAAGCTCTCATAATTCGTCTATTGACTTCACAGGAAGAATCACCAGAGACATTAATGTCACTGCTGAGGTAAATAAACCACTCGCAAGGTTGACACTCTCGCTGCAGACAGACACACTACTGATGGCTGTGTCCAAGAGGTCTGGATCTTAGTTTTTATCCAGGACACTCTGAAGCCCAGACACTCAGAATCCTTGTTCAGTCTCTCAAGAGCCCTAATCAGAGCCTACATTGACTCAGTGAACATCTCAGCATCATCTGCAAAGTCGAGATCCATGAATCTATCTTTGCCAACAGATGCCCCACAGCCACTGTACCCCACAACCCTGCCCAAAAACCAGTCCATGCAAGCATTGGACAGAGTAGGATCCAGAACACACCTCCGATGAACCCCAAGATCAGCTGGGAAAAACACAGAGGTACTACTTCCACTCTGCACAGCACATCAGAGTACAAGTGTACATACCAGCCATGAAATCTAGCAAATCTGAGGGTATCCCATGAAGTCTCAGGATGTCCCACAGGGCAGCTTGATCAACTGAGTCGAACGCTTTATGAACCTCAACAAAGGCTTCAAAGAAACTCTGTGGATATTCGTGTTTGTGCTCTAAGAGAACCCTCAGTGCCAGGATGCAGTCGATGGTAGACTAGTTAGTACAGAGACCATGACATAACATTTAAAATAATAAAGAAAGCATCAATCAAATATAAACTTGTTTCACATAAATAAAATATAGCAATGAGAATAACACTAATGGTGAAACATTAGATCAAACATATTAAACTTAAAAATTAAACCAACATTTAGTCTTGGCTAGTGACCGATGCAAACACAAACTGTTCATCCCATGGTTTAAGCCTGTGGATGTTTATTAAAAATGAACTAATTTAGGAGATTAATAGCAGTTGGAATGAAAGAGTATTTGAATAGGTTGCTTTTTATTCTTCGAATCTTGAACCTGCAACCTGATAGAAGCAACTGAAATTGAGAATGTAGCAGGTGAGTCCTGTTTGACAAAATACACTCAGCTTTTCATGATACTTGTTTGTTAAACAGGCCTGTAAGATTGGACTCTTGAGACTTTGTTATTTTACTGCTCTGTTTTACAATTTGATTTATTCTGTTTTTGTTGCTAACATTAAGATTTCCACACCAGGCCAACAGAACATAAGTAAAGACAGACCTGAAACAAGAGTTATAAAAGAGTGACATAATGGAAGGACTTACTCTAAAAATACCTCTGCTTCCTTAAACAGTACAGGCACTGCTATCCCTTTTTGCAGATGGCTTCTGTGTTTCCTCTAAAAGTCAGTATTGAGTCTATGATTGTCCCCAGATATTTATAACTGTCAACAATCTCCGCCTCATGATGATTGCTTCTAGTGTGTGAATGGTGTTTCTTCTAAAATCATTTATTCATTTTCATCTTCTACTGCACTTGACTGTTTTCATTGTCATTGGAATGTGTGGAACTGCATGCTGGACACACACACACAAACACAAACATCTACATTCAGCTTTATATATTAGATTGCAAAGAGACATTATTGACTAAAAATTCTAAAACATTTCACTTCTTTCTATTCTTACATTATGGAGTTGTGAAGGGTTTGTTTAGAGTATTTGCTCAATTTTTTGAAACATATATGATGATTATTATAAATAAAATCAAATCTTTATTGTAGTTAATGCCCTCATACTAAAAGGTCTCATTTAACCCAAAGAACTGGGATGATCCTATTTTAGGTTATATCTTACAACCATATTGGTGCTTTTATTATGGAATATTCCTATGAGTTTTATACAATTTAAGGCCAAAAGTGTGATATTACAAGCACAGTAGCATTTGTACCAGGCACGGATTCAGGAATGCAGCCCTCAAGGATGAGTTCACGTGCCACAAGGTCAAGGCGGCACTTGTAAGTGGGTGAAGGAGGGTGGGAATGTTTTAACCCTGCTCCCCCCCGAATGTTCCTTTCTTGATGGGATACTTGGTGATGCCCCTTTCATGTTAAATGTTAGCACAGTTTCTTTGCCTTTGTGTGAGATGACTGTATGAAAAATAACCTACAGTGTTAGACACATTATTTTTAAAGCCTTAGGTAGAATAGAACTGTAGCAAAGATTTTCATGATAGCCCTCCATTTGCCATGTGTATTACTTTTTGTTTGTAGCCTGCTGAAAAAGGCTACAATAAAGATAATATTTTTGTCGCCATGGTAATCCCAAAATTTCACTTTTTCCTGCCAAAAACAACCGAACATATGACTATTCAAATGAAATCAGGCTACACTTTTATAAAAAACAAATAAAATGTGATAATATATGATATCAGTCATTCATTATTTGATATAAAGAGTACCAGAAAGCACATAATGTAATATGAAGCAGCACTGCACTACACTTTGAAATACATTCTGGATAGTTGCATGTATATTGTGTAATTTACACTATATATTATTTTTTAGTAGGTGGTCCTTCAATATATTTAGGTATTTCAACATTTGGGGGGCATTTGCAGGCAACCTAAGCCCAGAATATCACCAAAGGAGCCTGGATGAATTTAAACAGTGTGATTTATTCACCAAAACAAATAAACATAAAGAGTAGGCACAAGGTAAGAATGAACAGAACACACAAAACTAACTAAATTACAAAGCCTAAGCCCCCTGCGGTCCTGACTAATACAAATGAACACCCTTGGCTGTTCCACTTTCTGACTCCAAGAAACAAACAATACTCCTTCTCACCTCCCTCACCTTTCTTAACAACACCATTAACTTCTCGTCCCACCACACAAGCCCTTGCCTCTCACTTCGCTGTCGACTCCTAGCTTGTCAGACCTATGGTTTGTGGTCTGTTTTAATTCTTATTCTAGGGGTAAATTCCTCGGTCACTTCCAGTTCTATCTAAAACACTTCTGGGCCAGCACTAGCCTGAGTTTACACTCAGTGGCCCCAAGTGTGTATGACAGCCTCTTGGCTCATTTAAAATGAAAGACACAGGGAACATGTGGGAACCTTAAATTAATGTACGATTGGTTAGTCTGTTGTTCTTCATTTCTTTCTGTCCTTTGTGGTCAAACGGTACTGAAACCCAGCTTCAAAGATAAAATGTTGGGGCATCAACTGGGTTGTCCTGTTTAATTCTTTCAACAGTAAAAAAAAAAACAAAGGCAAGATGATACTACAAAACTGAAAATATAGGTAGTAGCCTTCTCTTTAGCAAAGGTGTTGCTCGGTTGAGCAGATCTTGCTTCTCCTGGAACTACGCTCACTAGGTTGGCTTGAATCAAAGTGAGACACCTCCTTCTGGGTATGACCAGCTTTATAGGACCTGGCCCAGAAGAGGCAGAGTCAGTTGCCCTCACTGGGCATCTTCTCAGAAATGTGGAGGCAGAAAGAGGTGACAAAGTTAGCAACAGTGCCCCCTCTCCCTTTGTGATGGTACTACATACCTCAGCTGAGTCTGACAGGTGACCCACCAACACCTGTGTGACACCTTCCATTATTAATTTCTCCCTGGAATAAATATTTCAGGGATCTTGTTCATTCTGTTCTCTTTTGGTATCCCTGGCAGGACCAGGGATGTGCCTAGAAGGACAGGCTAATGCTGGCCTCCCTTCCAGAATACACTTTTCTACATGTTCTTCTAGACCCTGACCACCAGTAGAGCTTATACAGTCATGTGAAAAAGTAAGTACATCTAATGAAATTGTGTTTTCTTTTTAATTTATGTGGACATATCACATACTCATTTAACAGTATCTTTAGATAACAGTGATGTAACTGAAAAATAAATGAAACTTTGACTTTGCAATAATTTATTTAATGAAAAATTAACAGGTATATCATTTCTGTCTTTGGAAAAGTAAGTCCACCCTTGGCTTTAGTAGCTGGTCTTGCCCCCTCAAGTAGGCATTTCCTACAGTATAACTGTCTAACAGTCTCTGACATTGACTTGAAGTAAGCTTTTCCCACTTCTCCATGCAGAATTGTTTCACAAGTGCAATGTTTGAGGGGTGCTATATCCACCACAATTATAATAAATGTGAACTAATGAACATCATTTTATGAGTAATTAACAGTTTAATTTTTACATAGAAGTACAATAGTTCACATCTGTCTCAGTGGAATAAAAAACATTGTATAGCTGCCTCTGTTTACCCAAATACCAGTCTATTAAATGTGGCATAAAAAATGGAAAGGATTACTGCAGCTCCAAAACCTGCTCAATTTCATCATTTAGGGGGGTTATAACAAGACGAAGTACCAGCTGGACAGAAATCGTCAGAGTCTTATTTCGATTTTTTTTTTGTCTAAAGTCCATTATGTCCCATTTGTCAACTGGCAGTGTAGCCTAGCAGCTAAAAACTTGGCATATGTTTCACAAAATGTGTAATGAGTCCCTCACTAGTGACTCATTTTGTGATGCTGAGCACATCTTTTAACATGCTAGTGGACCAACAGTAGAAATATGGCAGTAATTGCACCACTGTGATTTGCGGGGTAAGTTGTGTAAAAGTGTCAGATAAATAAATGCATGTAAATAATCAGATCAGGATTACCAATTTGCAAGTCTTCAAATGGCATTACACTGTCAATGACTTTGTTGCTGTTGATATTTTATTGCATATCCAATTGCATGAAAAGGGCGCAGTATCACTGAAAAGATGGTCAAGGATCACCTAGTGATGCATAGGGCAAACTGAATAGCCACTGTTGCGCATTCGGGGCTCAATCGAGGCATGCAATACCCCACCGGGGTAAGAGGGGCCCTGCTGCTAACACTGACATCTTTTTTTTCTCTACAGCAGCACATCGGCGCCACTTGACAGCAACTAACCCCACCCCTTCCAGTCTGAGAATGAATTGAATCCGATGCCCCCAAATGTTGCTATTTCAAATGGACTGGGACTGCACTTCAGAAAGAGCTCCGACGTTGTGACCCGTTCATAACAGCCATCTAGATAAAGCAGAAAGGGCTATGTACATACAATTTTGGGCTCATGAGTGCCTGTTTTCTTTATTGTTTGCCACCACAATTTAAGGGGCAACCCACTGGCACCCCTACACTTCATACAGTCACCCTGTGCTCCTTCCACCCCTCCACAACATATAAGCATTAGAACTTTAATTATATAAAGATTGCATCGCCCAAAACATCTGTCCATCCAGTCATTTACCAACTCGCTTATCCAAGTGATTGTCCTAGGAAGCTGGTGCCCACACTGCCAGCACTATCTGCAAAATGAGAATGAAGTTTGGACAGGGTGACAGTGGAAAGAAAACAGCAAAGATTCAATTTATTTGTAGATTTTAATTGCGGGCACAAAGTCTCTGCAAGATTCAAGGGAATGTGTTTTAAAATGACCAATGATTAGTTGTACAACTACAGTATTTGAATTTAAAGACTACAAAGTCTTAAATAAAGGCCAGCTTATGAAGAGTACTTTTAATATTAAGAATGTTAGCAAGTAAAAAAGTTTATTTTATATCTCTGGTAAAATTCTGCTGTGCCCTGCTATCCCAAGTTACACACACACACCTGCATATTGTGTAAACCAGTGGTTCTCAGACTCAGGTTATTTTCATATTACTGCGGTCATGTTGAAAAAAACTCATATTTATTCTCTGTTTTCACCTCTCATCCACATTACATTTCTGTAATAAGAGAGTTTTGAGAATGCTCTCCAGTGCCACTTTTGAAAACACAGACTCTAATTATTCATGCTTATTGCGTAGCCTTTTCCTTACTGGATCCTGCTCACATCTTATAGCCTTATTGGTCAGACTTCATGGGAGAAAATCTTAACCCAACATAGTGGACATAGATTAGCTGCTTACCTGTATTCATCCAAATTTGCATTTTGTACAGTTTGAATGCTGTGCACATGCGCAAAAAGCAAATCTTTTACTGGTTGCTACAATTTTATGAAAAATCCCATCGCCAGTGGCATTATCATCCCTTCAAGGATTTTTCTGCCGATGCACGCATGCCGAATGTACTTGAATGGTAAAAAGGTAAAAGGTAGTAAATGATGTGGAAAGTTTTGTTCTGATCAGTGAGTCATTTTATCTCTGACTGATCTCAATTAATTAGCTGGTCATTCTGTATTCTCTTATTGTGCATTCAAAAAATGTTCAGCAGTGTAATTTTTACATTTATGAGACTTTTGGCTCTAGCTATAAATGCATTTCTCTCTTTTGTTGTTTTCCTATGAATCTAGTATTCTTTGTGTAGTTTGCTCCCAATTCATAATTAACTTCTTCAGAATCACAAGAACAATTAGAAAAGCAGAATTAAAATCATGATGATGTAATTAAAAAATATAAATATATAAAAACACTGAAACTATCCCCATGTAACATTCATAACTACTTGGTATATTCTAACAAAACTTTGGCCAATTATGCTAGGATAACAATGAAAAACAGAAGGCGGTTGGAGCAAAAACTTGAAGCAACTTGGGGATCCTAGGACCAGGCCTGAGAACCACTGATGTAAACTCTACACACACACAATTTAAAGGCACACGTGTACTGGCTATATATTGTATTTTTGTGGACTAAAATGTGGAGATGGGTTTCTAACAATGTGATTCTTGTTGTAGAATGAATTTGCCCCATTATACTGCCAAATATTTTTCTGTGAATTTGAGCCCCCTGTCCACAAAATCAACAACACCATGCTGGTAACTGTTTAATCCAAGTTGATGGTGCGGGCACAGCATTTACAATGGAACTGCAAGCGAAAAATGTCCAGAATTATCAAATATTATGTGTGTTACACATAATAAGCTCTGAGCATAGATGGCAGTGTCAACAAAATTGATATGGTTTGAATTACCTGTCGTCACACACGTGAGCATGGGGGGAAGTTTACAGGTTCAAACAGTGTTATTTGTTAGCCCGACCAAGGGTCGGTGTTCTCACCTGATCGGCTCTCCTCTTGTTCCTGTGCATCCCAGCTGAAGACCCAACATCTCAATGACATCACCATCGGACCACTCACATCACAGCCGGACAACCCTGATGACATAATTTCCAGTACTCAGAATTCCCCTTCCTGCCACATCAGTTCCTGTTCCGGCTGCTGTGACACCACCTCTTCCTCCTACCCACCATATTTATAGAGCAGTCTCAACTTATTAGTCAGTTCAGTTGTGAACTCCGCTTCTGTAAAGACGTATTTCTTTTCTTTGCTGATTTTCAGTATACGGGGTGGCCATACCCAAGCCTTTTTCTGTCTGTTGCTTAATTTTTTATCACACCGTTTGTATTATCATGGAGTACTAGGGTGTTGTACCGTGTTAGCCATTACGAATGTAGAGAAGAGCCAAGCAAAATGACACCTTTTATTGGCTAACTAAAAAGTAATCTTTTTAGTTAGCCAATAAAAGGTGTCATTTTGCTTGGCTCTTCTCTCTATTATCATGGAGGTATGAGTGCAGAATACCAGCAAGATTTTCTTTGCTTTTCTAGATTTAACTACATAATTGTTTTTAATTTCATTACTCTGTTTAATTAGCATGAGAGAATTTAGCCAGTTAATCAAATCAAGGGTTACAAATTCAATAAATGTATATGAAAACATTTGATATATTTTGCAAGCATTGGTGGGTTATCTCATAGGAATGAAAGGAACAGAAGGGTAGGACCTAGCGATCTTTCAGAGCATCAAAAAATATGTGTTGACATTGGATTGCCAGGGTGAAAGGAGGGGCAACACCAGGAGTGGTATATCACATTAGTTAAAGTGTGCCAAAGAAATAACTTCTTCTTGGGCACCAATGTAACACAGTCACAGGAGCTGCCAGAATAGAAAGGTTCCCTAAACATTTAGGCGACAACCGAGGGTTAGATTCTGAGAAACATTACAGATGGCCTGGAAACCAACAAGGCCTTTTAGTTGGCAACTTGTGCTCAGACGTACTTGTAGCCAGCAAAATTATCTCTGTGGAGATGGCACCAGGACTTTTAGAATGTGTCCCTGACCCAAGAAGTCATTTCAATATTCACTCCTGAAGGTAACTCAGAACAGAGTTTAATTACATTTGGGAGGTGTTTTGGACAAGAGCTCACCGGCAGGTAAAGAGAGACCATGGCTGATTAAGAAAGAGAAAAGAAGAGAAGATAGAGAGGAGGTTGTCTTGATCTGGGCTTTCCAGATATTCTTTTGTCCCTAAAATACTTTAGACATAATTATGAGGATTTTGGAGACCAAGGAATCTAATTGTTACATTTCTTTTTTTATTTGAAAGTGTTTTTAACATGACTAAACTTGAACTACATTCTCTTGTGGCAACATTTTGTGTTACTAGTTGTTCTGTATTAATAGGCTGTATTAATAATGGAGACGAGTATAGGAAGTCTGTGGAGGACTTTGTCTTGTGGTGCAGGGAGTACCACCTGCAACTCAACATCAGCAAGACAGAAGAGGTTGTGGTGGACGTCTGGCGTGTCAAGGAGCCTCTGGGACGAGTCACCATTCAGGTGGAGGATGCAGAAATTGTGCAGAATTGCAAATACTTGGGGGTTCACATATACAACAAACGGGACTAGTCTGATAATTCAGTGGCGCTATCCAAGAAGAGCCAGAGCAAACTGGACTTGCTAAGGAGGCTCAGGTCTTTAGACATGTGCAGGAAACTGCTGGAAATGCTCTATCAGTCTATAGTAGCCAGTGTGGCATTCTGTTCAGCAGTCTTCTGGGGGAGCAACTTGAGCTCAGAAGAAGATGAGTACCTGAATGAACTTATCAGGAAAGCCTGTTCCTTCCTGGTTTTCTACGTACTGTGTGATTACGTGGGAGGCGTGATGATGTCACACGAAACTCCGCCCCCACGGCTTTCAAGCTCATCTCCATTACAGTAAATAGAGAAAAACAGCTTCCAGTTATGACCATTACGCGTAGAATTTCGAAATGAAACCTGCCCAACTTTTGTAAGTAAGCTGTAAGGAATGAGCCTGCCAAATTTCAGTCTTCTACCTACATGGGAAGTTGGAGAATTAGTGATGTTGGACAGTTCAATATGGCGGCTGACAGTGGCGTCATACCACCGAAATAAGTACATACATTGGTTTTGGTTAGCTCAGGGAAGCCACCTACCAAATTTCGTGAAGATGGGGCCGTAAATAAGAAAGTTCAACATGGCGGACGTTGTTGACCGTTATGACCGTTACGCGTAGAATTTCTAAATGAAACCTGCCCAACTTTTGTAAGGAAGCTGTAAGGAATGAACCTGCCAAATTTCAGCCTTCCACCCACACGGGAAGTTGGAGAATTAGTGATGAGTCAGTCAGTGAGTGAGTGAGTGAGTGAGTGAGTGAGTGAATGAGTGAGTGAGTGAGTCAGTCAGTCAGTGAGGGCTTTGCCTTTTATTAGTATAGATAGGAGACACACACATTGATATTTGAGAAGTGAAATGAAGTTTATTGGATTTACAGAAAGTGTGCAATAATTGTTCAAACAAAATCAGGCAGGTGCATAAATTTGGGCACCGTTGTCATTTTATTGATTCCAAAACTTTTAGAACTAATTATTGGAACTCAAATTGGCTTGGTAAGCTCAGTGACCCCTGACCTACATACACAGGTGAATCCTATAATGAAAAAGAGTATTTAAGCGGGGCAATTGTAAGTTTCCCTCCTCCTTTAATTTTCTCTGGAGTAGCAACATGGGGGTCACAAAACAACTCTCAAATGACCTGAAGACAAAGATTGTTCACCATCATGGTTTAGGGGAAGGATACAGAAAGCTGTCCCAGAGATTTAAGCTGTCCGTTTCCACAGTTAGGAACATATTGAGGAAATGGAAGACCACAGGCTCAGTTCAAGTTAAGGCTCGAAGTGGCAGACCAAGAAAGATTTCGGATAGACAGAAGCGACGAATGGTGAGAACAGTCAGAGTCAACCCACAGACCAGCACCAAAGACCTACAACATCATCTTTCAGCAGATGGAGTCACTGTGCATCGTTCAACCATTCGGCGCACTTTACACAAGGAGATGCTGTATGCGAGAGTGATGCAGAGGAAGCCTTTTCTCCGCCCACAGCACAAACAGAGCTGCTTGAGGTATGCTCAAGCACATTTGGACAAGCCAGCTTCATTTTGGAATAAGGTGCTGTGGACTGATGAAACTAAAATTGAGTTATTTGGGCATAACAAACTTTCAAAGGCTTCCATTCAGAAGTCAACAGGAACTTATAGCAGAGCTGGCATATATTATTTGTTATTAATCTTTCTTCAGTTTTGGTAGGGTGAAACAAGAATGAAAGCAACACACAGAGCATAAGTCAAAAACAGAAGAAGCATCCTTATTTGATGTTTCTAACTTGGTGTCTGAAGGCTATTCTTTCACAAACACTTTTATAAGTTACAATTTAGACAGATCGCAAAGCATGCCACCTGCTTTAATGGTTCAACTATAGCAATATCACTCACAGCACACTTCTTGCATGTATAAAATGGTAACATTATTGAAATTACAATGAAAAAACAAAACAACCAAAAATAAAATTGAACAATCTACCTGAACAAATTCTGCATAATATCATAAACATCTGACAAGCAAATGGCAACTGCAAACAATTCTTCCTTGTTGAAATAATAGCTTGTTCATTACATGGGCATAATTTAGCCCAAGAAGTGTCTAATCCTAATTACCCATTCACCCAGACAAACACCGAGTGAATATTTCTAGTAAACCATTATCTCACTGTTATAAGAAGATGAGTCACCAAACAGTCAGATGTTATGAAGCATAAAAGAGCTGACATCTGACGCTTGAAAAGCACTGTGTAATCAAAGTGGTCCACAAACTTCATCTAGCAAAATGGTCATTTTAATGAAACAATGAAAAGAGAAAAAAAAATAATTTTAGATATTGAATTCTGACATACTAGAGGTAAGCATAATAAGATAATCAGATACTGCAGCAGGGTACCAGGGACTGAAAGATTCCTCTGGGAGAAGAGTAACATTTACAGTATGTGTGGCTTTCTTACTGTAAATAAAGCATCTGAAAGAAATGTGTTTTTAAAATAAGGATTGAATTATGATGTACTTGACTTTGCAGTGAACACAACGTGGGTAGGAAATCAACTAAAATTTGCATGCTTAAAGCATTCTCCTTCCTAATGACAATAGAATGGACTCTGGCTCTCCACATACTGTACCTGCAATAGATAAAATGGGAGCAGAAAATGCACAGACAGATGGATAGATAATTTTATTGGCTCATTGCACTTGATCCACTCTGTGCTGTTATAGACCTGGAGCTCATGATAAACTCAAAATCATTTTATAATGTAACATAACTGGCAGATTTGATCATACAGTAGGTAGCACAGTTTGAGTCAATAGTTCTTTTTGTGCTCAACATTATATTGTTATTTTTTTACTGGGACAGAAAACACTTTTTTTGCAAGCTTCATGTGTTATTTGATTTTGAGTTTAATCCTCTTATTTATTCTAGGTTAGATATTACCAGTACTGTTATCATAATATCATCCTTGCCATTGCTTTCTGGCGCTCTATGGGCTGTTGAAAGGAAATGGAAGAAGTCAAAGGCCCAGGCTGACCTCAATAAATATCAATCTCTTCTATCATTCATCTCTTCTCCTACAACCCATGCTAAGAACAGACTGCTTGATTGTAACAAGATACTGTTGGCTTCAAGAGGCCCCATTCCATCAAGACTGTTTTCCTACTGTTGTCAACTCCTTACTGCTAGCTAGAGCTACCAACTTGTCATCTGTCCTCATCCTGTTAGATTTCTCATCTGCCTTGGACACAGTCAACCATCAAGTCCTCCTTGTCACCCTGTCTGACCTTGGCATCACTGGGGCTTGGGTGATTTGAATCTTACCAATTGGGCAGATCCTTCTGTGTGTCCTGATGACGAGCAATGTCAAGGGTGCACCATGCAGTTTTTTAAACCTTTTTTAAACTTACTTTAAACTGACCCCATGTCACTAGGGTGAGCCTGCAAAGGCTTAGCAACTACAGGGCAGCCTTAGTCAAGTATCCTGATCAGAAAACTAAAGAGATTGCTGCAGCATGAGTACAACTAGTGGCATCGTCTATTAAAACCCAAGACATTTATATTTTATTTATTTTGTTTTGTTATTGCCCAACATTTTTGACTGGAAGGACATTCAGCAACAGACTAGTACAATAATATTATACTGTATATTGCTGGGAGCCAGGCAGAGTGAAAGTATACAGCCCCGGTATGCCCAGCCATAATGGATGGATGGATGGAAATTGATTGAGGTGTAGGAGGTCCACAGCTCAAGTCTAAAAGGCCACTTTTTAAATAAATAATCGCCGCACTTGCGGCTTAGAGAGGGGGCGTGGTATGTGTGGCCAGAGCGGTTCCCACGGGATTCGTGATGTGGATGGTCCTCACTTAAGTGCACAGGTGAGGAGATGTTCGCATCTGTAATTGATACCGGGAGCTGCTAATTACCACACCTGATCCACATCCCCGTAATAAATAGAAGAGCAAGGCGGCTACAGGGGAGAGAAAAAAAGGAAAAGAGAAAAAACAGATGGAGGTTGAGAAAGCAGGAAGCAGGGAGGAGAAAGACGGTGTGTGATTGAGCAGGACAACAAAAGGCAGCTGGACAATGAGCCCTTGCGGGTTGTTTGGCCGGCATCCAGGGGCAGTCGGTAGTGGTTGTTCCTGCTGAGCGTTTGTGAGGACCGGGAGTGACCGGAAGGAGGATGGTTCGCCACATAAGGCCGGGAAGGCAGCAGGAGTTGGGACTTGGGCTGTGAAAGCCCCAGTGTGAGCGCCCTGGTCGCTGTGGAGCCCAAGTCACAGTCTGGTGAAGCCCTCCGGATCCAGGAATCGGCAGGGCAAACAGACCAGCTGTAGAAGGCAGACAGAAGGTCCGCTGCAGGTAGGGTGGCTCCCCTGATGCATAGCCTGGACGGGAGAAGCAAGGGAGTCACTAGTAGAAAAGCACTGGGATTTGTTCTAAAAGACTGCTTCCAGCCGTTATTTTAACCTTGTTGTTTTTTTTAAAGGGATTTTTTTTTATTGGATTTTAACCTCCACCTATCACTCGTTTTTATGGATTATTTATTTATGGAACTTTAATGCACTGCACTATTTGTTTGAACACTGTTTTGAGTTTTGTTGTTTTAATAAAAGCACTTTGCACTTTTTGCATTATCTCCTTGCTTCATTGTTGTGCCTCACTGTCTAGCTCATCGGTGACATTACCAAAGGTGTCGGGTTCAAGGCAGATGGGAGCCTGGAGTGGAGCCAGCATCTTCACATTGATCTGTACTGCATACATTTATTTTAATGTATTTCTTCCTTGATTACAATATCAATTAATCATATTATCTACACAGCAACAACAATTAATTTCTTGTATAGTCCAAACTTTCCAACTTCTTTTATAACCAGTAAGGGGTGTAGATTTGCAGCTCAGTATAGTATAATAGTATGAGATAGAGCAGGATCATTTTTCTCTTTCAAAAATGTGCAGGCATTTTGCTGATAACATAACTGATGACTAACTGATTCTCTCACAGATTCAGAGATTGGAAATGCATGCATCAGGCACGTTCAGAGTATAAGTCATGTAAAACTCTTCAGGTATCGCTTTGTAAATGTACAGATTACAGGAACTGCCATAACCGCAGCTAAACGTGGCAATCAGTCAGTTTGCTATTATGTAATGATACTGTTCAAAATTATAACAGCCATTATTTGGGTGTCTAAGCTTTGCAATATTCTGAGGTCTCATACTTATCATCAAAAGATAGGCAGTCAGTTTATTCTTAACATTTATCAGTGGATTTAAATTAGTGTTAACAATAATCCATTCAAATTAGATGAGCAAAAAAAGCCATTTCCATTGGCATGACCACACTTCTAAAATTATATATTTTTTAAATGAATGTATATTACACAATAATACAAATAGCATTAGGATCAACATTCTTTGAAATCCTTGCGCAACTACAGCATGGACAATAATGTATGAATTTCTGCCTAGATCCCTTTTATAAGCTGATTTCCAGGAAATCTTTGTCAAGATTCTCACCCTGTTGTGTTTTAAATTTTTAAAGTATTATTTTGCAAACATTTTCATTTTACTGGTATGAAAACTTTTATTGTTCTCTTGTTTTCAGCTTATAGCTGACTGTTTTTGAGCTAACAGATATTTTAATTATACCATATCTTCTTAATCACATTTCTTTAATGTTTTCCCAATCATATATTTGTTCACAACTTTGTTTGGTGTAATTTCAGAAACATTGATTCATCTTGTTAAGTCTTCATGGAGAGGTATAACTGCACAGCTATAGATTGAGGGTACCCGGTCTAGAGATATAGGAACTGAATTTCTGCTCTTTGCAGATGGTGTTGTCCTTTTAGCTTCACCAGACTCTGGCGTGGACTGGAAGAGTTCACGACTGGGTGATATGCAGTTGGGATAAGAATCACCATCTTAAAAATGATCTCTTCATGAAAAGATTGGCTTAGTCTCTTCACATTAAGCTGATGTCAAATTACACGATTTCTATTTGAAGGATATTATCAGCCTTGCCAACTGAAGATGCTGATCTAGTCATTGGACCATATCAATTTATTTATATTTCATAAATTACTGGGCAGTAGCAACTTTACATCACAGTAGAGCTTGCACCTTATTCAGAGAGTCAATAGCATGCTGCCTGACCAAACTGGTGCTGTCTAAGGGGTTAACAGGTATAAGGAGTTCAGCTGCAATCTTGCCCCCTTTTTTCCCTTTTTCCATTCTGTCATGGTACGCTCAACATGAGACATCAGACAGATGAGCTTCACTTCTGTTTGAGAGGTGTAAAACTCCCACGTTCCTTATTCCTTGTCACTGCATTACACGCATGATAATTCCGGTTGACCACACACTGGTGATCAGCTCTCATGTACTCACAGCCCACCTCATGACTAAATACATGTTTGATTTTGAGGGCAAATCACAGACTAGTTGAAGTGAGTCACTGGGCATGTCACATTATGCGATTGGCCTTCATGGGGGCACACCACTGACTGTCCCCAACTGGCTAAGATTATGTAAATGAAGGCTACGACTGAAAATTCCTGGAGAGGTCGCATAATGTGACATAGCCTAAGAGGTGAGTAATAACCCAAAGTGGAGGAGTTAAAAGACCTGAGGATATCGGTAGTGAGCGAGAGTGTGGGTGATCGTAGGACAGTGATTAATGAATCACTCTAGTGATGGTAGTGTTGCAGACGTTCAAGATTGTGGTGGAGAAGCTGAATTTTTCCTCACTCTCTTCATAGGATAAATGACATTGACATGAAACCACCAACATGAAAGAGTACTATAGTTTGAGAGACAGGAGTGAAGACATTTGAGAATATGTTCAACAGGAATTCACATCTAAAACCAGCAACTGTAACATAATGTCTGCTACAATGGATAATACATTAAATAATCACTAAATAGAACTTAGGTAGAAAACTCCAAAGCAGTTTTTCTTATCAGCAAACCATGCTGTTGTTTTGTTACCAGAACTAAACAACTCCCATGGATGTTTTGCAGATGTACATTTTAAGTGATTGTTAATAGACAAGCTTTGTATGTGTCGCTGTGCAGGGCAAGACTTTTATAAAACCTAAAGTGGTTTCAAGCAACCGTAATACTGAAAACTGTGAGCTAGATGTTGAAAAGAAGTATGTAGACATTTGGTTTCTTTGGCAAAAATGTCTTTGTGGATGGGGGGGTGGGGTAGCCTGGTCAGAGGCCCAGACAGACTATTAGACCCCACGTGTCTAAGGGTCTGCTGCTCCAGAGCCAGTCATGGGGCTGGAAGAGGGAAAACAAGAAATGCTAACAGATGTGGAGCTGATTTGCCAGGTTTAAATAATTGAGGCTTATTTCATTGTGGGTTGTCTTTTCTTGTGAACTAGGCTTTTAAAGGTTATATAAAATAAATACGCCCTAGAACAATCGGAAACGAAAAACCACCAATGGTCAGCTTGGCTTTCTACTTGAACCAGATTTAGTCATAGGAAATAATCTAAAAAGCCTGTGTACTTCTTTTATTAAATATACAAAGCCCACACTCTAGCTTGTGGGTTACTAATACCACACGGTATCATTCTGGTTTTCTTAAACTAAAAAAATTAATCAATTATTCTGAATAGCAGAATATCTTATAGGTAATAGCACTAAGTATTAAATAAACAAAAGGACAAGCAAAATCCTAGCTGCCCCTGTACTTTGCTTAACAGCATGATAGTTCCTGAGTAAACCATGGGCTGGTTTGCCCACCTAACCACAATACAATAAAAGCATCAATCATCATTCCCTCTCACCTCCTGGTTTCTGTCTTACACTGTATTTCTGATGTAGTGGCCACACAACCTCCTTGTTTTAGTGCACCCTGGTATTAAGTAATTGATTCCGGGGTGACCATATTCAGTTCAAGGCCTACAAGAGGAAAAAGAACTGTGAATTCTACAATTCACATAAAGGATGAGCCATCATATGTTATGCACAGGTCATAGGTATGGCATTATGCTAGTCCTTTCCTGCATTACTTTTAGCTTTTTGTCTCTAAATAAGTTCCTTCTACATTCACATTTCTTTGCAGAAACTACTTTTTGATAAGCTTTTTCTCTTTTTCTCTTAGGTTATTAATGTTAAGATTAAATGTGACTTAGCATCCAGCTTGTCTCTGTAATGTTATAAATGGATTTTAAATAGATGATATGCTGCTGTCATTAGAAACATAGCGTTGACTCATTTCAACTGCCTTTCAGACAAGCTGCAAATGAGAGAAGTCACAGAGACAGCAAAGAGGATGAGAAGGCTATGTCTGCCACATCTGAAAATGTAAGAGATTCTCAGAAACAAAAAGTGGGGTATACTAATCATTCCCTTAGTCAGCTGATATCACTGTGATCCCAAGCACCTAAGGAGCTCTGTGACACCCTATCAGGGTAGCAGCTCGTCCAAAGATGGAAAGCTTGAGCGCATAAAAGAGGATAAAAGTATGGATGAAAGGTTTTAGAAAGGGCCTGTCTCCAAATAATGAGGAATGTTTGATTGTTTTTGAATAGGTTGGATGAACTGTTACATCCCTGTTGGAAAAACTGTTGCATGAAGTGTTACATGGCAAGTCACATTTTGTGTATTGCTGAAAAATGGCTTAGACATCTAATTTCAGACACTGTTTTAACTGGAAGAGATTTCATCACAGACAATTAGACAGCATGGTAAAAACTAGAATCCCTGAAGTCTACGAAAAAAGTCGTAATCCCAGACCACTTTAAATTCCTTCACACCTCTCCATCAGTGACTTTGTTTTGTAAATGTGTCGATCAGCACAAGCAGCAAGTTGGACAAAAAGTTCTCTCAGCTCAAGTCTCTTTATCTGAGTGTGAGGTACCTGGAGTTGTACAAGGTAAATAATATATCATTGTTTGGAATACACATCTACACTGATCTGCGTAAATGTAGGATGACAGGAAATGCGAGGCAAGAAATACTGACCACATACCTAAAACAGAAACTTTTTCTATGTTATAGTAATAATGATGTCCAAATATCAAATAAACATGTGTGCTTTTATTCAAGAATATAACCAAAGAAAAAAAAAATCATTCAATTTACATTACATGTTGATGTCAATGAGTTAAAAACCCAAGCTCAAATGTCAATCGACAGAAAGTCAATGTGTCCTCTTGGATGGTGCAGAGGTAAGAACTGCTGCTTTATTACCAAAAGGTTGCGGGTTTGAGTCTGGGTGTTCTGCGTTTTGAGTAGTGAGCTGCTATTATTATTACTATAATATAATACAAACATACATTTGATTTGAGTCTGTAACACCCGGTGTAAATTTTGGCTACTTGTAAAAGTTAGCGCTTGTTTTTTTATTATTCAGTTTTATTCTCTCTGTGACGTTCACATGGTACAACAAACTTCCCTCTGCCTCTCTGAGTTCATGGTGTTTATCTCTGTCCTATTCACAAGAGCATTGATGACCACATTTGGTACTGTGGTTGATGCCAGCTCAGAACTATTTGTTGTACGAAAGATACGAAGTCCTGTGACCACTATCAGACTGGACAAAGGCAGGACTGTAACAACAGACAGCTTCTTCAAGGCACTTTTGTTGGCTAATAGACTGCTGCACAAGTCTGCTTGGCACCATAAAGTAAAATGGGCGTATACACCACCAGCATGCCACTGCTACATCTAAACACTAGCATGGGAAATTGCATGCATACTAAAGAGACTTGAGGTGCAGGTAGAAGTTCCCATTTTACTTTATGTGGTTTTTGGAATTAGCTTTTTATTTACATGTTCCAAGGACTACCCTTAGAAACTTTGTTTCTCATATACAATGCAAAAACATTTTGTCAGGTTTGTTCAATAATTTTTTAATACATTAGAAACACTTTTTAAGACGTTTCCAAGTAGTTTGTGTTTACAGCCAAGTTTGTACTCATTGAGCAGTGGCCTTGGAGGCAGAAAACACGTTTAAGACTAATCTACTGAAAAAACCCTACTAGTAACTCTTAGCTGTCATGGAGGAACTTGAAGGTTTAAAGATGTTGAAAATCAAATCTTAGCACTTTGGCAAAAGGATAAATCAAATTCTCCTTTTATCAAAATTCTACAGTGAGATATACATTGTTATGTGGAAATTGTTGAAAATAAAAAATATATGGAAATGGAGTATGGTGAAAGAATGTCAGTTATAGTAACCATATTTTGAGCATATAGGAATAGCATAATTGTTCTCTTGGGCTGAAAATCATTTATTTTAATTTCGTTCACTCATTTGCCATATCCACATAAAGACAGTCATTGTTAAAGATGGAAATGCCTTTATTCAGTCAAGGACAACATTTTGCTTTATAGTAAAAGTGGCTTCTTGAAAGAACTAATTTTCTCCGCCACCTGATATTGTATGCAATAGAGCATTATAATAGATTCCACAGTCTTAAAAATGAACATATCACAGGAAACGAGTTTCATGTATGGCAGGTACATCTCAGGTAGGATGAGTTTTGTCAAATATATAAATAAGTAAGAAGATGTTTAAAAGCTAAATTTCAGGCAACACTAAATATGTGACAATTCTAAAATGCAAATAAATGTACCCATTTTTCACAGACATACTACTAATATTGACAACTTAAGCATTAATGGAGATTTAAATCACTATTCTTGTTTGATGAAACAAAAAAAATTATGATTTTTTCTTTTTTTAATCAATACATTGAACCTGTTATTAAAAATTTAGGTCATGGCATGTAAATTGTCATTAATTCTCCTCCAGTTGAAACAATGATTAAAGCCTTTTTCCAACATGCAGTGTGTACTGCTATACTGCTTCATGGAGAATATATCAGAGTAAAGCCTAATCTGTTCAGCTGTACGTAGAAGAGTTAAGCAAATGACTGTCTATTTGAGAGATAAAATAGAACTTTAGGACAATCTAGACAAGCTCACCAGTCATATCTTGATTCTTAATTAAAATAAATTAATACACTTAATTCTTCTAAAATAACATTAAGCCTGGTTTTGAAAATCCCTAAGGTCCTACTGTCTACCACGTTAATTGGTAGCTTATTCCAAGTGTCTATTGTTCTCTGTGTGAAGAAAAACTTTCTAATGTTTGTGTGAAATTTACCCTTAACAAGTTTCCAATTGTGTCCCCGTGTTCTTGATGAACTCATTTTAAAATAACAGTCTCGATCCACTGGACTAATTCCCTTCAAAATTTTAAACACTTCAATCGTTTCTGGTTTCAGTCTTTTCTTTGTAATCAACATCTCTTCTCCTGAACCTTTGAACATGTGCTGCTATTTTACACCTCTTAGCATCACAGTAATAGAAGAACATAAAAAGTTTTTTTTAGCTCCTAGCCAAGTTCTCCTAATATTTCATCCATTACGTGACTTGTTGGTTTGTTTTGTGTTCAGCATCCTTGAGAATGTGATTTACTGTGTAACTAAAAGAAACCTAGTAGATCAACCTTAATAATGGAGAACACAAAACAGTTTTAAAAAGAAAACACTGCATTAATACTGCCTATCATAAATTGCAGTACAGATCTAACTTTATTTTGATTTCATTTCAAACAAGTAGATCTAATTCTTCTTTAGTAAAACAGCAACAAATACAAAGGAGCTAAATTTTGTTTTTAAGTAAATTTCATAGACTGGTATCCTGGGTTGTTATGAGAATTGTCAGATTGACCTACTGTAAATAAACTGGAAAAAGATATTGATGGAAAGGAAAAACCAGCATCTTATGTCAAACAAAACAGCACCTTCTCTTGTGTATTTTCACTCCGTGTATCTATTTCTTAGAAGGGTAGAACCTATCAAAGATGCAAGGTGCAAAGAGCACAGGCAGGAAAGATTCCAGGATGTGTCATCAAGTCCATTGTTTGTTGCTATCAGTCCAATTCATAGTTGCTAACTGACAAAATATCTTTGGACTCTGAATAGAAACCATAGCTTTTGGAGGAAACTTTATGGTACTATGGAGAAAACACGCAAAGTCTACACCTGATACATTTAAAAGTATATAGCATTTCCTACTCATACAACTGATAGTGTAACACATCAAGTGTTAAGCAGATCTATTACATTTCCCATTCTGACAGTGGTGCTCTCTTCCACTGTGACATTAGATAAATAAATAATAACACTACAACATGGATGCTGAGCAACTTCTGGTATGCTGCTAAACTGTTATACCAAATAAAATGTTGTAGCATCTGTGAGCTTTATTAAAGAACAGCACTGAACTACAGGCCTGGTGTGGATTCAAAGAAACAACATGACTGTGGATTGAATGAAGGACCAGCTACTAAGGTATTGGGTTGTGGGAGTTACACCAATTCCTTTGTCCTCCAAAGTCAACTAACCACATCTTGCTAGATTTTATCTGTTTCTGAGGTTTTATTTTTAATATATATACTACATTTACCCCTTCTAAGAACAATTAATTAGCTAAAGGGATATATTAAAAAATGTAATAAGTTACATTGAACCTGAAAGGGCATATTTGCCTTGCTAAAAGCACAAATGAAGCTGTGGCAACATGCCACATTTGAAATAAAATCTTGGCAGTTGTTCCTGATAATTGGTGTTTGATATTTTAATTTTCTTTCATTTTTTTAGAAATAAAAATATTTGCAGTTAGGCATGTCTCATTAAACAGTTTGTAACAATTTGAAAGTGACTGTAGGGTTTTTGTACCTCATATATACATATAAACATGTTGTTTAATCAGAATTTACCTGTATATTACACAGTTTTGCCTTACTGATATGCCAGCTATTTCTTAAAATAGAATAATTTAAAAAAGTCAATATGGCAGAGTGCAAAACTGTTTGCTTAGTAAGAGTTAAGTGTTCTTTACAAAAAGAATAATAGGAATATGCTACAGATCCCACTAGAAAGTCAATATAGCCATCTGAACTGTTATGAAAGCACAGAAGTCTCAGAAACACTTCCTAAAAATGCAAGATCTTTATAAAATACAAGATTTCTTCTCACAAAATGCTCTGTTACAGTGTGGAGCTCCACTAAGCACAAAACACATAAAGGAGTTGCCAACAAAGACATAACAAAGTCCCAATACAGTAATCCAAGGTAAGGTCAAAAACAGAGGAGAAGGTGAAATATCCAGAAAATCACAAAATAAACCACAAGCAATCTCACTATTCTATAGTGCCTCTGAAATGAAACACAGGGACTGTGAGAGACCCCCTGGTTTTATAGGGTGGAGGGCAGTTTCTGTAGGCAATTGGCAGATGGGTTGGATGGATTGAATGCTCTCCTCTCATTTCTCAAATTTCTTATGTTCTTATGTTCTATGTTACGGACATCAGAAATTCTCTTTGTATGATTACATGTATACATTATGTGTAAAACACATGGAATGTAACATAGGCAGCTTACATACACAGACAAAATCAAAAACAAAGAACGATGCACATAACTAAAATAGATAAAAAAAAATCATGACTGAGCAAAAGAGACATAAAACATGAATATGAACCCCAGCCAGGTGAGGAATCCATGTAGAAACATAACATGGACCGCCTTGGTGTAACTTTAAACCAGAATTTCCACTTGACTTTCCTTGAGATGTTTTTTCTAGTAAATGATAGTGTAGGGAATAGGTGACCTCAGAACATTTAAGTAAGCTTGTATTACAACAGACAACACTCAGTAGGGCATTAAAAAAAGAAGGGGCAGGTGTCTGTCTAACACAGTAGAGTAGAAAATCACACAGCAAATCTTGATGCTCTGTAAATGTTTGATACAAATGAAGTAAAATCCAATGTTTGTTAAAATATGTTGTTTTTCAAAAGGGTTAAAGGTTATTAGGTCTAGGTCCAGGTTGATCAACACCTTATGAAGCAGTGCATGAATTTTGAAAAATTGCACTTTAATATATTTTGAGTTTTAAGATTGATTTAATAAGATCAATTCATAGTTGGCTGCTTATTAAGTTTATTCCTTGAAGATAATCACATTTTCCAGAGTAGTCTAAGCATTCTTTAAATGGTTTGCAGCACTGAATCCATAAAACCAAAATTGTCTTGAAGGATGGAAACTGAAGAGGATCAGCTGGAGTTTCCTACTTTTGTTTGTTTCAAAAATCTCCAGTTGACTTCAGGAATAGGAAGACAAGATGCCCAAAAGATCATAAAGTCTAGTTACAACCAAAAATAATCTTTCATTTATGTGAATGGCTAAAATGAAAACTCAGTGCTGCCCTACATACAATGCATTAAAGAGCAAGAGCTTAGCAATAAATAACAGATACCCTTGAAGCTTTAAGACATGGGTGCCCAATGCGTCGATCTCGACTGACTGGAAGATCGGAAAGGGAGTGCAGGTAGATCACGTTGCATTCAAAAAAAATAATTTTTAAACGTTAGTCTATCATGTAGCCTCCCTATGGCATTTGCCACTTGATTGGCATACAGGGCGGCCAGTCTGACATCTTTTTTTCTAACACATTGGTCATCCCGCACACACGATCAAACGCGCAAGCTACCGCAAAACTCCGGCTATCTAAGTGATCTAGTTAGCCTTCCAATTTATATCGACTAAAGAAGAAATTTAAAAAAAAATTGTTTGGGGAGGGTATAGGCTGGATGTGGAATTGGAAGAGGATTTTTTTCTCACAATGTCACAATCGAAGTGCATTTGTCTGATCTGTCAATCTATCATTGCTATTCCAAAGAAGGAAAATGTGGAAAGGCACTTTCGAACTGTTCATAAAAACTACGAAACTGACTTCCTTCCGAAAAGCGAACTGAGAAAGAGAAAAGAGAGGGAACTAAAATCGCAGTTAATCGGACAGCTGTCATTTTTCACTCAGCTGAATACAAAAGCAAAGGCAGACACACCGAAGCATCATTCCAGGTGAGTCACTCGATCATTAAGCATAAGAAGTCCTTCCAAGATGGAGAGATGATAAAAGATGCCTTCGTTGAGACAGATGGCTAGGGAGAAATTCCTGCTGAGATTTCAAGACCCCTGGTGGGAGAAAAAGGAGTTTCTCCTTGTCATTAAACATGCAGAATACAAGCAACTTAATAACGATCAATGGCCGCTAGACTTGGCATTTTTTATTCGATCTAACCAACATGCTGAATGAGCCTAATTTACAGCTGCAAGGAAAAGAGAAAACCATGGTCAATAATATGATTAGCTCAGTTAATGCTTTCAAACGAAAAATGCAGCATCTGTCCTCAAAGCTGCAGTGCCTTGATTTGGGGAACATCCAAAACCTCGCGTCAGAGCTGGAGACTCAATAGAAGGCGTGTGCGCAACTTGACAGCATACGCTACACAGAGCAGATTGAAAATTGCCTGTCAGATTTTGACAGACTGTTTCAAGACTCAGCTTTACTTGAGCCAATCGCTACATTTAAGTGCTATCATTTAGGGAAGATGTTGAGGGTGATTCACCCGCATCAAAAATTGCAACACTGTTTCACCTAAAACTCCTCTACAGTGGAGGATGAGATTTTGACACTACAGGATGACATTGAGCTGAAGTCTGGGACTCTTGGACAGTTTTGGAACTTACTCACAGAGGAACAGTACCCAAACATGAGGAAATGTGTTACCTCCTTGACTGCATTATTCGGCTCTACTTATTGCGAGTCAGCCTTTTCCCATATGAAGATTATTAAATCCAAATACTGTAGTGACCATAAATGTATTGAATTGTTATTGTGCCATAAAGGTTATTCAGTTATGCAAGGTACAACATATATTTTATG
>JANRMT010028174.1:60470780-60483799 GCA_026402145.1 Polypterus bichir lapradei | reverse complement strand
ACTATTTACCCTGACCCGGAAGGAATAAGGACTTGTGGACTGTTGGGTAGAAACACTTCCGGGTCAGGAGATATAAAAGGACTGTGGGAGCTCCTAGACAGCGAGCTGAGCTGGGTGGAAGGGTGGCAACGCGTCTGGGAGCTGGAGGATTGTTTATTATTGGTTTATTGTGAATTTAATGAGTATTGTGGTGGAGAGTGTGCTTTGTGCACTGTGGCGACAAAATAAAGTCAACTATTGGACTTTTACCTGGTGTCTGGAGTCGTGGACAGGGGTTCAAGGGAGCGAGAGCGCCCCTTATCGTTCACTATATATATATATATATATATATATATATATATATATATATATATATATATATCATTTATAAAGCAGGTAGATCATTTTGGCCTGGTCACTTTAAAAGTAGCTCGCAAGCCGAAAAAGTGTGGGCACCCTTGCTTTAAGATTTCAGAATTCAAGTTCAATCCCATTCTCAAATGTACCGTGTACCCTTTGATCCAATTAATACTAAAAATATAAAAATATTAAATAATTTTCCCTTTGTGTGTAACAGTCCACTATTTTTTCTCTCATTTGTAAGACTGGCTTTGTCTTCCTGAAAATATTATTGGTAGCAATATAAAATAAAAAACTGATTATTACATAAATCTCTTTGAAATGCAATCACTTTGAAAGGATCAAGACTCACAAAAAAGTATGCATAGTTTGGCTAGCAGAAGGCAGGATTCCAATAGGCCTCAAAATGTGAATAAAAACTATTATTTCTTGTTTTTGTGTATCCACTTATTATAATCCTTATTATATCTAGTTTTATTTCCCCTCATTGTTCTTGCAGATGCCACTTTAATGTTCTTGCAGCTTTTCTTAGCTATGGGACATGACTTCACAGGATATTGAAGCAATGGCTTCAATACAGTCCAAGACCATGCAGTCTTCGAAACTTGCCTGGAAAGTTTTGTTTGCACTGTATGTTCAACACTAAAGAAATTGTGGTGAGAACAGGCTCTTCATCCCAACAGTGATGTCCATCCTAGTCACCTTGACTGTCCAAAATAACATCAAGTCGAGATCTCAAGGTCTCTAAAGTCCTGCTCTCCACCACACTTCTTGGTAGCTTATTTCACATGTCTATGTCTCTTTGCATGAAGAAAACATTCTTACATTTGTGCAAAATGTGACTTTAATTTGTTTTCCAGTAGTTAAAGTAACAACCAGGAGCTAGTGGGCTAATTCCTTTCAGACTTTTAAACACTTCAATCATATCACTTCTTAGTCTCCTTTTACTTGTACTGAAAAGGTTCAACTCCTTCAATCTCTCCTCATAGCTCATACCTCTTAGCTCTGAAATCAGCCTGACCACTATTCTCTGGACTTTCTCTCACACTACTTTGTCTTTCTTGAGTATGGAGACTAAAACTGCAGGTGACACCTCACTAGTGTGCCTTCTAAATTCAGTATAACCACCCTTGACTTGCTATCCACACTTTGTGATATACAGTATAAATTAACATAGTATTAGCCTTCTTGATCACTTCTGTACATTATCTGGATGTGAATAGTGATGACTCCACTAAGACTCTTAAGTCCTTCTCATAAAGTGTATTTTCATGTTTTAGACTTCTTAGTTTGTATTCCAATCTGACATTTTTACTTCCTATATGTAATATTTTATATTTACTTACATTCAATTTCATGTGCAACAAATCTGCTCAAGCCTGAATGCTGTACAAGTCTTAATGTAAAAATTTATCTGATTATACATGATCCACCATTCCAACTAGTTTGGTATCAGATGGAAACTTGACCAGTTTCTTAACTATATTCTTATTCAGATTGTTTATGTGTATTAAAAATAACAGCAGCACCAACACTGATCCCTGAGGGACACCACTTTTAACATCACTTAATTCTGAGAAATTTCCCCTGACTATAATCCTTTCTGTTTTGAGCCAATTTTGTAACCACCTACTGGCTGTGCTCTGAATTCCCTCTTCTTCTTGTTTGGTCACAAACTTTTCGTATGGTACCTTATCAAAAGATCTCTGAAAATCAAGATAAATAATATCATATTCATCTTTCTTATCATATTCTTTTAGTGCTTCTAAACTGAATCCCACTATATTAGTGAAACACGGCCTTTCTAATCTGAACCCCTGTAGAGTATTTGCTAATACTTCTGCTTGATCATTTCCTTAATAGTTCCTTCCATTATTTTACCTGTGATGCACATTAAGCTTACTGACCCCAGTCACACTTTTCATACTGTACATCAGGATAATATGTGCAAGCTTACAGTGTTTAGGAATGTCCCTATTGTGTGGAGAAGACTGTTTGCTGGTGACTTTATCCAGGGAACTTGGGCCATCAAAGATAGTTTTTTCGGTGTTAACATCATACTGGAGCTATTCGTTTCATTATATTTCTCTGTCAATGGCACATGCTTCATGGTTTTGATTTGCCACTTTGTTGTTTGATTGAACTCGTACAGTATGCTAGTCAGTGGTTTTTCATTCTATGTTGTGTACAGGCCTGTCTTATAAGAAAAAAAAAATGATTGCTTCTGTGGCTAAGCAGCTAAGCTGAAATCCAGAATGATTCAGACTTAGGTTCTCCCAGTGCTTCAAAGCATGACTGAAGCACTTAATCTACAAAGAAGTAGAAAAACTAAATTAAATCTTTTTGAAATGCACTTTTGTATGTTTAGTTGTCTAACTTATAATGCTAGCAATCCATGCAAATGATGGTACAAAAACAATGAAAATGCTGCAACATCTCCACAGAACAAACTGTAAAATAATCTAAATGTTCATGAGCTTGTCATTTTGAACAAATCCAGAAACATTGTCAATGACAAGAAATTTATTCAGCAGGATACTTTATAAGTTTACATTTTTTATTGAATTGAGAGAAGAACTTACATTACTGAAATGGAAGCTGTATATTTTTTATTGCAGTATTGTATTATGTTCATATTTGTGGCCCCTTTGTGTTGTTACTCTCTTGATAGATTATTCTAGAAAGATTTAGAAACTCACAGTCCAACAAATTAAGTTCACAGAAAGCATTAATTGTTTAAACCTCAATAGCAATACAATTTTAAAACACCTAATTTATCAAACTTAATTTGCACATTAACTCCCAATATTACACTTTGATCATTTGCGGTTGGGTAGTTTTTTGGACACAAAAATATTTTTTACAGAATTAAACAATAGCCTTTAACTAAAAAAAAAAAAAATCATGAAAACAAAACAACTGTCTCTGTGTTAAAGATACTGATTTAAACACTACTGCAGAATTAATATTTTGTAAATTCTATGCACACATTCTACATGTCGATATTGACACATTGAAATTGATAAGGCAATATCTAGTCATATATTTAAATAAGAGAACTTGTGCAATTCCAAATATGACTTTCACAGAACATTCATTAATTGCATTTAATACATGTGTACATTGGGCAATTACTGACGTAAGCTGTATTGCACCCAACCTCATGAACACAGCTACACTTTTGCTTGACACTAAAACAGGCAGACTCGGCTTATTTCTACCATGACAACAAACTAGTACAGCAAATGATATGATATTTGAAGCAAATGAATTGGCCTGAAACAAAAAAGGAGAAGGGAACTGTCACAAACTCTGGGCACAAACAAAATGTAATTATTTAATATATTAAAATAAATAAACTCAAACAAAGAAATTCAAAAGGAAGGAAAAATTCAGAAAAGAAAATTATGACATACCAAAAGAAAAACAAAACTACAAAATACAAAAGACAAAATTTAAATTAAAAAAGAAATAAAAAAAACACTGAAATGAAACAAAACAAAACCTAATATCCTAAGCCAAGATAAAGAAAAGAAACACTCCAAATAAAATGGTTAGAAGACTGCAATAATAATAAAAAAATGTTGAGCTCAAAAGGGGGCAAAACAACACAGTAAAAGCTATTGCCAGTATGAAACTGCATTCGAAAAAGGAAACTTAAAAAATTCCTAGATGCTACCACGGGCCTGGAAAAAAAGAAAAATCCAATTGGGACCTCATTCCTTTTCTATCAATGGCAAATAAACAGTATTATTAACCAGAGACAGAAGAAGGTAAACTGACAAAAATAATCAAAAAAGAGGAATTAACAGTTATAATAACAAAATAAAATATAATGTTGTAGGAGAGACACATACAATACAAAAGGAGTATGAAATAAATTTATGGGGTAAGACACACAGAAGACTACTACAAACCGCTTATGAAAAGATGACATTAATCCACTATACAGAAATTATCAGCAAAGCATCTAATATATGGAAATTACAGAAACAACAAACCAATCAACACATATTTTCTACCATATTCCAGTAGGAATATTCTTACATTTTTGACAGGCAATTTAAAGGCAGAAAAATAATTACTATTAGAAAACAAAGGTTAAAAATAATGTAAATTGTATTAACATTTCTTCAAAGACAAATATTATATAGGTTTTACATTAATATGTCAAAATCTGAAATTTTATACATTTTTTGGTGTGCTTTGAGTATTTTGCGTTGTTTCACTTTCGTAGAATTATTTTTTTTCACATTCCTCACCAACATTAATCGCATCATTTAGTGCTGCCATCATTCTGATTTCTAGCAGTGTCCTGTCATGGTGGGTACTGGTGCATGTGCATCAGTTTGTGATGAAGTAGGTGCACAGGTTATTAAAGAAAAAGAGACATCCAAAACCCACTCTTTAATCTTGATGAAATTTCCTTGAAATACTCTTCAGATTCCATCCATCCATTATCCAACCCATTATATCCTAACTACAGGGTTATGGGGGTCTGCTGGAGCCAATCCCAGCCAGCACAGGGCGCAAGGCAGGAAACAAACCCCAGGCAGGACGGCAGCCCACTGCAGGGCACACACACACACACACTAAGTACACACACACCAAGCACACAATAGGGACAATTTAGAATTGCCAATTCACCTAACCTGCATGTCTTTGGACTGAGGGAGGAAACCGGAGTACCCGGTACCTGGAGTACCACGCAGACACGGAGAACATGCAGGGAGGACCCGGGAAGTGAACCCAGGTCTCCTAACTGCGAAGTTAGGAATTTAAGATTTCTAACTTTCATTCCATCAAGCTTGAGTTTAAGTTTGTCCTCTTTATGAACCTCAACTTGCTAGTTTTGTGTAACATTTCTAAAATGTGGTTAATGATTACAAACCTTATCTACTTGGTTCACTATTAAAGAACGCTGGCTCATTTTCTAGATCAATGTGTTCACAAGACACTAGTCATGCAATTTCTACCCAAGATGCAATTAAAACATGTCTGCGTTATTTCGAAGAAACGGGTTCAGCCTTAAAATAGAAGTCTCCAGGTGGATACATTTAGCATACTGCCTGACAATCGATGGCAGCTATTCAACGATTATTTGGAAGATGTGCCATTTCATGCAACGGTCATACTCCATGGCGTCCGAGATCCTCAGATCTCACTGTTTGTGATTTTTTTCTGTGGGAACATCTTAAAAGCCAAGTGTGCTACACATGTCTTGCACCCATTGCTGAACTAAAAGGGATGATTGAAGAGGAAATCGCTGCCATTCCTCTTGACATGTTGCTTATATCTGACCTCCCAGTGCCACCGTGGATACTCTGCAATACATTAACATATGCAGGAACAAACAAATATAAATAAATGTAAAAATCTGTCGGACGTGCAAGCATGAAGAGTTTATCAGGGGTAAAGGTTCAGATTATTTTATGGGCAACAAAAAGAATGATGTTCCAGAAGCAATGCAATTTTTATTCCCTTTAGAATGAAACAGAAGCCACCAGAGCACGACTTATGTCACTTTTGTTACGATCGCCACAAGTCCCGTCACTTCTGGTCTCCAGGATATTTAACCAACACTGCACTCGGAAGCTGGCATTCACTGACAGACCTGCTTCAGTGATGGACAGAGCTCCTACCTAATCTAAAAGACTTGCAACCTTGGAGCATCAACTCGTGTGGATCTGTTAATCAGGATGTTAAACAGAACATGCTAACAGGACCCCAACTCTTCTTTGTTGTCCTCTTGTGCATTTATGAAGTATACACATACAACTGGTATCTCGTCCTGGACAGATTCCTCTCTTGCATCCTTCATTTAGCTTTGACTTACAGTATGTGACTTTTTCCCCACAATCCTGGACAGGGTAAGTAGGTAGGAAGACCTCTAAATAATATAGATGGAGCATGGTAAATCATTGCTTCTGTTTTTAGGTAATAAGTCTGAGCAAATAAAGTGATTCAATTCAACAGTTGAATGCACTTAATGCACTTTTATAAAAAGAATAACACACTCCAGATCTTTGAAAACCTTAAATTAAAAACAAATGTTATTTCTGTTACCAAATTCTGATGTCAACTTCCTGAAATAACAGAAAAAGCAGGGGCCTCATTGATTATTCCTTTATTTATATTTGGTTTAAAACTTTGACTCAGTATAGTATCATAGTGGTCTGCACTGCTGCTTCACAGGTCCTGGGTTCTGCTCTTGACCCGAAGCCTCACGATTACGTGTGTGTCTTTCTCCTGAGATTACCCTTCAATTCCCAAAGATTTGCACAAAGTTTGATTTTTGACTCTAAACTGATGTGTTGTAAGTTGCAGGTGTGTGTAGATGAGTATGTTCTGTAATGAGAGGGCATCCCATCCAGCATTGGTTCTTAACTTTTTTTGCTGTTATAGAAAGATTTGCATCAAAAAAGAATGTGTATGTGTAATCAGTGATGTGCACGGTGGTCAGACATACAAGTGAGAACTTCACAATAATTTGTACAAATACTGTTACTACTACTACTAATACCTTACACAGTGAGCAATGTGTTTTATTTTCTGTTATATTTAAGGTGAAATTATATGAAATTTTTGTTGAAATGGACATATAGTATGTGGGTGATTAAGATACAGTGTATGGAAATTGGATGGGTTAAATGAAGGACAGTCTCATACAGTAAATGTATGTAGTTGGCCAAAACATTTAAACACTAATATGAGTTCACTGAATATGCACTGGCATCAAGCAGGCACCACGCTTGTGCTTGTCCTGGAATTCCACAGGAGGAATGTGACTCTCATTTCCAATAAAATGTTAATTAGATGTGGAATACTGCCCTAGATATAACTTTAGGATCACCCATGAGAGCTTGGATGAGTTCGATCCCAGAGGCCCAAATAGAAGATCGTGTGTGGAGAACTTGAAATACATCCCAAGTCACTGGGTAACCTTACATTCTCTGTTTGTAAGAGGTATTACTAGTGAGTATTAGTAGTGATTAACAGACTGAATGTATCAATATAAGACAGAAAAATGCCGGCCAGACCAGTTGTACAATTGTCCTAAACCATTCATTTCAACTCAATTGAAGTTTATCAGATGTATTTCTTTTTATGATAGAATTCCACAGATAGCCAAAACTAAACAGTCCTGCAGGCTACAAGTGTGGAACTATGTAAGATGATGCCATGGTTATCCCATATCACACTTTTGAATACAAATTACTTGTTTGCCTAAAAAGCACAAAGAAAATGCCATGTAGACAAAAGGGGAACTTGCAAAATCTATGCCGTGTCCAAGGCACTAGAGGTGTGAGGCAACATCTCTAACCACTGGTCCTATTAAATGTTATAGTAGTGAAGATATATAAAACATGAAAGGAGACAGAGATATACTGTAAAACCTGAATTTATTCATATTCTAGTTCTGTTTAGACACTTTCTGGGCAGTACAAGTTGTTTTAAACTTAAATAATTAAAACCATATCAACATAACACAGTATTCTAAAGTCATCGTTGTGGGAGGCAGGAGCGAAAAGCTACGATGTCATTAAACTGCTCAAAACAGAATTAACAAACTCATTGGCCGCCGTGAATACAAAAACTGGCATGCAGCCCGCGTCTCCGGAGATCGTTCTGCTAAGCTTAACAACGTACGTTCCGCTCATCAATATAAATTTAGTGATTTCTGAAATATTGAGACAGATTATTTCAACTTGGAGAGGGAATAATGCAATCATCCAAACATTTATCTTTGTGGACGCCTGAAATGTTTTCTTCCTGTGGCTGCGTGTGCAAAGCAAATACTTTTGGGACTGAGCTGTTTTGAAAGACTTTACCGACAATAAATGGAGGTAAAACTTCAGTATTGTAAGAAGTTCATTTTTAAAATTGTGCAGTACGTTGAGCGATGGATAAGTAGGGATCCAGTGAATGTGCGTGCATGTCTGTTTTTAGAAATGTGAGTCACCATTGCTTGTTATAGACTTGGTAGTTGTAGAAAGTACTGATTGATCAACAGTCAGTTTGGTGTACAGAAATCTACTATAAAAAAAACTGTGTACATGTTCTGTAAAGCTGTGGTGTCATACATGAGCAACAATGGACGTGTACAAACTGCAAAATCCTTAACGGCGACCTGTTTAAGGGTTTACATGGCCACATAACCAGGTTACTCACAGAGAAATCTACATGTGCTAAACCGTTTTCTCCAAGACCAATATCTGAATTTCTCTTACCGGTATACGTGGCCTTTTTAAAACTTGCTGTGTGCGAATAACCAGGTTATTGAAGTAAATGTAAATGTTTTCACTGAGTCCAAGATGGGAAACAGGCCTGAAAAGGCCCAAGTCCGCTGCAGGGACTGTACAGTATTATCGTAAGAAACATTGAAGAACCTTTTAATAGTTATAAGAAAACTAGAAATCACTGGCCTTTGACCACCTTTGTTTATAAAAGCCTGGGTTCATATTGCTTTCCTTTGTCATGCTTCTTTTCATAAATTTCCACCACTAGCAGGGCAAGTTGATGCTCTTCTGCGTAGGTGGTTAAAGACTATCAAATGGGCACAGCCTACAGAGCCTGACAAATGAGCATGCATGCTTTTATGTTGTATCGAGTCATTTTATCAAATGTCTCCAAAAGGACAGTAATGTTTATAATGCCTGACACAAAAGAATTGTTTCACATTCCTGCTGGCTGGTACATCCATTGTAAGACAAGCCATTCTCCAAGTGAAAAAAAGAGACAACAGATTGAAGTCAGAAATGCTGTTGACTAGACCATCATACACATTGTACAAAATGTATTTTAAAATTCTAAGTATTTATTGTGTACATAATTCAATTGGGACTGAGGCACACTGCTGAATGATTAGTCTGCTGCTTAAAGAAAAGCATTGAGGCCTTTTATTATTAAATAGGTATAACTGCTCGTTGCCTGCCTCTATTTGATCTCAACTTTGCAAGAGAATTTCATGACTCATATTTGTTCTTAATTACCAACAGTAAAAGATGACTTTTTTGTTCCAGTTTAAAGCAGCCATGAAGAATAAAAGTGCAGCATAGTATACAGCGTATTCAATTTCACACCAGCAGCACTTTGTGGGAACGTCATTGAGTCACTGAAGTTTTCAGCTCTGTAATTCTTTACATGCCGCTGTGTGTGAACGCCTCCATGAGTCAGCTGTGCTTGTGTCTGTATATTTGCAGTTGTATGTGTAAGTTATTATGTATGCATGTGTTTGTATGTGTGTGTTATACATTGGTGTGTCTGTGCTCTGTTTGTTGTTTATGTGTAAGTGTATACACATTTTTATTCACACCAAATTTTCCTGAATTTCATTTAAACACACAGGCAGCATGGTGGCACAGTGATTGGTGCTGCTACCTTAATGATCACACAATCATTCTGTGTGAAGTTTGTATGTTTTTCTCCATGTCAGTGTGTTCAAATATAATTTTGGATTTTCAACTGTCCCTCAATTTCATGTGGTTTTGTGTATGAGTGGTCAACACTCAAATGTTTCTGCCCTGTGTTGTGTCGGATGCTGCTCAAAAAAGGCTCTGATCTCCCATCACCGTGAATTGGATTGGGTGGGTTTGGGAATATAATATGAAGGGTGTGTTGTGTACGTAATTCATGGAGATGCTGGTTTATAATCACAGTTTAAAGAGATGATTTTAGATTGACTGGCAGCTCTGAGTTGACCTAGTGTCAGTATGCTTTGAAATGGACCTTCTTTTCTGCTGGAATTGGTTACTTTTCCTTATGACTCTAATGACAACAAAACAGTTAATCAAGTCTTGGAATTATCAATGTACTAAATCAAATCAATCAATCAATCAAACAAATTAATTAATGAATGAAAGTGCCTTTGTAGATCACACTATCAATGAGCAAAAACCCCAAGTTATATCACAAATGTAGCAGCCTGACCAAAGGACACTGCATCTCTGTTATAATACAATACAGATTAAATAGTACTGAGAGGAAAACAGATTATCAAAGGTTTAGCCAATCTAAAATACATCACTGAAAATCTAGGTTTTCTACTTGATCATAAACACCGACCTGCTGAATCAAATGAATAAGAGCCACTAAGATAGTAACCTTATTCATATTGTTAACATGCTTCGGTTAATCATGTGTTGTGGTATTAATGAAGGCACTAAATCCAGTTTAGGGTTGCAGGGAGAACTGAAGTGAACTCCAGCCTTCAATACTATCAAGCCATCCCTGTTAAGGGGTAAGTTCAGAGATATGCAGGTGGATCTGTCAGGCAAACTCAAGGACTGTGTTTCTGATACAGAAGTGAGCAACACTGGAGCACCACAAGGAACAATCTTGTCTCTTTTTCTCTTTACTCTGTACACCTCAGATTATAAATATAACACCAGGTAATGGAATTTGCAGAAATTTTCAGATGATTCTGAACTCATGGGGTGTATTGATAAGGGGAGGAGACAGAGTATAGGAGTCAGGTGGAGGAGTTTATTTCTTGGTACAAAGCAAATTGTCTGCATCATAACATCAGCAAAACCAAGGAACTGGTTATTGACTTTCGCCGCACCTAAGAGCCTCTCTGTCCGGTCACTATTCAGGGAATAGATGTAGAGGTGGTCCACTCCTACAAGTACTTGGGGGTCCACATTAATGAAAGGCTGGTCTTGGAACACAGATAAGAAAGGGCAGAGCAGGCTATTTTTCCTTAGGAGACTGGTGTTCCTTAACTCTTTTAGGGCGGATGTCGACTTTTGTCGACATCCAGGGGTAGAGGGCAACAATCAGCTGTTTATAGTGACAAAACTCACTGTTATGTCACAGGCATTCCCTCTCTGCTTGGAGGAATGTTAGACTCATTGACTCGGCATCTAATCCTTGGGTGTGCGTGAGTTACGAAATGTAAACAAATGTAAACAAAGGCAAGATGGCATTGACATCTCACGAGGGAGTGAAGTGAGTGCAGAAAAGAAAATACTCGGCAGACGATGTTTTGTGCATTATCGCGGTGTTGGACTGTGATTTTTCAGAATCTGATTTTGTTGACAGTGATGAGGAGATTGAGCAAGAGAGTGAGGAGCCGGCATCTGCTGATCGGACACCAGCCGAGGCCACCCCAGCTGATCGGCTGCCAGCTGAGCACATTCACCAGCTGACACACCTATGGCAGGGTTCATGTGGGAGGAATACCCAGACATTGATCTGTGGGAGCCAAACTGGCTACCGGACTTCACAAGACAGCATGGCTTGCTGTTGGACACGACAGATTACTAGCCGCTGGACTACTTCAGGCTGCTCTCTCCTGATGCTGCTTTTCAGCTACTGTCGGATGAAACAAACAGGTAGGCAGAGAACTTTTTTGAATCGTGGGCAGTGCATTCTCGTTTTTCAAAGTGGAAACCCACAACAAAAGACGAGATGAAGGGCGTTGTGGCATTACAAATAGAGATGGGACTAGACTGGTGATATAACTTCAGGGAGCACTGTTCCAAATGTGCTTTGTCCATTGGTGGCTTTGGACAGGTTATGCCGCGTGATAGGTACGTGCTGCTGCAAAGTTTTATTCACTTCTGTGATAACCAGAATCAAATCCCAAGGGGTGAGCCAGGCTATAACCTCAAGTATAAATTTCAGCCCCTGCTTGACATTGTGGACCCAACATAAAAAACAATTTTATCAGCCTGGCCGTAATTTTTCTGTGCATGAATCTATGATAAAATAAAAGGGACGCCTTTTTTTCTGCCAATTTATGCCAGACAAGCCCACAAAGTATGGCATAAAGGATTTTGTGCTGGCAGAAGCAAACACTGGTTTCTGCCTGAAAGTAATTACATATACAGGAAAGTATTCCTTTCAAAGAGAGAACTGTCCCTTGACAAGTCAGGTTGTGCTGGAGCTGCTTCAGGGCTATAAACATTTGGGTCATGTTGTGTACATGGACAATTTTTATACATGCCCAGAATTGTTCATGGAGCTACAGAGCAGGGGAATTGGAGCTTGTGGCACAGTGAGGGTGAACAGGAGACACATGCCTTCACAGATGAAAAGAGGTGGCAATATGGTTTTTATACGGGTGGAAAACTTGGTGGCAGTGGCATAGCACAATGTCAAACAGGTGACTTGTCTCTCTACAGTACACACTAACAATATATGTGAGAAAGTGCAGCAACAGACAATTGAAAAGAAAACACCAGTGCAACACATACTGTAAGCAGTGCAATGTGGCAATGCGTGCAATTGGCTGCTTTGAGCGATATCCGGCTTTGCAGGACTTTGCAGGACTTTGCTGTGTAACATGTATGTTATATGTATGTGAAACCATAGTATGTGAAATCATGTAGTATGCAGGCTTATACAACATACAAGACAGTAACATTTGTCAAAAGTAAATATTTTTTGTTGATTTGATATGTTAAACAATTGCTTTGTGTTCTTTTTTTAAAAGTTAGTTTTTGAAAAAAATATTCAGCCCTGGGAGAAAAGAAACAAAAAAATAAATTAGCCCTAAAAGAGTTGTGGGAAGTGACATCCTTCACAACTTCCATAACTCTGATGTTCAGTGTGATTTTCTACTCTGTGGTGTGCCGGACTGATAGCATCATTTCAAGAGAGGCCCACCGTGTGGGCTTGTGATAAGTGATCTATCTATCTATCTATCTATCTATCTATCTATCTATCTATCTATC
>JANRMT010028174.1:60442816-60470770 GCA_026402145.1 Polypterus bichir lapradei | reverse complement strand
ATCTATCTATCTATCTATCTATCTATCTATCTATCTATCTATCTATCTATTCACAGAGACAATGACAGGGAGGAGGATACAAACCCACAACACTGGGGTAGAAACACTAATCATTGCACCACCATGCTGCCCTATGACTACAGTATACTGTAAGTACAGTTGTCAAATGAACATCATAACTTATTAATATGAGCTAGGTTTTAATTTTAAAATTTTAATTACTCTAATAGAAGCCTTTTACCCAGTCCTGATGGCTATCTGTGACCTTGAAATACGGTGAAACTAATTTAGCAAATGGTGGCAATATGATTAATGCCTCTGCCTTACAGTCCTCTGGTCCTTGGTTCATATCCCAGTTCAGGCACCATCTGTTTGGATTTTAGACATTCTTCCTTTGCCTGGGTAGGCTTTTCCCTATTTGCTCAGGTTTTTCTCATAAATCCCAGACATGATGAGCATTAAGATTACTCTAAATTGGTGTAGTATATAGTAGAGGGTGAAATGTGGCATATCATAGACTGGTAACCTGTTCATGAATGGTTCCTGCATTGTGTCTGTTCTTACTAAGATGGGCTGGATGAAGTAGATTTCAAATGTATGGTTGAATAAGAAAGGACACATGGATGGAAAACCAAACGTTTCCAATTTAAATTAAGACTTTATTTTCTTTATTTTTTTATAACACCCCTCTCAGGCAACAACATCATGAAGCACTTTAGTAAGCACACACATTTACAGGGACAAAAAATAATGATGATGGCTAATTAAGTATTAAAAAGCTTATGGAAAATGTATGGGAGCTCATTAATGTGCAACAGACATCCACTGAGATACGGTAATCTCCTCCTCACGGTATTTTTAAGGGTTAGGAACATGTTTTACCTTTAAATTGGACTGCCATGCAAACCAGTCACCTAGTAGCATAAATTGGAAAATGAGAAGCACGACCCCTTGTTCCAGCAATTTAGTGTCACTTACATCTGATTTATGTGTGCTTTCTGAGCCATTTACTTTACAACTCTTATTATTATGGATATAGCCCATGTCACACATTGATGAATAGAGTTTGATGGCATTGCATTTGGAGGTGCTGTGGTCATCTCCTTAGAAGAAATAAAAAAAATATTCTGTCTGTCCTAAAGCATTTAAGGGATTTGTTATATACCCCTTTGGCATTTTTACAGTGAACGGGAAAATAATTTATTTAGCAAATGAAATTAACCATAAAAGATTAGAAGCTGGCATTGCCTTGAACTGGCACATTCTCAAACTCCCCTGGATCCCTCAGCAGCTTGGTGTGAGCCTGTGTCCTTCTTTGTGCTTGATGCTTCCAGGATAGGTCACAGATCTCCATGCTTGAGAATGTTATGTTACATCATGTAATATAAGGAAGTTTTTATTTTATAAATTAAATAAAATAGTTTGGAAAGTGTTGGACATGCATTGAAAACTACATAATGATAGTCTGATTAATTATATTGCCTTTCACAACAAGCTCTTTATCAGGTCATAGGAAGCCAGTGGACAATAAACTCTCCTGGGCTACTTGTGTTGTTAATGCAAGTTGATTTGTGATGGCACTCATTATAAAAGGTACTATAAAATGGCTTTGAGATACAGTACTTACCTTGGATCTCTGTTTGCCTTCATGGCAGTGTGACTTCTGTATTGGCCTTGCATGGATTCCCCATGTTTATGTGGGATTCTTCAATTGCCTTGCTCAACTGAGACACATGTCAATGGGTCAAATGATGTAAAATCAGAGGGAACGTCAGAGTGTCATGCATGAGCCCTGATGGACTGGCCTTTTGTTCAGTATTTCTGTGACAGGCTCAGGTTTTCCATCATACCACGTGTGAGAAAACACATTAAGTGGATGGCAATGATTTACCATTTCAAAACACAAAGTATGGAGACAGGCCAGTGAATGAACATTACGACAAACTAAAGATGACTATGAGGAAATATTACAAAATATCACCTGTAATTTCATTTCACTTGTATTCAAAAATATTACAAATTTAACTACCCAGTTAGAAAATTTCCTTTTTTTATGTAAAATAAGGTAAGTGAGTTGGAGTTGTATGTAGCAGAGCATAATTATGATATTATAGCAATAACGGAAACCTGGCTAAATAACAAAGATGGGGATGAGTGTAACATAGAGGGATACACATTTTTAGGAAGGATAGACAGAACAGAAAAGGAGGTGGGGTTGCTGTTTATGCCAAACAGGGTTTAAATGTAAGACCGCTTCAGTTGGATGATAAGCCCCATCTTAGTGAGGACATGTGGCTTCACCTGGAAAACATTAGGGAAACAGGTCTTATTTAGGAGTGTGTTATAGACCCCCCAATTCAGACAGTAATTTCAACACACACCTTTTTAGTAATATCAAATAGGCAAGTTTACAGGGAGATGTTATAGTCATGGGGGACTTTAACTATCCAAATATTAACTGGGATAACTTTTCAGATGGAGGAGTACAAGAGCAGGGGCCTCATGCATAACGCCATGCATAGAATTTGGACTATAACATGACATAAGCACAAAAGCCGAAATGTGCTTACGCCAGAAAAATCCAGATGCAGGAATCTGTGCGTACTCCAACTTCCACGCTCTTCCGCTACATAAATCCCGGTCAGCGTGAAAAGTAACGCTCATGCACGCGCGTGCTGTCCCGCCCCAACTCCTCCCATAATTACACCTCTTTGAATATGCAAATCAATATAAATAGCCCTTAAGCTCAGCGTTCTGCGAAAAGACAATGGAAAAAGCACAGGGGAAAATATAAGAATTTCAGTGAATACCAAGTAGAGGCAAAGGAAAAACATACTATTTGTTGATTTAAACAGTGGTATAATCAACCAAAGGAAGTTGATCGAGTGACATAGTGTGTCAGAGAAACTCGAAAGCTCAAGTTCACAAAGTCGCACGGTGCCAAAATAAAAAAGAAGTCACATATCAAAGTCGCCGTGAAAAGGCGAGTCGTAGCCCACCGTCTGAGTGTCATATGAAAGCTTATTAGGGTACAGACAAAAAAAATAGGCACGCAGTGGGAAAAAAGCACAAAATGTCAACTTTAATCTCGAAATTTCCACTTTAATCACGTAGTTTATTTTGTCATTAAAGTAGAATATAATAAACTTCACCTTAAAATCTTTTAATTTACTAGTTTCTCAAATCCCATTGTAACTAAAGTAGCATGTTAAATACTTTGTTTTTGTATTTGATCTTCAATGTGCTCTATGTGTGTGAATCACTATGTGCTTCCGTTCTTTCTCTTTCTCCGACAGGACACAGAATCCATTACATTCGTGATATTACAGCTCCCTAAATAATTAAAATACTGAGATGTATACGTGATATCATTTTCATGATGATTGGAATGAAAGCATGTTATTAAACAAGGGAACACGATGGCGCAGTGATGGTTCATGTCTCACACAAGATGCTGCTGCGCCATGCGCGACCTTCGATGAAGTAATGTATTGTAGCAGTACTGTCTCTTTCAAACATACTAACCTCCAATTCCTGTCGTTACTTTTCTTTTCCCAAATACCCAATCGCCACACAATCAGCTCTGTAATAGATGTTAAGCCATCTGTAAGCTTACAACGACAATTCTTCAAAACTTTTAGGGAACATTGAAATATCTTCATAGTACATGTTTAATTATTCTATCCATCTATCCTTCCAGTGTCGCGCCAGCCTCAGCAAATATACAGCACAAGGCACCGTGAACTTACTAGCGCTGCGGCACCGTGTCGTCACATGTTTAATTATTAACAATACAGATTATTTAAATGAAGTTAAAGTTTTATCTGTATAATATAATCAACATATTTTGCTGCATTTCATCTTAAAAATGATATTGTCATCATATGTAAATACGCACTTTATAAAGTGGCGCAGGTTGTGCAATATTATAACTGTAGTGTAAGTTTACAGTGAGGTAATTGTACTTATAAGTACAAACAGTTCTACAAGAAGCAATTGATTGAGTGCGTTTATAGTTCTTGGGGTGAATCTGTTTCTGAACCGCGAGGTCCGTACAGGAAAGGCTTTGAAACGTTTTGCCGTGGCTGAGGCAGCGTGTGCTTGATGCTGTATACCGATAATTCTCTTTCCGATTCTATCCCAATTCAGCCATTCAGTCTGAGATCATAATTATTTCAATTCAAGGTGTTGCATCTTCCTGTTGCTGAAATTCCCTTATCCTTTCAGCCTTTATGTAGACTATATATTCATCCATTTTATGAAGTAGTTATACAAAATTTAAGCAAGTGGGGTTTGGACTGGGATAAGGCAGGAACAAACCCCAGATGGGATACCAGTCCACAGTGGAGAACATTCAAGGAAATCGAGGAAATCTCCATTGGCACTTGTACAGAGGCAGCTAGAAAATGAGGGATCATTTTTTGTAACAAATGCCTGGGGAAAAGTTCATATAGTGACAGAAGATGAAGAAGAATGTTGAACTGTTCTGTGGACTCTCTTCTTTAGTCCTTAAGCTTACCTTTTGGGGGTAGAGTTTTGTGGGGCTTACAATATTGCAGTGGCCAGTCATTACTTTCTTTATACAGTAATCCCTTGCTATATCGCGCTTCGACTTTCGCGGCTTCACTCTATCGTGGATTTTATATGTAAGCATATCTAAATATATAACGCGGATTTTTCGCTGCTTCGTGGGTCCTGCGGACAATGAGTCTTTTTACTTCCGGTACATGCTTCCTCAGTTGGTTTGCCCAGTTGATTTCATACAAGGGACACTATTGGCGGATGGCTGAGAAGCTAACCAATCAGAGCATGCAGTTAAGTTCCTGTGTGCTGATTGGCTCAGCGACGAAGCGCCGAATTCGATTCCGCGGCGTTAACCAGGAAGTGTTGTCTCGCTCATTCAGCAGCAACGTGTTTGGCTGTGTAAAGAGTTAACTTTTGTGCTCTTTTGTGTTTATCTTTGTGCATAGTCAAGCCCTTCATTATGGCTCCAAAATGATCTGCTCCTGCTACTGTTTCAGGGGCCGTGCCCAAATGCCAACGGAAGATGTTAACGATTGCCGAAAAGGTAAAAGTTTTGGATATGTTGAAGGAAGGGAAAAGCTACACCGCTGTAGGATGCCATTACGGCATCAATGAGGCTACGATTCTTTTTATTTAAAAAGTAGGAAAAGAATATAAGATCTACAGCCGCAGTGTCCTTTTAACCAGGGTGCAAAACGAGTTGTAAGTGGATGTAATAAGGCAGTAGTCTGGATGGAATCTGCTTTAGGGTAATTCAATTGAAGACTGCCGGAAGAAGAACAACGGCGGTGCTACACAGTTGCCTGAAGAGGCTCCTTTAGAAGAGCTGTAACGCTCTCCTTTGTTGTGCAGTAAAACTAAACTCATCGTTATCGGACAAGTCATCGTGTCATTGTTCGTGAGTAACCATAATTAATTTTCTACTTACAGTACTTAGTACATGTACGTACGTTTAGTGTCACTGTACACACATTTTACTGTATACAATTTTTCTTGCATTGTACATATTAATTGCTGGTGGCCCGTCATCGTAATGTCTGTAACATGTGATATCGGAGATGCTCGATATCTTTAAAATAATATTTAGGTTTTACTGTATATAAACAGTGTGTTTACATACATAATTTTAATGAATCTTACCTAATATCTAAGAGAATAGAAAGAGTTTATGCTGTATAACTGTGGGGGAATATTTATAAACAGTGTGGGAGAGTGTGGGAGAGTTTATAAGGGCTTAAAATATATAAAAATAACCATACAAACATATGGTTTCTACTTTGCGGATTTTCACCTATCGCGGGGAGTTCTGGAACGCAACCCCCGTGATCGAGGAGGGATTACTGTATTAACTTACAACAGGACTTCCTAGTCAAGTTGGGAGGTTTTGGTGAGACAGCAGGTCTGAAGTATGGCTGAAGTCCACTAATACATTTTCTTCTGTTTTCGTGAAGTACTAGCAGATTGCTGCTACAGATTGCTGGAATTTTTAAACATGAATGGAAGACTGATAAAAAATGGTTATCAGGAAAAAAAGGGGAAGTAGGCAACAGGATGTGACTGTAAGGACAGGTCTACCACCCCATTTATAGACAGAAATCCTGTTTTTTTTCATTAGTGGTCCTTCTCATGTACTTTCAAAGTGTTAAACCTTTCATTGAATCTTCAAAGCCAGCATTTTGCTTGTGAAGTATGTGTAATACTTGTGATTTAATAAAATATATTACCATCTGCCACAAATCTGCCCAAGCCTGTATTTTATTTAGGACCCTCTGTAATGATTTCACTCATTCAAGATTATTTCCCTTCCACTTTTCCTGGTATCATCTGCAAAAGCAAGAAGCTTGTTATTTTTAGCATATTCGTATCCATGTATTTATATTAAAAAGAGTAGCAACTCATCTCTGATGGACACAACTTCAATTTCACCAAATTCTGAAAAAGTTCCTTCTCCATAACCCTTTGCCAATTTTGCACGTATTTACACACTGCACCTCTTCTCACCTGCGGTGGGCTGGCGCCCTGCCTGGGGTTTGTTCCTGCCTTGCACCCTGTGATGGCTGGGATTGGCTCCAGCAGACCCCCGTGACCCTGTGTTAGGATATAGCGGGTTGGACGATGACTGACTTCTTCTCACACACTTCTTTTAGTTTTATCTAAAAATCTCACATGTAGTAACTGTTACACACGTGCACATGGGTGGCAGCTAAAGGGCTCAAAAGAAGGTAATTCCTGGTCAGACCGGGGGGGGCAGAGTGCACTGACCCTTTCTCTTTTTTCCCCCACAGACTAAATGTAGGAAATTTTACTTGGGCCCTTGAACGTCACTTCCAGTTCTACCCCTGAAGACATTACTTCCTCCTTCCATCTTTAAAACCCACCATGTCTGTAACAAACCTGAGTTCTGTTTTGGACTCTTGTCTGTAAAGACCATTTTTTTCGTAAACATTTTGCTTTAGCAGCCAATTTCCAAGTATATGGGAGGCTCCCCTCAAACCTCTTTTTGTGTCAAGGCTTAATTATTTATCACATAACTTAAAATTGTTCTGAAGTTCAAGATAAATAATATCAAATTCATGTATTTGATCAGGTGCATTTGTTGGGTCTTGTTGATTTCTTATTAGTGAAACATGATCTCCACTGCCTAACCAATTTTTGGTTCCTAGAATAATCCTGCTAAAAACACCACATTATATGGTTAGCACATCCATCTATTATCCAACCTGCTATATTCTAACTACAGGGTCATGGGGGTCTGCTGGTGCCAATCCCAGCCAGCTCTAGAAAAATGAGTTTGGTACTTAGCTCTGGTCTCCAGCTTGGTGGGGCTTTTGTGTTCTTTTACTGTTTATTTGCATTTTTTCCAGCTCTAAATTGACTCAATATAATTTTATTCACCTATTTCATATCTTTTTTGATATGAACTAACTACAGAGTGTATGAGAAGCTATGTCATGTACCAACTTTTCTAACAGTAGAAGGATAATCATCAGCAATGAAAAGCATCAGGCAGTTGTGGTCTCACGTTTTGGCAATATATGGGAACTATTCCTTTAGTGTCATCAGAATGGAAGGGACAAAATAATCCTGTACACTTATAATAACAGAAGAACATGTATAGCATGACGAAACATTTGGGCCGTCAAGCTCATTTGGTTAGTTAATATCTAAGTTGTTTCAAAATGTTATTCAAGTACATTTTAAACATGGTCATGTTTCCAGTTGAACTCCTTGATTTGGCACCTTGTCTACGATTCCCATGTTCCCATGAACCTTTGTGTGAAGAACTGCTTCCTGGATTCTGTTTTATCTGCAGTTTTATCTGCAGTTCCAGTTAATGTCCACTTGCCCTAATGTCCTTGAGTAAGTGATTCACTATTTAACTGGAAGAACTCCGCTGGATCAACTTTAATGACACATTTGAGAATTGTGAAGACCCCACTCAGCCTTCTGTGCTCAAGACTAAAGAGGTTTAATATCCTTTCCCATATGAAACCATTATTGCATAAAGATATCCACTCAACCACACTGCTGGTCTTTTTCTTGAAACACAGTCTCATCTATCGTAGAACATTCACCATGCGGTCCTGGTCTTGTTTCTTTGGATTATCGTTTATCTGGAGCTTTCAAAAACACTCTCTTTCCTCTGGTAAGCTTTACTTAAAGGAAGTGGTGAACACATGGCTTTGTATGAGCAAATGAATGTTTAAGTGAAGGTTCTTCAAACATTGCGAAAAGCTGATAAACCTGCAAGTCCTGTATTCCACTTGTTTTAATTGTATTCATTGTGAATTGTTTCAAAGTGAAAGCATCCCGTCTTTTCAACAACTGCTTTCAGGATTATTTAAAAAAAAAACCCTGAATGGGGTGGATGGATGTTGCCTCTTGTTGTCCATAGCAGGTAGCTGGGCCTGAGGGGGTAGGAGTCCCCGTAGGTGTCTGTAGTGCGCACCCCTTCAGTAGCACAAATGATGCCCTTTTGCGTATATATACAGCAGACTTTAAGTAAGGCCCACCTGTTGTTGTACAGAGAGTGCACACTTTTACTTTTTTAAACATCCAGCAGGTAACAGCACTCATTCAGTATCATCAGAGTGTTTAGTGCCTCCGTCAAGGTTTGTAACTTTCATAAATGGTGCCCCTCAAATGACAACACCCTATGCAGCCACCTATGAGGCTCTAAAGGATTTACTGATTCTGTCTTAAATTCATATTGTCTCCTAACAAAACAATGTGATAGTAATGTCAATTTTGTATAGATATTGCTTTGATTTAAATGGTAAACACCAATGAGTAAGTCTGTTCAATAAAAGAAAGACTTATTGAGCAACAGGTTATTTTGGTGGCTAAAACTTGGAGAAATTAGGCAGAACCCGTAGTAAAAAGCAGACTTGGTTAAATTTGGTTGGACAAACTTTCTGGAAAGAGAGCAAAACTAAATTAAAAGTCAAAGCAAGCAAAGGCAAAATGTGATTTCCTTCTAAGTTTCTCTACTAAGTATGTGAAGAGTCATTTGTTTAATGTCCAAAGACATGACAACCCCCTCATCACCTTGATGTCTAGATTTACAAGACATGGAGCTTTTTGGGGTTTCCTTCTATTTTTATTATTTATTTTTAAGCCATTTTGGACCATGTGCAGGAAACTACGCTCTTCTCATAAAGAGTAAACCAATATGTGGCTTCAGCAAAACAGATCAGAAGCACCTGAAGTTATGCACGACACATCAGACGACCCCAGCGGTTTGCCCCCCAAATAAATATGAGTGGTTACTCCTTTATTCAAAACCTTGAAGAAATGGGCATCAGTAATACAGCCTTGTCGAGTGTTCTTTAATGGAATTTACAGGTTGCTGATCATGAACATGATAATATTTTTGATATTTAATTCTTTACCAGGGGTCCAAGCCCTGTAACAGCCACTTCCAGGGGGTTAAAAATGACAAACTTCACACATGTGGAGCATGTGGAGTATCGTTTTAAACTACCTCAAGGTCAGTAAATATGAATATGGTGTTATTTTTGATTTTTGACCCTTTACTAGTCCTGCATGGATCACTATCAGAGGATGAAATTGACAAATTCCTATTACAATCCAGAATATTTATGCTCTAACATTTAAATTAAAGCACACATTTTACATTTTCAAATATTTGAATCAATTCTTCTTGTTTATTGTGTACTTCTACCTCATGGAGTAAACCATCTCTTATGAACACCCCATATTAGGGTGTTATATTCTAATTCAAGATTTTACTTTTTGAAAAACTCTATGTTGCATCTGATGACACTTTAATAGAGTGCCCACAATGAATGGTGCAATTCAGAATAATGACTAAATTAATGGTTAATCCCCGAGGCCTAGAGTTCTTCTCTGTGCCCATGGTTCCCTTATCATTAAAAATTTGCATTTAAAAGACAGGAAGTATGATAGAAGTTATCAAGTTCTCATGGTTATGGTCAGCTTTTCAAGATGTTAGACGATTGTATAATGTATGTCCATTTCATCTTTGTGGGCAGGGTATTCACTTTATTTGCATTTAGTGCATGAATATGCCATGATCCTCAATTGGATTAAGTAGGTCTGATTATCCATCTATCCATCTTCCAACCCGCTATATCCTAACACAGGGTCACGGGATCTGCTGGAGCCAATCCCAGCCAGCACAGGGTGCAAGGCAGGAACAAATCCATGGGCAGGGCGCCAGCCCACCGCAGTAGAATGAACTTAATAATGATTTCAATGTGCAGTATTTAATGTACTGTATAATGTATACTTGTGCTGTATGATATCAAAAATAATGTAGTACTCTTTACCAAATGGGAAGTTGTAAAATTTGATAGACTCTAACAATCAAATTGGTGTTTTTCCTTTTGTGTTTGGAATATACAATACAATAATACAATACAATACAGTTTATTTTTGTATAGCCCAAAATCACACAGGTTAATATGTAAAGCTAACCTAAGCAATAACTTCTCAGGTTAAGTTTATTGAACCTCACTACTTCTTTTAATCTGTTACCAGCCAGCTTGTATTATAAAATTAATAAGAAAAGTACAATACTGTCAGAAAGATAGAAAAATATGTCTTCTGGCATGAACTGTAGGGCTATAGTTGAGACGCCGACCACTGAATTCAAGAGCAGTAATGAGCCAGCAGGTCGGGAGGTGGCCTAGAGCAGCAAAGCACGATGTCTGCAAGTGGCAAGAGGGAGTTTAACAAGCAATAAAGTCCAGCCAACTGGCAACGAGCACCAGACGTTTACTGAATGAGGAGGGAAACTGAGAGGCAGAGGAAGAATTACAGCAGTGTGAGAGTAAAATTGTGTGTCGGAGGTTCTAAGACATGACCTGCTATTTGCCAATAGAAAACAGACTTTTATGCTGGTGGAGGCTCATTATATGTACCACGTCTATATACTGTTCACCCACCAATATGCAGACTATACTTTTTGAAATGGTTCTTTATTGTTATTTATACAGTATTGTGTAATTAATTAGTTAGAAGATATTCAACTATTCCTGGAATGCAAAGTTTTATTTTGGTACAGATACAGTACATCCTTCATATATGTGATTTTATATGTATATTTATATACAGTATGTATATTCTCTATTCTATGTATATTTTCTGTTATTTCCTTTCCAGATTTCCTGGTGATGGTCACAGTTGCCATAAGGCAAGTTGGACTGACCAGACCTCCCTATCTTTAGTAACAAATAACCAAATTGACCAAAACACAATAGATTAACAGGATGTAACATACTGTCTTGCTTTCTTAAACTATAGGCAACAAATTATAGGTGTGCATATTTAGATATTACTGTATATCCATCTAACTATTTTCTTAACCTTATATTATATTATATTATATTATATTAGATTGCTATTAATAATTATTTGCTAATAATTCTGTGTATAATGCAGTATACAGTACACATTTGTGTGCAATTTAATGGAATAGAATTTTATTACATTTGTTATAGAGAGATTACATTTATATTCACATTTATTCATTTGGCTACCTATTCTATTCAAAGCAAGCTGCAAAATGAAGTGTTTCAATTGCTACCATGTTTCCTTCAGTGAAGAACTAGCAGGTTGAATATGTCTTTGAGGTCCAAAGAGACTGAGTGACAGTTGAACTGACAACACTTATGTTCAACAGTTCAGACAGATAGATATGGTAAAAGGCATTATATAAGTTAAAGCAAGACAGACAGGCAAGTAGATAGATAGATAGATAGATAGATAGATAGATAGATAGATAGATAGATAGATAGATTTTATTATAAAAATTATGTTTGTCATTCCTCACCTAGAAACATTTTTGGAAACTATTTTATTATCAGTTCCATCAGCACATTGGTTATGTCTCTTTTGTTGTTTCAGTCAGTCTCATTAATTTCATCAAAAACCTCATATACAGTATGTGCTTTACATAGCTAGATAGATAGATAATTTATTTTGTTTTTATTCAAATAAAGTTATTCATACCATAATTGCTTATTAATGTGTACACATATGTATATGTATGCCAATGCATATTTTTAAAATTTTCCTTAGTATTAACATTATTAGATACCTTACTTTAATTTAAAGAGTAAAAGTTTTCTTTTCATACACTTGTGTAATTAAAAAAATGATTAATAAATCTTCTGTTTAAGCATTAGTTTCAAACCAGTCTTCCCATTCTTGTGGACCACTGATAGACTCTCATGGTGTATCGTTTAAAGACATTAAACAGACATGACAGAATGGCACAGATCTGGCATTCCAGTTTTTTAATTGCACCCAGCCTGTAGGCACCTGCCACAAAGAAAAATGAGTTCTACACGTAGAACCGGTGGCTTTTTAATTTAAGAACACTCTTCAGATTTTATTTGCAAACTATATATATTGTCTGACTTTGTGAGTACTGCAGATGGTGTAAGGTGAATAAATTTCTTTTGAATTCTAAAGTGTATCTAAACATATAATGATTGCATTCAGAAGGTGTGAAACATTCAAAACTTTATCTGCTTACAGTTCCAGCCCTGGTGCCGTTTTATTTTGAGTCCACTGGGAAACACACTAAACAAACTGTTTTCGATAATAGCCTTTTAGTGCTCCTCATTTTCTGTTTTCATCTCCAAACTGCATTACACTCCAAGCCTGCTTTCTTCATAAGTTGTAAACAAAGTGTAAAAAAAAAAGACAGATTTGCAGCATGTGTGTGTTTCACCATTGCTAAATAGCACAACATCTCAGAAATCAATAGATCAATTGAAATTCCCCATAGTTTAAGAGCTTAGGTGACTGACAACCATGTCCACACAATTTTACCTGACAAAACAAACACCTCTCTCTACCCCTACAAGCCCAAATTCAATTTCATATAGCATCACCGCCACCATTGCTGTGATTTGTCCTGCATAATGCATGGAGATGACTTGGAGCATCTCTCCTCCAAAAAGGTCACTTTAATTTCTCCACTCGTGGGCTGAATGAGACTGACAGACTCTTGACACTTGACAAGAGAAAAGGTTACAATAAAAAAACAAAACTAAAAACAGGTCTCCACAGCCAGGATCTCCCAAACAGTGCAATCACTGCAGCTTTATTTAACGGCTCCAGTACTAGAATACACACAGACACACACACACACACATGCACACCCTCACCCTTTGCCAAATAAAATAAAATGTAGAAAAAATGAAAGGCCTGCAAGGGCCCCATTATCTTCAATCTCTATAGACACACATGAACACAAACATTCAAATCAGCACAGCGGCCAAATCCACTACCCCCCCCCCTCACCCCCTCCCACCACAACCGCCCCCCTCATTGGTAAAAAAGAAATCCATGAGGGTCCTAACGAAAAGGAGGCCATCCCATTCTCAGGTTCTGCTGAGAGTTTTCAACAACAGACAGCAAAAAAAGATAATAATAATAATCCCTGGAAAAGTGTCTGAGCGCTTTCTAAGGAGCCCCATGGCCAGCACTAGCGGCAATAAGCACAGCACATTCAAGCAATCCAACTCCTGAATTAGCCCACCAATATAGCAGCAATGAAGAAATGCATACAAGCCCCTTACCTTTTTGGTGGCTGTTGTTGCAGCTCCAAAAAATTCTACAGCCTCATATTGTTTTGTTTTGTGTTTTTTCTTTTCTTTCTTTTTTTTTTTTTTTACTTCTGAGGGGTTAAAAAAAAGTGCACACATCCACACAAAGACCCTTTTCCCTGCAATCCCTGGCCCCCTTAGCATCAAGACACTAGGACAACATCAAAGCAACTTGGGGGGAACACTTGAGGGGCCTATTGTCTGGTCTGGTCTGATCCGTTTTTCTTGCGCTTCCCCCTCCCAGCACTGCTCCACTTGGTATGGCCCGGCATTCATGCCAAGCAGCTTTCACACATGGAAGGGAAGCTTGTCTCAAGCAATTGCTGACAAGCCACAAACAAGACAGCCTCCCCAGCACACCCCCCAACCCCCCCACCTCCCTTCCCCTCTCCACCTCTCCTCTCTCATTCCCTCCCTCCGTCTCCTTCAGAATGTGAGACTCCCTAACTCTCCTGACATGCAGGCAATGAGTCTGGCCTCACGGCTCCCCACTGCCCCAGGCTTTGGGCTGTAAACACACAGACTACAGCTTGTCGGTGGGAGCTCACAGCTAGAGCCTGAGCAGTGGAGAAAAGAAAAGGAAAGAAACAGACGGAGGAGAGGAGAGGAGAGGAGATAGGGGGTGGGGTGGGACAGTTCCTTCGTGAGACTCCTTCCTTAAACGGGGTGTGAGGGGAGGGAGACAGAGAGAGTGAAGGAGCAATCGAAGAAGAGAGGTGGGGGTTGGTGGCGGTTAGGGAACAATAAAACCAGAAGCTCTTAAGACACATAAGTTTCTCGCAGTGATTTTGCTTTTAACCTTTTGATGGCTGATTTTCTGTCCCTCCTTCCTCATGCCTGTTGCTTTTTACTGTGAGAAGCAGCAATTGCTTTACAGAGAAGAAGAAATCGGAGACCATCATCACCGTGGGGTGATAACAATGGCATTAAAGTACAACACCTGTATTGATCAGTCAGATAAGAATGAAATGGCAACCCATCAGTCCAGTTTCAAGCCCGAGTAATTCAAATCATGGTCATGGGGACCAGAGCATATGTCAAAAGTGATGCAAAGCAGGAAGCAACTTTGACTAGCATGACAGCCCAACACATGTCACATGCACACTCATGCCAAGCCAATTTATGTTATTGTTATTATTTCTGGATATATTTGAGCAAATGTCCTCTCAAATCTCAAAAGCTTTATTAGATTAGTAGAAACCATGTGTGTTAATGTGAATTTGAATGATTATGAGTGTTTTCCTCAGTGGAGTGATGTCTTGTCCAGAGTTGGCACCCCACCTTTTTCTGAGGTTTCTTGCAAGCCTGAGTGAAATTGGGGGGGGTCCAGAAAATGGTTGGGTGCATGCATGGGTATTTGAGCATATTAGGAAGCATTTGCCTAGCTGATTATCTTCATTACTGCATATTTATCACAATGAAGCTGGTTGAATGGAAGTTGTAAATTGATTCATTGGTACATTTTTTTTAATAAAAAAACCTTTCTGATGTTTGAAAAGCTAAATAGAACGATATATGAGAGAAAAACAATCAAATAATCTTTGTCATTTTTTCATAAGTCTGGTGAAAGGTAATTTATACTTACAAACTGCTAAGGTCTGTCCATCTGTCACACGATTACTTGCCAGCTACCAGACAGTACCTCAGTGTTGATCTCGAAAGCTTACAACCCAATAAGTACTGGCATTGCAAAAAATGTGAGGCAGTGGCAGCCAAACCAAACTGACCTACGCTCATGGGTTTCTTATGGTAAAACAATAGGTGAATTAAGTGACATGGTTGAAAGAAAGAGAAGACCAGCATGTTCTGCTGACCATTAAGCAATTCACAGAGCCGGTGACGTGATGAGGAAGTTCATAACAGGAAGATGATAAACAAGAAAAGCTGCTGAACATCAAGTGTAGGATACAGAATGTGAGAATGAGAAAAACAGAGACATATATGAAACATGATATCCACGTGTAATAAAAACACGGTCCCCACTAGCTCATCTATTGATAATCCCCCAGAATAAGGTACATACAAGTTCAATTTAAGTTTAGTGTTTATTGATCATCGAACATGACAAAGAACTCAGTAGTATGAAAAAGTAAAAATAAGAGCATCAAAATTTGATAAGCATCAACACGTCAAAAAAGGCGCTTAACATAGATCAATTAAGAAGCTTTGCCAAATTTGAACAGTTCAGCTTGCTCTATAAGAACCACCTTTATGTTAGGTCCATATACACTGGTGAATGAACAAATCTGAGGTTGTACCAACCTTAGCAATATGAACTTGGTTTGTGTGTTTCTTAACAGCAAACTGATCGAGAATGTGACATGAAAAAAAGATAAGCAACAGCGGTGACATCTGCCGAGTGAGAAATTGCAAAAACTAATTACGTGATAGGAAGATGAATGAGAGCTGCGGCACCTGCTTACTGTCAAGTACATACAGCACATCAAATTGCTGGTACCCACAAACTACTGGGACTAGGAGCCTGATCTTGGTCTTAATCAAAGCCTTTTTAACTGGACTTTTAAACATATGTTTTGCCTGTTCAGTTTTCAACTACAATCCTCAAAGAAGCAATTGAAACACTTCAGTTTGCAGGTCTCTTTCAAAATAATAAAAACCCAAATAAATAAATGTAGCCATACAGTAAATGTAATCTTTCCAAATATATCATTAAATGTACAGAATAGAAGTATTTCATGGCATACAGTTGTGCTTGAAAGTTTGTGAACCCTTTAGAAGTTTCTATATTTCTGCATAAATATGACCTAAAACATCATCAGATTTTCACTCAAGTCCTAAAAGCAGATAAAGAGAAACCAGTTAAACAAATGAGACAAAAATATTATACTTGGTCATTTATTTATTGAGGAAAATGATTGAATATTACATATTTTTGAGTGGCAAAAGTATGTGAACCTCTAGGATTAGCAGTTAGTTTGAAGGTAAAATTCGAGTCAGGTGTTTTCAATCAATGGGAAGACAATCAGGTGTGAGTGGGCACCCTGTGTTATTTAAAGAACAGGGATCTATCAAAGTTTGCTCTTCACAACACATGTTTGTGGAAGTGTATCATGGCACGAAAAAAGGAGATTTCTGAGGACCTCAGCAAAAAAGAGTTGTTGATGCTCATCAGGCTGGAAAAGGTTACAAAACCATCTCTAAAGGGTTTGGACTCCACCAATCCACAGTCAGACAGATTGTGTACAAATGGAGGAAATTCAAGACCATTGTTACCTTCCCCAGGAGTGATCGACCAACAAAGATCACTCCAAGAGCAAGGCATGTAATAGTCGGCGAGGTCACAAAGGACCCCAGGGTAACTTCTAAGCAACTGAAGGCCTCTCTCACATTGGCTAATGTTCATGTTCAGGAGAACACTGGACAACAATGGTGTGCATGGCAGGGTTGCAAGGAGAAAGCCACTGCTCTCCAAAAAAAACATTGCTGCTCGTCTACAGTTTGCTAAAGATCATGTGGACAAACCAGAAGGCTACTGGAAGAATGTTTTGTGGACGGATGAGACCAAAATAGAACTTTTTAGTTTAAATGAAAAGTGTTATGTTTGGAGAAAGGAAAACACTGCATTCCAGCATAAGAACCTTATCCCATCTGTGAAACATGGTGGTGGTAGTATCATGGTTTGGGCCTGTTTTGCTGCATATGAGCCAGGACTGCTTGCCTTCATTGATGGAACAATGAATTCTGAATTATATCCGAGAATTCTAAAGGAAAATATCAGGACATCTGTCCATGAACTGAATCTCAAGAGAAGGTGGGTCATGCAGCAAGACAACAACCGTAAGCACACAAATCGTTCTACCAAACAATGGTTAAAGAAGATTAAAGTTAATGTTTTGGAATGTCTAAGTTAAAGTCCTGACCTTAATCCAATCGAAATGTTGTGGAAGGACCTGAAGCGAGCAGTTAATGTGAGGAAACCCAGCAACATCCCAGAGTTGAAGCTGTTCTATACGGAGGAATGGGTGAAAATTCCTCCAAGCCGGTGTGCAGGAATGATCAAAAGTTACCGGAAACGTTTAGTTGCAGTTATTGCTGCAAAGGGGGGCATGGGTCACACCAGATACTGAAAGCAAAGGTTCACATACTTTTGCCACTCACAAATATGTAATATTCGATCATTTTCCTTAATAAATAAATGACAAAGTATAATATTTTTTCTCATTTGTTTAACTGGTTTCTCTTTATCTACTTTTAGGACTTGAGTGAATATCTGATAATGTTTTAGGTCATATTTATGCAGAAATATTGAAAATTCTAAAGGGTTCACAAACTTTCAAGCACAGCTGTACTTGTTCAGATTCTTCATGTGTGTAGTCATTCATTTATTGTTTTTCTTACTCACATTATTGGTGACTCTGAGGGGGTGGAGCCTAATATGTCTATTTTTGTTTGGCAGGTGAAATCACTACCAAAGTCTGTTTTACAAAATTGGTTTTATTTAAAAAATTACAATACATCTCAATCAATGTTTAGCAACTGTACCTCTCTGCACAATAATAAATTATATAAATAAGAGTGCTCAGGCAGAACCAAGTACAAAGTTTTTCTGCATTAAAAGAACAACAGACAAATGAAACAAATTAGTAGTAGTGTGCTGGAGAGGAGTATTTTAGGGACCTTCATATATCGACTCGATATTATTTCTAGGTGGCTAGGATGGATGAGCTGATTGGACTGAATGGCCTGATATCATCCAAATAATTAATTATTTATATACTGTATATATATAATATATATAATCTACTATATAAAAATATACTACTGTCAGTTTGTGTGTGTCTGTGAGTGTATATATGTGTTTTGAGTTCCTCCAAACAATCTGATTTTGGTTTGAAGGGTCAGTTTGTTTATGGTTGCTCAGTGGGGTGGATGACAAAATACTTCAGGGGTGCAAACTTCAATTAACTACTGTGACCTTTTTTTTATTTAAATTAAGCATTTCAACAATAACAAAGCTAATAACTTACCAAGTGACACTGGCTCATTAAATATAATGAGGCACAGCTGGGTCACTTTCAAAGACGGGATGTAGGAATATGAATGATGTTCATATAGGAGTAATGGGAACTGCCTACCATTGGTTGTAGTCAAAAAATGGACAGGAGGCAATCAAGGCACCTGGAAATGACAAAACTCTGAAAAGCAGGCTTTATTTTAATGTGCTCAAGAGAGGAAACACTGGGCAAGAGAAGATGAGAAGTTATGACACACGAGAATACCGGGGAGGAGAAACGCTGATAGTTTGCGTAGGCCAAGAGATATCCAATATCAAATATTTTTCAATGTATTCCATTATCTGTCTTCAACAGATAATCAGAGCTGGAGGTAAAATAGTTACTTTGGAATTAAAGGCTGGTGTATAGCTGTATCTGTGAACAAGGTTACTCATACTCATTCAAGCTGTCCCACAGTGAACTAAATTCCTGATAAAATTTTAACAATCCATGGCCTCTTAGACAGTTGGAATTTTAATTTGTAACATATGCAGTATTTAAAAATAATTTCTTCAACATGTTTTAAATTTTTTTCTTGTCATACATTATAAAAATAATTAAAATAATATACCCACTTATGGTTCATCTGGTTTTAAAATTAAATATAAAGAATCTCAAATAAGGCAACCCATTTAAATTAAGCCAGTCTCATTTATCAATTGATATTCATTCTCACAAACTTTAATAATCTGCATAATTGTTATCATTCTCAAACCATATTAATTGCAACAATAATTAGCTAAGTAAGAATAATCTTTAAAAATAATTTGAAAACCTCATTCTCTTACCAGTAACAAATAAGTATTTCATAATACATAATAAATGAAAAAAATCTGTTAAAATAAGCAGAACAGAAAATATGAATATAGGTTCCACTGAAATTTCCATGTACTCATCCCATTTTGAGGATGAAATCAAGGCTGAATAAAGTTTAATGATTCAGAGTGATCACCCTCAACCAAAGGCACAGCATTTAATTCCTGCTCGCCAAAGACAGGTGTCTCCCATGTATGTGCAGCTAGCCAAATGAGTTTCTAAGCTTTACAGTCAATCGATTAAGTGCATTGGCCTTCTCAGTCACTGGATCCAAATCAAACTTAGCATATTGTGGGAAAATTGCATTTTTTTAATAAATAGTGTTAGCCGTGACTTATAACCAGTGTCACAACTGACACCTACACATATTACCATCCTTGGTATCAAAAGTATTGCCAAAAATTAAATGACAGCACAAGAATGGCAGGTTATGAGATTAACTGGCACCCCACCATTGATGATGGGAATGGAAATGGAATTGCTTGAAAATAGCTCTGAGATGCGCTTTGTAAGAAAAACTAACTTTTTCACATCTTGTCTCATAGCCAACACAACACTTTCTGTGTTACAGCCAAGGTAAACCCCCCCCCCCCCCCCAAAATACACAAAAGACATATTGTTGATTTACACCTGGAATAAAGTTCTAGGCTTTGCATTGTAAGAAAATTGAATTAAATGACTTGAAATTTGGAAAAGCAACTTGTTTCTAGTGATGAGGATGCTGGCTACCTCACCCATACAACCAATGTCACAGACAGCTGCTTCATCTTCTGGAGGATAGGGACATTGTTACACCAAATCCATATTTACCTGTACCTTACAACCCAAGCAGTCATGTCCCATTTTCATAATTCTGCTTTAAATCCACCTTTACCTGGAAGGTTCACTCCAACACCTGCTGATCTGCCAACCCACTCTGACAAGTCTACTGTTTCTGTTGCTCAGCCTTCTTGGGTCCTGCCTATTTTCAGGACTCTGTGATCACATTTAGTACATAGTTAAGGCAATTTTTTTTCGGGAGTGGGGGAGATGTGATTTTGAGAGGGTCATTAAAATACACAGCTGGGATTGCCTCATGACTGGTGTCAGGGATGCCAGGGGCCACGACCCGGCCGGGACGCCTTGGAGGACCGGAAGTGGGCGTGTGCCCATCTGGGATCACGTGGGGGCCGCCTTCCTGGTTGCTTTGGGGGCCACGGGTTTAGGGCATGGAAGCCTCACCCTGTAGGGGCCCGTGGTCACCGCCAGGAGGCGCCCCAATGCCTTGGGGACTTGTAACCTCAGCACTTCCGCCACACCAGGAAGTGCTGGGGGGAAGATTTAGGAGGACACCTGGAGAGCTGCTGGGAGAACAGCCGGCACTTCCGCCATGCTGGGGCGTGGCCAAGAGGGGAATGCCAGGAATCACCTGGAGCTCGTCCGGGAGTGTATAAAAGGGGCCGTCTCCCTTCACCCAAGGCTGGAGTCGGGTGGAAGCAGGACAAGGCACGAGAGAGGTGTGGAGGCGGCCCGAAGAAAGGCATTGTGAGGCCAGGACTGAGTATTGGGGTGTGTGCACTTATTTGAACTGGGTCTGAGTGACCACAATATTGTAAATATTACTGTAAATAAAACGTGTGGTGGTTGAAGAACAACATGTCCGCCTGTCTGTGTCCGGGTCGGCTCCACACTGGTTTGTAAGAAAGAGGAACTTGTCTTGCGTCTTCTTTCATAGTCAACACAGTGTGTTTCAGCCAGGGTCCCCCACCCCCAGTCTGTTTTTCTCATTTTATATGTTAATATTGTTGATCATTTAGTTTCTTTAGGACTAGATATCTTTTTCCATGTACCTTGTGGAAAGATCCCAAGAAGCAGGGTCACCTGCTCATCACCATCAAGGGTCTGCCCTGAACCTTATACAGGCTGAGGAAGCACAAAGTCCCTTGCGGTTCATTGAATGCACTTGTTGGTGCGGTTAGTGATATTTTTGCGCATTTGTGAATTACCTGGATTTCTGACCAATTTGCTTTGTTTTTGACATTACTACTGGATTGTACTTTGAGACTTTGTGTGTCTTAGATTGCTTAGTTAATTGCAGGCAGCTCGTGCTGTATCATATGTGCTCTTCAGATCTTCATTGTTATCCAACAGCTTTTTGATTAATAAATCTTTTATTTATAAAGATCCTGAACTTGTCCTTTCCTGACTAGCAGTGATTTGATGGCCCCCAACTCCATTTATCCATCCATTATCCAACCCACTATATCCTAACTACAGGGTCATGGGGGTCTGCTGGAGCCAATCCCAGCCAACACAGGGCACAAGGCAGGAAACAAACCCTGGGCAGGGCGCCAGCCCACCGCAGGGCACGCACACACCCACACACTAGGGACAATTTAGAATCATCAATGCATGTTTTTGGACTGTGGGAGGAAACCGGAGCACCCGGAGGAAACCCACGCAGACACGGGGATAACATGCAAACTCCATGCAGGGAGGACCCGGGAAGCAAACCCAGGTCTCCTAATTACGAGACAGCAGTGCTACCCACTGCACCACCGTGCCGCCCGGCCCCCAACTCCAATTGTATTTTTGAGGTTTTTTGGGACTGTGTTTGCAAGGTTCTCATCTGGTAGTCTGCTGCCTTGAACCCTGTTCTGCTAGGATAGACTCCAATTCCATGAATTGAATTAAGCAGCTTTTAGAAGGAATGACTAACTGCCTGAGAAAAATGTTTACAGACCAGTAAGCAGGAAGAAATCATAAGCCTGAAACCTAGGAAAGGTGGATGACATCATTATTTTTATTATTATAGTTATTTTGTTTCTTTTTATTATTACTGCAAGGGAGACCTGTTGAAGTTTTTAATTGCAGCTATTGCAAAATAGTTTATATTTTTTTCATATCCCTTCTCATGTGTATGAATATATTTTCTCAATGCTTCAAAATAAGTTATTGTGTGGGTTGCCATGGTGACCTCTTTTTTTACAAGATCTTTTTTCAATGCAAAGATAGCAACTTCTGAAAAATTAATATTGCTTGTGCAAATTTTTAAACTGTGAATTTAAATAATATTTGAACCAAAAAGCCAAATATTTTTTTTTTATTTGAGACTGTATGTACAGTATATGATTATATTAGGGTAATATTCAGTGTGCTTCTGATGATACACTGCTAAATTTCTTCCACTCATGTTCCTCCCCAAATGGTTAACAAAGGTGATATGTTAATTGTTAAAAGTTTAAAGTGTTTTTTTTTTCCAAATTGCACATAAATAGCTGCATGTAAGCTGAATTATTGATTTCATTAAATCACAGAAATGTAGACCATTGCATCACATTATGCCATTAACTAAGTATAGTTTTTATAGTTAAATGATAATCAATCAATATTTAAGTTATGAGGCTCCATCTATGATGAATGCGTCATATATTGGAATCAAATTTTTCCTACCAGATGAGCAATTCATGAATGGCACAGTAGTTGTGTTGCTGCCTTACTTTCACTTACCTGGCTGATGCAATTATCCAAGGAAGCACTGGAGATACAATTGGTTGCACTTCTTTTGTTTTTCTAATTGGCACACAGACAGGTGAAGGGACTTGCTCATGGTCACACAGTATCAGTTGGCACTTGAACTCTCAATCTTAGGGTTTGAAGTCCAAAGCCTTAACCACAATGCCACACTGCCTTCTTATGATCAGGTTTTATATGCTCCCTGTGTGGATTTTACATGATATGCAGGATAGGTAAATGGGCAAAGTCTGTCCACCCTATGACAGACAGGTGTCCTGTCCAAGAATTGCTCCTGCCATGTGCTAGCTTCCCCATGACCCTGTTCTGGAAAAGTAGGCTTGGAAGATGGATGGATGAACAATCAATTTTCAGCACATGGTAATAAATATGTACAGTCCAGTAAAAATTTTGGGTTGCCAGGATACCAAAAGGTAAAATAAAACTAGTATATTAAATCCTGAAATAAAAGCAGTGAAATGCACTTGAAAAGCAGCGGGTGTGCCTCTTCAGTGTGAACATAAAGAATGAGTGTTTCACTGTGGATTAACAGGCGAGGTAGTGAGTCTGTGGGATAGTGAGAAGGTCATGATTTGAAGATCTCAGGCGCCTCATAAGTTATTTGAGTTAAGCTGCCTAGACAGGACATTTTAGGCATTTGAATTTGACAGTTTTGAAGCTGGTTCTAATAAGCCAGCACTTTCTTACTGAGCTGAGGGTGATGTGGTCACTGAATCTGGTTTAACTCAAGTAGAAATATTTTAAAGCTCATCTAGTCTGCTAATACTTTATACAAGAATACCATTTAAAATTGCACTTCTGCAACACTGCTCAGAACACAGACTTAACAAAGTACTTCAGAGTATTTTGAAAATGATAGAATGAAGTTTAGTCTGTGGGTTTAAATGTCATGCCAATGTCAAGTACAAGATTCTAAGGGCCAGTCAGAGATTGATGGGATTAGTGTGGCGGTTAGAATCCGAGAGTCACAGAGAAAGTGTTGTTCTAAAGATGTTACAAGATGCATTTTGGTTTTGCTTGTAATTAATCTTAGGAAACTGAATCAAAACCAGCCTATTGAAACACAGCCCAGCCACTTGCAGAGAGAAGTTCTCTCATTGTCTACAAGGCTTTTTTCTTCGGGTAGTTTGGTTTTCTCTTACACCCCAAACAGGTTCAGGACAGGTCAGTTGTGATCCTCGGTGTGTCCTTGAGAGTTCGCTGTCATCGATTGGCAGTCTTTTTAAACCCTGTTCTACCAAGTTAATCTCTGGCCCAAACAACTATTAAATGGAATAAACAGATTTGAACATTTACAGTAGTGTTAGTTTCAAATGTGAAAGATATTAGTATTTGTTGAATCCCCACCTTTCTCAGTACTACATGGGGCTACAAAGATACTGCACTCTGAGACCCACTTTCTTAGATTCGGATAATCTCGTGTCATAGGAAGACCAAGCATACTCCATAAGATAGGCAATTTTGTTGATTTTTAAATTGTACGAATACAATCTTTTTCAGAAACAGATTTTTTTTTTTATAAAGTAATTCTTCTAAAATTCCTAAGCCTAATCCTATTCACAGAAAAATGTTTATATTTTCATTAATGTTTCAGTTATTTTTTTCTGGATAGCAACAGATAAATAATACAGTTTAGAAACTTTTGAAGGTTACCTGATGAAGTATTTCATATCCATATCCACTGGACATACATTCATATAAACTTTTTGTCTCCGTTGCTTTATTAGTAATATTACCTAAAAACTTTAAAATATTCCAACAGACTGGCCTTCTAATCATTATCTAAAAAAAACTTAATTAAAAACATGATTGAACAAATAATTAAATGAATTAAACTGACTGAGAAACTACAGGTTTTGAGGCCTTCACAGATTGAAATTCAATACCCCTATACGGAAATGTTGTAGCACCTTAATTAATTATGCTGACTTGGCTCTAGGTTGAACAAAAATAAATCGTACATGAAGATGTTTTTTTGTTCAATCAATTTACAGCCAAAATTGTCTCTTGTGAGGTTTTGTGGTGGGACTTTACATTTCTTGGAATGACACAAGGGAATTCTACAGTTGGTTATATTGGAAGTGGCCAAGAGCGTGGAAACACCCCTTATGAGGTCTTTAAATAAGGTAAAGGATTACCGTATTGCATAATAAAAGCTCATATGATCTAATTCATGGGATAGCAAAATCTGGAATTCTGAATGAGGAATTTTGCCCAGGTCATTCATTAGGAATACAAGTTAACATCTTTTCCAGGATCTACTATAAATGCTCAATTGAGTTCAGATCAGGCAATCATTTTTTAAAAACCCTGGCAACTACATATATTTTTGAAAATATCATCACTCCAAAACAAACCACTCTTGCTAATTACAGAGAAAGCTACTACAATGGGTGAAGAGTGCTGTAAAGAGTAATACATATCGACTGTCCTACCAAAGGAGATGAGTACATGCCTACCACATAAGAGCTATAAACCTTACACTACTGAGACTTACTGTAACTACTGGAGCCAAGCACTAAATCCTTTAGGTGCCTGTACTATACAAATATCTAACATCCAAACTAATTTATTTGTAGACAACAGACAGAACAATGATTCAGACTAGGTAATATTCTTTCCACTGCTGGCCATCCTACTGCTTGTTTGCTTTTCACTGCTGCACTCAAAATATACTGTGGCAGGCATAATGGATGATGAGTTCAATGTCAAAATTATAATCAACCCCTCTCTCAATGAATAATTAATATGTTGAGCTCTCTTCGTGGATAAAGATCCAGGGAAAAATGATCTTATACTCTCATATTTTGCAGACTCCCCAAGAATCTAGTCAGAATTATAGTCATTAAACCCTGCCTTGAACCAGTCCGAAAATGCTGCGTTCCATGTATTCTACATTTGTTATTTGTGTAATGAAAGTGTTGGCCCTCATATTAGCCACTTCTTGCTGGTGGTAGGCTTACATTCCACCATAAATTCTGCCTAATGTCAAGATGGTAGATGCCAGATGCTAAACTCTCCACATAATTCTAGTGTCCTGGTGCAAATTGAAACAATTGGGCATACGACTTCGCTAAATTTAATACTTGTCATTTACACACAAGCAGGGAAGCAGTGGTGTAGCTAGAGTTCGTGCCACTCGGGGCGGGGTGGTGCTTCAATTTATCGCCCTCCAACATTTCTGAATATGTTAACCTATTTAAATATAAAATTAAAATGACATATAGAGAAAAATTAAGATACATTTTGCATAGATTTATTCATATATAGAGAAACAGCAACAATTTTTCACATATAATTATTTATAAGCATCAACTAGACAAGAATATAGTATAGACGCACTGATAAGCCGTGTTCTAATTATTAGTTTAATATAATTACGCTGCGAAAACCAGAACCAGTGTAGTGGTGGGGATTTTTTCTGCACAGAGCAAGAACGCATTTGGATTGATAATGAAACAAAATTATAAATTGTAAATTAGTTGTTTATCTTCCTAGAAAGTATTATCGGTGTAATGTTTATGTATATTTTTCTTATTGTCTCATAAATTTCAACTGCTGTGTCTGATGCCATCACAGGATAGTCTGAAAATTATTTTTGAAATATTTGTGGATAAAAACACTGCACAACAATGTTTTTGCTTCTTGAACACTGTTGGGTGTTTCTTATAGACTTTTGGGTGCTGACCATGAATAGCACATCAAAATGTACCCATCACGTACCGTTTTAGTTTTGTCATGATTTTTTTTTATATTTATATCCAAAAACATTTTCGCTCCCGTAAGTGACTTACACTGTAAAAAATACTGTGTTAAACTTACTTAAAAAAAATAAGGCAACAAATTACAAGCAATATTTTTGAGTAGATTTAATATACTGCACTATTGAGTAAACTTAATTTATTAATTAACTCAAATTTACCTAAAATAAATGAGTTTGATTAAATATAAGTAGTGGCAAAAATGGTTTCATTTTACTCCGATTTTCATTTGAATTAAAGTACTCAAAAAAAGTGAGTATGCAACGCTGGACAGTAATGACTTAACAAATACATGCTAAAAATCCATATCTCTTTATTTATTTGAACATACAGAGATAGTCACAACAACGGAGTTATAGTTTCAAAGGAAAATTAAATCAAATGTCTGAGGATAATTTTTACTGAATTACTGACATTCAAATGTCAATGAAAATTTTCTTTTCTTTTTTTAAATTTTCTTCAAAAAGTATATCTCAATCAAATAATGTCCCAAGAATGAGTGGTAAACGGGAAGGAAACAAAGACTGAAAGTGTGAAATCCTGCAGCAGGCACCGCTCTTCAAACACTTCCTGCATTTACGCCAACATATCCTCTTAAATCAATGGCCGCCTTTTCACTACTTTTCAGTATGCGATAGTGAAAATCCTGAAATAAAATAGGAAATCAAACATCGCTAAATAAATCAGTGTTAAAAATTAACCAGAAAATACATGGCCTATGTAGAACACGAATTAAATAAGATGTCAAATAATACCGTGACGGTTAGGCAAACGTCTGTTGTTTACAGGTCGTAGTTTAGGACAAACACCATAACGTTCTCAAACTTATCTCAAAGTGTCATTTTCTTTTTCTGTGTAAAATAAAAGTTTTAAACGATAAAAGGCCAAGGAGGAGGAGATCCCCCCCCCCCTTGTATGTAAAGCGCTTTGAGTGCCTTGAAAAGCGCTATATAAATGTAATTAATTATTATTATATGAACATACGTAACTATCCGAGAAATGTGCTTGCTTTTTAAAGCAAACCAACGAGGTAAGTTGTTAGAAAGACGCTGCCTTGCCCGCCATGCTTCCCACATGAAGGGAAAGTTTTCGTGAAAACAACAAATGCTTACATCTGTAACTATATGAAATGAAATACTAGTTATTCATTACGGAATTAATATGCTTTATACTTTGTGGAGGACTGCCGGCTTCCCGTGCCGGTCCTCACCCCCAGGCCGC
>JANRMT010028174.1:60416276-60426567 GCA_026402145.1 Polypterus bichir lapradei | reverse complement strand
ATAAGAAATCAGGAAGGGGGCAAATAGTTTTTCACACCACTGTACATTTTGATGTAGATGAATAAATTTAATGTTAAGCCATATCCAAATAGTACAATCATTTACAATGCTGTTCATTCTTCTGCCTATTTGTCTCTCCACTGCATAGTAATGCTATTAGTGAAGGATTTTTTATGGCATGGAATTAAAAATTGAAGTATTACTGCTTGCTCCTTCCAAATTTCTTCAGGTGCAACAAAAAGTCTGAGTACCCTTGGTCCTTTTTCTTAATGACAACGGTGTTGTTGGGCAAAGAATGTCAAATGCATCTAACACACTGAATGTGAACAGCCTGCACTTTTGCCACATCTGTGCTGACCAAGATGTGTCTGCAATGAGTTATTTGGTCATGCAAACTTTCAGCTCTAAAATTGTTGACAAGACCGAGTGACCTTTTCACACTTATACACAAGTAACTGAGGTTTCAGCTGCAAATCACAATGATGTGGTTCTTGTTATTTTTGGCTGCATAGTCATTCATGAATGTGTGACATGGTGATATAATGGTTAGAATTTTTGACAGCTTCTGGAGATTGGGTTTAAAATCCAGCCAGGTTAATATATGCAAGGAGTTGACATAGCTCCCCTTGTGTCTGTGGTTCCTGTAATTTTCTGCCAATGTCATCAAGACGTCATGCTCATGGTATGCTTTAATTGGACTGTGAAATGAACTGCAGTCCAGTCCACTTTTGGTTCCCGCCTTACTTGTGATGCTGATGAAAAAAATCCATGTAGATGGAAGGATTATTAGTAGATTCTGGGACTAAGAGGTGAGGCTTGTGGGTTTTGGAGTTTTAAATTTGTGTGGTTATTGTTTTATTGCTTACCTTTACCATACACATCCAGCTCATCCTATAACCAATTATTACCCAGGTCAAAACATCAGGAACATAAACTTTGGATTAACAGCAGTCTCCTATACCACTGCAACAAGACGGATTCTCTCTTACCAGAACTATAATAATTTTTATCATGTCATGACTGGATCTCAAGTATACAGAATGAGATTTCTGATGAAGGCAACAGCCATACAAGTCAAGGAGAATTTTTTTACATCACCCTATGTTCAAGGACTGCAATGAATAGGACTTTCACACCTTTTACTACTTAGAAAGATCATACCAGGATTTTCTACAGATTTCATTCATATGTGTGGAACAAATCAGACTAGAATTAACCCCAACCATCATTACCTTTCCAAGGGTTCTGATTCGGATATAACCAGTTCTGTCACTGGTAACCAAGTTGTTACTCACTAATGCCAGACAAGCTTTACTCAGGCCTTTACTGTTGGCAGTATGGTCTAGTGGCATTTGGCTGCTGGTTCAATCAACACCTTTGGCTAATTGTATTATATCAAGCACAAAAATTCATGCAATCAACAGTACTACATCACTGTAATTGATGATGTTCATTACAGAAAGGTGATATTCAATATAAATATGGTTTATAGTTAATGCACTAATTAGGCTTTGTTTGTAAACAGGAAACACGAGTATAGAGCAGTGTTCAAACTTTTAAATCAACAAGAACATAATGAATATTGATGTGCTTATCCATAATGGAAGTTTAATACGTCATCATCATTTTTATCATGTTTTCCCTAGACAGTGTCACAATCACAGGTGATCCTATGCACAACAACCTTCTCCAGCTCCTCCTGGAGAATTTCCATATATTTCTACACCAACTGAGTGATAAATAGCAATCTGTCCAGCATATCCAGGGTCTTCCCTTTGATTTTCTTCTAGTGGACCATGCACATAACTCAAGACCTAAATTTAATGTACGCTGACATAAAAACCTCATCGACTGAATCATCTGGCAGTACAGCAGCCAGATCACCTTCTTTAAGAAGTTGAAACACAAATCACAGCCAATTAGTAGCCAACTAAAACAGTTCTCTGTAATGTCTTAAGCTGCAACCTTATTAAGAACATTTTTAAAAGCATATGGAAACTTTTTCACCAACCCACAATTTTAATTCCACCTGAAGTTGCCCTGCCAATGCTGCCAAAGAAAATGTGCCTCTGTGTACACTTGGATTAATGCTCAAGACCACAGTGGTTTACGTGAATGAGGCCCCTTGTCTTTTACTGTCCCTCCCCTTTAAGATGCTATGCCTCAAGGTCGTCATAGAGCCTTTCTCATTTACACTGCGCATTTACCAGTTGCTGTCTGTGCTGTACTCTGTGGAACCTCGTACTCGTTCAGCTCCCCTGCATAATGTGAAAAAATGAACAACAATCTAAAAAATATTCTTGGTTCTCTGGAGTCTTCCCTTACTTTTACTTGTGGAGTCAGTGATGTGAGAGCACTACATGTTAGACGCTCATTTTGAGCCCTGTTACAGATATCTACAAAGAGAAAGGGCATAAAAACTATTTACAAGGCATTCTCATACAGCAGTCTTTATCAAAATATTTATTTTTCTACAAAATATAATATCAAGGTTGCAGCATTGTCCATTTTACTATTATATTGTTTGTTAATAATGCTATAATGGTTGGCATAGTAGAGCAGTGGTTAGTCTTGTCCATGTGGAGTGTGCATGTTCCCCTGTATTTGCATAGGTTTTACTCCCAGCTGCCCAGTGATTTGCAGGTAAGGTGAACTGGCAATTTCCAATTGACCCCATTTGAGTGTAAGCGTATGTAAGTGATGAACTGGGACCTTGTTCTGCCAACTGCTGCAAGGGTGAGGCTCTGGCCCCCTGCACCTCTGAGAAGGAATAAGCAGGTATGAGAATGTTATATTATTATGGTGAAACTGTGGGATAAAAAACAATTAGAATGTTAACTTATAATTAATTCTTTTTTAATATATTACTTTTTGGGTGCATTCTCATTTAATGAGAAAAGCACCTATTGCAATAGTCCTGTCTTTCTGCATAAAAACATTCAACTCCCAGTGGACCAGTTTTGTTGGAATTTGGCATACTTAGTCATACAGAAAATTTGTCAAGACAATTAAATTTACAATTCAATATGCAGAATTCAGCAAACCATACTCATTTTTCAAATTTCTAAATCTCCCATTGAAAATCATTTGAGAATTGTTCCTCTGTCTTAAAACAGAATCACACTCTGTGTGATTTCAACTACAAATTAGTTAACTGTTTCAGATTTACCTTGTGAGATATTACTTCAATATGTACTACAGTACTACAATACTTGTATATTTTTAATATATTTTTTCTTTTACTAGTTGACAAAACTTCTGACGTCTAAACAGTGAAACACCTGCAGTTGTGAACACTGAAGTACAACTCAGGGAAGGACATGGGATGAGGTGGGGTCAAATGTAGGAAGGGATGAATGACCAAGTATTAAGGAAAGTAAGATGTTATATGTATATCAGTTTATTCAGTAAAATGAGGTCAGACCTGCTTGGATTGTGCCACAGGTTTATATTTAAAGACATTCATATTTGGATAGAGCAGTGTCCATTAAAGGAACAGGCCTAATAGGCCTCGATTCCTTTTTTAAAGTCACCAGCATTATAAATGATTCATCAAAAAATTGTTGGATGAATTCAGTCCGCAATTCAATGCCTGGGTCACACATTTAGTTTTAATTCTGCTGTGCTCCATTTTTTATCACTGCATATTCACAAAAATCACCAGTCCTCCTCCTTCATTTTCTATTCTTTCAGCATAGCGTCATAAATATGAGGTGTAAGCCGGTTCTCCACAGTTCCCAAATATCACAGTACCTGAGCTCATCATAACTCGCTATAAGATATAACAGTTCAAACAACTTGTATGAGAACTTATATTTCTCATTATTTGCTAACAATCTGGGTTCTGCCCTATCCCATTCTTGTCTCTATGGCCATGTGGTGTCTTGTACAAACCTCAGTCACTTCTCCTGCTCCTTAAAAATTGAAGTAATAAGGGACATGGTATTCAGGTCTGTAAAAGTGAAAAACAAAAGCAAAACATTTACTTACTATTTCCATTACATTTACAGGGGGATTTTATAGTCATGGGGGACTTAAACTATCCAAATATTAACTTGGATAACCTTGCAAATGATGAAACATAAGAGCAGGAGATTTTAGAAGTAATCAGTGATTATACAACATTTAAGTTTAGTTTTGGTAGGACAAATTTTAAGCAGATGTGGCAAAGTCTACGGAGTATAGGCTGGAGACAGTCGAGGAGCAGTGGAGCAGGTTTAAAAATGTTTTTTGATTTAATAGGAAATGAAAAAAACTCTGAGTGAGTTAATAAAGAATTAAAAAAGAAGCTGCAAAGGAAAAAACTGCTGTATAAGGCTTATAAAACTAATAACTCTAAAGTGAATCATAGGGCGTATGAGAACATGAGGTAAACCATTAAGAAGGATATCAGAGAGGCTAAAAGACAGTTGGAGAGGAATATAGCAGATAAGGCAAAAGAAGACCCTAATAGATTCTTTCATTATTTTAGTAGTAAAAGAACAGTCAAGGAGGAGGTGCAGTACATCGGGAATAGTACATTTGAATGAATAGATACGCTCTAAACTTGCATTTTTCTGAAGTCTTCACAAGTGAGGAAGTGGATAATCTCCCACTGTTAAATGGGACTACTAAGAAGGAAACTAAAAGAAGTGGGAGTTCAGGGTGATGTTTGTAGATGGGTGCAGAATTGGCTAAGACAAAGGAAGCAGAGGGTGATGGTGCGAGGAACCTCTTCAGAATTGGCCGATGTTTAGAGTGCTGTTCTACGGGGGTCAGTGCTAGAGCTGCTGCTATTTGATTTGGATAGGAATATAAGTAACAAGCTGATTATGTTTGCAGATGATACCAGGATAGGTGGATTGGCAGATAATATGGAATCCATTAAATTATTATAGAAGGACTTGGACAGTGTACAGGCTTGGACAGATTTGTGGCAGGGGAAATTTAATGTCTGCAAATGTAAAGTATTACACATAGGAAGTAAAAATGTTAGGTTTGAATACAGAATGGGCGGTCTGAAAATTGAAAGTACACCTTATGAGAAGGATTTAGTAGTCATAGTGGACTCGACATTATCAAATACCAGACGGTGTTCAGAAGCCACTAAGAAGGCTAACAGGTTAGCTTATATGGCACGACGTGTAGAGTACAAGTCCAAGGAGGTTATGCTCAAGCTTTATAATGCATTGGAAATTTTTATTTACAGAGAGAAAACCGTAGACACATGGATAAAATTATTAAGTATTGTGGTTGACAGTAGGACTTCGGGGACTTTCATAACTCAAGTTGATATTATTTTGGAAGAATTAAGTGGATAGGACTGACGAGATTTGTTAGGCTAGAATGGCCTGTTCTCGTCTACATTTGTTTAATGTTCTAAATAAAAACAACCTCACTGCTGCATTTTCTAAATATTACAATTATTCACAAATTATCTGACAGTGTAATTTATTGGTAAAGTGCCACAATGAACTGCTTTCTATTGTTTTTGAATGCAACCAACAATTTTAGTTTGAGACACAGATTTTAAAATCCCCATTGGATACCACTTTAGAAAACTTAATGTTTAAGAAATTGAACTATGGTTAGCCAGAGACCATCCACATCCAACAATAACTAAGAATAGCACATGAATTATTTCATCAATTTGAAAGTAATTTTATCCACACAATATTATAAAATGGTATTTTAAATCTTTTTATGTACACCTATACATGTAATCAAATTCAGTTATTATTTAAATGACTCACAGTTATCAAAATATGTAATAAACCAGAGTTTGATATCAAATTCTTTGATAAAGTGACTAGAATATTTTAAAATGCTCCAGCTTTCAAAATAGCTAACCAAGTCTCCAGAATGTAATCCCATCTTTTTACTTGTTATTTTAGTTATTGAAAACTATCTTTTTTTTAACATGGCTATTAGCAACATATTCAAAAGTGTCTTCGAAACAACTCGTGGTTTGGAACAGCCAGATAGTTTATATTATTTGTGCAACAGTACTATTTTATATCAGCTTCAATTGTTCTATACTTTAGCAAAAGATAAACTCTTTGGAGGTGACATGTGGCACAAGGCTTAATTCTGCTGTCTCAGAGGTTCCTGAAATGTTCACTCCCTGAGAGAAAAGTTTTGTTTCTGCATGTTTCTCTAAAGGTGAAGCTCATTTTGCCCTGAATGTGTGAATGAGGAGCCTTGTATGGAGTGAGCTCTTTGATGGACTGAGAAGCAATGAAAGATTTTGTGCTGTTCGAATACGTTCTTACCACCATATGAAGCTGAACTGGATAAGGTGGTTTAAAAAATGGACTAGAAAGAGTGATGGAGATGCTGCCAGAGGATGAGTGGAGGACAAATGTTTTAAACTAGGTGGTGTTACTAGGATGGGAAGAAAAGGACTCGTTAGGTTAGGGGTGAAATTACAAATTGAATCTTCAGCTCTCTGGACTTTCAAGTGAAATAACACAACGTTAGGTGCAGCTGTCACTTGAACAAGATGCTAAATTGTTTAATTGACTCTATTTAGTCTGATTAATTATATATGTAAAAGGCAGGGTAATAATCTGGGATAATAAGGGTCTGAGTGAACCCAGGTGGGCACACTGTCCGTTTATGATGACAAGAGAGGAGCCCTCCTCATTACAAGAGGTAGCTGTGTACTCCAAGATAAGTGGCTGGTGGCGTATGTGCACTGAATTTTCAATAACTGGCTTACTGTACTATTAATTAATCCTCAGAAATTGAAAGTGTTTGAAATTATCAGTTGTGCCACTTCACGTTTTGTTACAATCTTCCATTCCTTGCTTTGAGGTTTGAATGATCACTAAAATATGTGCAGTTAGTTTTGTAAATAGCTAAGAGGTTAGAAGTCACTGTCAAGGGAATAGGCGAATGTGATAATTTAGCCAGTGGTTGCCTGACAGGGAAAAAGGGCCTCTTGAGTTGAATGGAGAGTCGTGTTTAGGGGTATAAGGATCTAATGTGTGTACAGGCACCCTGTCAAGAGTTTCTTCCAGTCTGGTACCCAATGCTGTAAGGACTGGCTCCCAGCACAATGCTTGGTTTAAGCCGGTTTCATAGGGCTACGTATGTTAGGGGTGTTAGGGCATAAATGTTACCAGCTAAGTGTCAGTGGATAAATGAGTGACGTTATGGGACCAGAGCTACCTACAAACCAGATTCGGGTAGGAAGTTGGGGTGTCAGATTAGGATATTGGCTGTGTCTATAAACTGGAGGTCAACTTTTACGTTTGAACGCAACTGTCAATACTTTTTCCGCTCTTATAAGAGAATATAATACATCCACCACACATATCCAAACTGATTTTATTTAAAGATCAATGCAGATGTACTTGGCTCTAAGATATCTGGTGATGGTTTCAAACAGGGGTTTTGAATTAAAGGGACTAACACAAAGGAGATGCAGCTGTGTCCAGCATAACAGTGGTTATTTTACTTGTATCCAGCTGAAAGTGATTATAGCAGAAAAGAGACAAGACATCTAAAAAATACATTCTGAGCAATTAAGGTAAAAAAAAAAAAAACACAACGTAAACTCAAAAAAAGGTTTAAAAACAAAAAATAAAATGAAAGGGCAGTTAGAATGCTATTCAGAGAGCAATTCAGCCATGCCTTTTTTCAGGTAGCAAAGGGTTAAGGATTAAAGCAGCTAACTGCCTAACATAACGAGGAGGGTGGGGGCGGGGCAAAGAAGCGGCTTTCCATTGAGAATGAGATGTGATTGCTGTGCCTGAGATTGAGCTAAACTACTGAGGCGCAGAGGCAGGGGGGTTTGAGAGGGAAGCATATTTTACTGTTGATGTGATTCAGTAACGGGCTTGAATTCACAGCTTTAATGCATTTGCATTTTTATTTTAACCCTTAATGCTGGGTGATCTTTTATTCCTAGAGATAAACTGCATTTTGTGAAACAACAACAATCCAACATTACTAAGTGCAGGTGATATTGAAAAAAAAAAACTATAATAATTACTAAATACAAACTATGTAACATTAATAAACAATTGCAAAAAAAGGACAAATGCAAGCAACTTTGATCAGGCTCAACTAGGTTATGAATATAGTTATGCTTTTTCTATTAAATTTTATTAGAAGAAAATAAATATAAAAATAAAACTAATTGTATTAAACTTTTGAATGAATAATGTGATTTCATTTTAGTTTAGCAATCCGGCATTCTTTATTTGTATATATTGAATTTTTGTCAGTAAATTGATCACTTTTAAAACAAAATATATATGTGAGGTTTGAGTGTATCATATAATATATATAATGTGTATTCCCTTGTTCCTTATTCATGATTGCTGATCAATGGCATTATGGTGATACTCAATGTGGGCTTTATTTTGTAACAAAAAAAAAAAGTTTTGCTTGTAAGGTGAATGAATTACAACAGTGTTCAACACAATAAAACATTTTTATATTCATAATGTGCTGTGTAAAATTGACCGATTAGTGTGAAATTCAGTTATTTCCCAGTTATCAGTTTAGACTGATTTCAGACATATGAATTAAGAAACACTCCAGTGCTGGATTTCTGTGAAATTTGTTTTGTTATATTTCTTAAATTTCATGGTTAGGCTGCATTAATTGCTTCATAGTCCCAAAAAACAAAATTTGTTTATATATTATATTGTATAATTTGTTTATATATATACAGTTAGGTCCATAAATATTTGGACAGAGACAACTTTTTTCTAATTTTGGTTCTGTACATAACCACAATGAATTTTAAATGAAAGAACTCAGATGCAGTTGAAGTGCAGACTTTTAGCTTTAATTCAGTGGGGTGAACAAAACGATTGCATAAAAATGTGAGGCAACTAAAGCATTTTTTAAACACAATTCCTTCATTTCAGGGGCTCAAAAGTAATTGGACAATTGACTCAAAGGCTATTTCATGGGCAGGTGTGGGCAAGTCCGTCGTTATGTCATTATCAATTAAGCAGATAAAAGGCCTGGAGTTGATTTGAGGTGTGGTGCTTGCATGTGGAAGATTTTGCTGTGAACAGACAACATGCGGTCAAAGGAGCTCTCCATGCAGGTGAAAGAAGCCATCCTTAAGCTGCGAAAACAGAAAAAATCCATCTGAGAAATTGCTACAATATTACGAGTGGCAAAATTTACAGTTTGGTACATCCTGAGAAAGAAAGCAAACACTGATGAACTCAGCAATGCAAAAAGACCTGGACGTCCACGGAAGACAACTGTGGTGGATGATCGCAGAATCATTTCCATGGTGAAGAGAAACCCCTTCACAACAGCCAACCAAGTGAACAACACTCTCCTGGGGGTGGGTGTATCGATATCCAGGTCTACGATAAGGAGAACACTGCATGAAAGTAAATACAGAGGGTGCACTGCAAGGTGCAAGCCACTCATAAGCCTCAAGAATAGAAAGGCTAGATTGGACTTTGCTAAAGAACATCTAAAAAAGCCAGCACAGTTCTGGAAAAACATTCTTTGGACAGATGAAACCAAGATCAACCTCTACCAGAATGACAGCAAAAAATAAGTATGGAGAAGGCGTGGAACAGCTCATTATCCAAAACATACCACAACATCTGTAAAACACGGTGGAGGCGTTGTGATGGCTTGGGTGTGCATGGCTGCCAGCGGCACTGGGACACTAGTGTTTATTGATGATATGACACAGGACAGAAGCAGCCAAATGAATTCTGAGGTGTTCAGAGACATACTGTTTGCTCAAATCCAACTAAATGCAGTCAAATTGATTGGGTGGCGTTTCATGATACAGATGGACAATGACCCAAAACATACAACCAAAGAAACCCAGGAGTTTATTAAAGCAAAGAAGTGGAAAATTCTTGAATGGCCAAGTCAGTCACCTGATCTTAACCCAACTGAGCATGCATTTCACTTGTTGATGACTAAACTTCGGACAGAAAGGCCCACAAACAAACAGCAACTGAAAGCCGCTGCAGTAAAGGCCTGGCAAAGCTTTAAAAAGGAGGAAACCCAGCACCTGGTGATGTCCATGAGTTCAAAACTTCAGGCTGTCATTGCCAGCAAAGGGTTTTCAACCAAGTATTAGAAATGAACATTTTATTTCCAGTTATTTAATTTGTCCAATTACTTTTGAGCCGCTGAAATGAAGGGATTGTGTTAAAAAAATGCTTTAGTTGCCTCACATTTTTATGCAATCGTTTTGTTCATCCCACTGAATTAAAGCTGAAAGTCTGCACTTCAACTGCATCTGAGTTGTTTCATTTAAAATTCATTGTGGTAATGTACAGAACCAAAATTAGAAAAAAGTTGTCTCTAT
>JANRMT010028174.1:60405661-60416176 GCA_026402145.1 Polypterus bichir lapradei | reverse complement strand
ATATATATATATGCATGCTGCTCAATAAAATTAAAGGAACACTTTTTAATCAGAGTATAGCATAAAGGAAATGAAAATTCTGGGCTATGGATCTGGTCACTTAAGTAGCAGAGGGGGTTGTTAATCAGTTTCAGCTGCTTTGGTATTAATGAATTTAACAACAATTGCACTAGAGGGGCAACAATGAGACAACCCCCAAAACAGGAATGGTTTAACAGGTGGACGCCACTGACATTTTTCCCTCCTCATCTTTTCTGACAGTTTTTTCACTAGTTTTGCATTTGGCTATGGCTAGTGTCACTACTGGTAGCATGAGGTGATACCTGGACCCTACAGAGGTTGCACAGGTAATCCAACTTCTCCAGGATGGCACATCAATACTGTATGTGCTGTTGCCAGAACGTTTGCTGTGTCTCCCAGCACAGTCTCAAGAGCATGGAGGAGATTTCAGGAGACAGGCAGTTACTCTAGCAGAGCTGGACAGGGCCGTAGAAGATCCTTAACCCATCAGCAGGACTGATATCTTCTCCTTTGGGCAAGGAGGAACAGGATGAGCACTGCCAGAGCCATACAAAATGACCTCCAGCAGGCCACTGGTGTGAATGTCTCTGACCAAACAATCAGAAACAGACTTCATGAGGTTTTCTTGAGGTCCTGACATCCTCTAGTAGGCCCTGTGCTGACTGCCCGGCACCGTGGAGCTCGATTGGCATTTGCCATAGAACACCAGAATTGGCATGTCCACCACTGGCGCCCTGTGCTTTTCACAGATGAGAGCAGGATCACCCTGGGCACATGTGACAGACATGAAAGGATCTGGAGAAGCCGTGGAGAATGTTATGCTGCCCGTACCATCGTTCAGCATGACCTGTTTGGGGGTGGGTCAGTGATGGTCTGGGTAGGCATATTCATGGAGGAATGCACATGAGGACCTCTACAGGCTAGACAACGGCACCTTGACTGCCATTAGGTATTGGGATGATATCCTTTGATCCATTGTCAGACCCTCTGTTGGTGCAGTAGGTCCTGGGTCCCTCCTGGTGCATGACAATGCCCGGCCTCATGTGGTGAGAGTATGCAGGCAGTTCCTGGAGGATGAAGGAATTGATACCATTGAGTGGCCCCCACGCTCACCTGACCTAAATCCAGTAGAACACCTTATGTTTCGGTCCATCTGACGCCACCAGGTTGAACTTCAGACTGTCCAGGAGTTTAGTGATGCCCATTTCCAGATCTGGGTGGAGATCCCCTAGGACACCCATCCATCATCTCATTAAGAGCATGCCCAATCCCCCCCACGACATTGTCAGGCATGCATATAAGCATGTCGGGGCCTTACAAACTACTGCGTACGATTTTGAGTTGCTGCAATGAAACTGGCAAAATTGACTAACCTGCTCCATCATTTTTTCCCTTTGATTTTCGGGGTTTCTTTGAATTCATCCCTCTGTAGGTTGATAATTTTCATTTCCATCAAATAATGTGGCATCCTTTCGTTCCTAACACATTACCCAGTCCATATCAGTACACATATCCAGCAGGATTTTTTTTTCTCATTGAAATTTGATGTGTTTTCAAAGTGTTCCTTTATTTTTTTTATCATATTAAATTTACAGTCAGCTGTCATGGCAGTTTAAGAACTGGATAATTCTCTCAATAATGACATTCACCTTAAGGTAAAACAAATGTAAATTTATAGAAGTACTGTACAGTATTTTGCCATAAAGATGCAAATAAGACCTCTGGATTTACTGTTTTAGAGTGGTGACATGTATGAGGTAGAGCTGCAAGCAACAAATTTGCTAAAAGTTATGGAAAAGCTTCTTCAGAAAAACCAAAATAAGAAGAAAATAAGGAATGGAAGAAACAATGCAAGTCATAAAATATGGAGGAATACCACCAGGACCCAGTAGAATGTATATTTACAATTAAGGCTCCAGAGGTAATTACTCCTGAGACGGAAAAACAAACAAATGGCTGTGAGAGCCTTTGGTTAATTTTTTAAACTTATCCATTCTGATTAGAAGGCTTTTTTGGACAATGCTTGGTCTTCTGCAATACGTTATAAGGGTATGACTATCAGGGGCTTGCCAAGCCTTAAAATATTGAGCTGGGACTCCAGGCTACAGGGAAGGTACAAGGAGCTGTAGAGAGACAGTCCCAAAAGGACATTCCTGTCCCCAGAATTGGTTAGAGGATTTTACTCAGAAGTGATTTGTGGCCAGGGCTTATATGTGGTTTAATCTGACCAGTCTACATGTTTTACTGTTGAGCATTTGCTGTTAAGTAGTTGAATTAACTGTTTTCTGTGTTGAATTGTAACTTTCAGTTTACTAAAATCCACCTATCCAAATATATTAAAACTTACCTAAAATAGGTTATTGTCACAGGGGCCTGAGTCCATCCTAGCAACATTGAGTGCAAAGCAGAAACATGGCACAGTCTTGTACACACCCACAATCAGTTACATGGGGGAGATTTAGAGTTCTTAGTTAACCTTACATGCCTGAGATATGGGAAGAGGATGTATTTATTCAGAAATTACAATCACTAATACCAATAACAAAAATATCATTTAATATGGCCCTGACAAAGTGTAAGGGCTTTCACACTAAAGATCCATTAAGCCTTGTGTTGTTAGGCAAAGAGAGATCTAAAAAGGGAGTCTTATGATGGTTGAAAAAGGAAACAGGACAACCATGCCTATAACATGAATCCCTAGACACAACTAAGAGGCTAGATCTGATACCGATGCTTACTGGCAGACAGGTGACCCACATATTCAAATAATAGGCTGCCTGGAGTTGTTCCTTTGGGTTAGTGAGGGGTTAGACTACCAATTAAAAAGCAGCAAGGTCAATTATCAAATAAGTATATTAAATTAACCCAACCTGTATTATATATTAATGTTTACAACATTCAAAGATATTTTATATAACATTACAAATCAAGCACAAAGGCTTCCAGCAATATATACTGTATTTGAGCACATAGCTTCCAAAATTTTAGACATGTTATAGAAACATATACCAGATCAGGCCAAACACCCATATTTATACATGAAACAGTCCAAAGGGATGAAGCAACCATAGTGTCCAGAATTAAAGCTTTTATAAATGAATATTCATTTTGTTGTCCATCAGGTTGATGCGTTTCAGGAATATACCCTTCTTCAGGGCTGGACAACTGGAAACTGAAGATAAATAAATAATATTTACATCTTAAACCACTATATAATTACAGGCTCTGAAAAGGGTATTAAAGCATCACTTACCAATGGATACAACTTCTCAAACACATCTCAGACAAAGCGTCTACAATCTAGAAAAAATGAACTCTCCCCTATTTAAAGGGCACAGGTTGTAAATAGATCCTGGTGTGCCCATTAGCCCAATACATTAATTGACGTTGCTGCTTCTTAATTGGTAGTCTGATAGAATGTATGCAGCTGGATTAATATAATTTGGTAGTTTTTTTGTACTAGTGAGGGGTAAGACACAATGTTGGTCAATGTAATGATTAGAAACATATACAAAGCCATACTATGACCATAAACTAAAAATGAAGCTCTAATCAAGATGACACAGGCTTAAAAAATCATTGCTAGTTTTCTGCTTTGTCACAAACTCCTCCATTACATTAATGCATAGATAGAATCACAACTGAGTGGTTGGAGATTAAGGGCTTGAATAATGTAATGGAAAGGACGAAGAATGGAGCACAGGTTCCTTCCTGATAGTTACTACTATGGAACCAGAATTCTTTAAAGGGACTGTCAGCTTTACTGCTCTGGATTGACTTTTTGGGAGAGCTCTCAAGTGAAAAAGGAGATAATTGCCCACTCTGCGCTGTGTGTCTGTAGTTTATGCCTGATCTGAATCTAAGTGGCCTAATTCCTATTTGATTTCTACATAATGGTCTCACAACTCAGGTGGCATTGAAGATTCAGCATATATAGAATAGGTACAAGGAAGTCAGATTTTTATTAAAAAAAAATCAAATCAAACTAAAAAAAATGAACAAGGGACAATCTAATCATGGAATCCAATAAGTAGAATTAAGGCAAAAACATTAAGAGGTCTTCATAGGTCCTCTCATCAGGGCTGGTGATCCCAATTAATGTCAGGGATTCGCTCCTCCATGACTGTACCTTTATTTGGCTTATAACTATTCTGTGTCTTTACCTCTGACTATGTTCTCTGACTTCTTCATCTCACTGTCGTAGCCACTAGGAGCTTTCATTATATGCTCATTATTATCAAATGTACAGAGTACAGTGAAGTTCTTACTTGCATGAAATAATAAACATGCAATATGGCAATATCATTAATTAGTATAACTACCTTAAACATCTACCTTACTTCCCTGAAAAATCTCAGAACCTACGGTATTTGTCATTAACAGACAAACAGAATACTGTAAGGAAATTCATAGTCTACATATTAGGGTGTACTTCACTTGCAATTTAAGGCACTACAAAATTTAATACACACACCCATTTAGTAAGCTAATTATGCCATGTCCAAGCAAATGAAATAAAAGATTATGGCAGAGAATTCTTTTTTGGGAAGGAAATGTAAATATGGACAAAATGAAGAGTTGAGGGATTGTTACCCAAATTATAGGAGGATTGCCCAGCTCAAAACTAGATTTAAAAACAAAACACATTCTTAAATAAGCTATCTCATGTCAGTTACACTGGCTCGCTCAGATATCTTTATCTACTTCATTATATCCAGCCAGCTCAGCTTTATGGAATGGTACAATACAATGCCACCCTTCAAGTCAGTTTTGTACACAGGAGAGTTTGGCTGTGCCTGCTTGCTTTCTTCTCTGTGGACATCATGTACCAGTGCGCGCCTGAAAGCTATTGGTGCATACACTATCTTTCCAGTATAAATTTACATTAATTTGCTGTCTATCTCATTGTATATTTTCTTCACGAAGCGAGCGGCAGAGACGCGAAGTGGCAAAAGAACAGTTGCTGTACAGGCTTTTAAATGATCGATGCACAGCGTGACAAACATAAAAGGCAGCTCGCCAGCAGCAGCAGCAGAAAGACAGCAGCTGATCCGATGGCTTCTCCGTAGCATGCATTCAGCCACACACCACCACCGCCCCCCCACTTCACAACGTGAGCAGCATTATACGTCCTGCGAGAAAGAGATTTAACTACTCCCTGGGCCGGAAATAAAGAACAAGTAATGTTTTAACAAAGGTTTTAAAGTAAAAGTGAAAATAATGCATATATAACAATTCCCATGAAAATAACAATCTCTGGGCGAGCAAAGCGAGCAGAGGGCAGAGCCCCCTAGCCTCTCTATAATAAAAAAAAAACTTAGGACGAGACTGCGACGAGACGTGATCTTTTGAAGAGAGATCTTTGAGAGACAGAGACAGAGAGACACTTTCACGTCCCACGAGACAGGCAAGTCACGTCAAACTTACAACCTTTGGAAGTAAGTCCTGTGATACACATGCAGAGCAGGTAAGGGATAATGGAAGTAGGAAAATTCTAAAGTTTCAAGAAAATGAGAGGAAAGCTCGGGACAATGAAAAGAGATCGCATAGTGTTTGAGGATGTCTGGGGGAGAAGAGAGACAAGGCAGTGAGTTTAAAACATTTGAAATGCTGCCCAAAAAGCAGATCATGCCACACAGGAGCAGTAACAAGCCAGCAGCTGATCGAGCCAAGAGGAGGTAAAAAAAAAAAACTGTTATTTGATTTCCATTGTATCACCGTTAAAGAGGGGTTTCGGAGGAGCGACTGCATCTCCTTAGGCTGCGTTCAGCTCCCCTGTTCACAACTGTGTGTAGCGCTGGCGGTAGGGTGAAGGGGTAGGCAAGCGAAGTGCAAATCACAACAATCAAAACAACTATTATTTGATTCCCATTGTGTCACAATTTAACAGGGGTTTCAATGGAGTGGCCGCGTCTCCTTGAGGTGCGTTCAGCCCCCCTCTTCACAACGGCGCGGAGCTGTAGAGTGAAGATTGCATTAGCGCAAACAAATGGAATATATTACTCAGTGAAATAAGGGAACAGCGAAAACAGATTGAATAGTGTTTGAGGATGTCTGGGGGAGAAGAGAGACAAGGCAGTGACGTTGAAAGCGCCGCACGAAATGCAGATCACTCCGCACAGGAGCAGTGGCAATCCAGCAGCTGATCGAGCAAAGAGGAGGTAAAAAAACAACTGTTATTTGATTCCCATTGTGTCACAGTTCAACAGGCGTTTCAGAGGAGCGGCCGCGTCTCCTTGGGGTGCGTTCAGCCCCCCAATTCACAACAGCATGTAGCGCTTGGTGAGCAAAGCGAGCAGGAGGCAAAGCCCCTTAGTATACTGTATATATATATTTTTATTTAAGACTATTTAAGTCTTTTATTGCAGCTCTTTTAATTTAACAGTGATCCAGTTGTTCAATAAAGTAGGCCAAAAGTTAATTATGGAAATTTTGTATTTTGAGGTTTATATGTATTCATTCTTGTAATGCCAATTTTAGAAGTAAAATTAATTTGCAGTTCTGTAATGCTTGTTTTCAGCCATGTCACATGGAAATGTCAACTACATGCCAAGGTCCATAGAGTGCCTGAAGCCACAGAGGACTGAGTGAAACAAGCAGGGCCAGAGATGTAGCTAATAATAATAAGGAATAAAAAGAAACTGACAATTTCCTTTTAACTTACAGTATGAAGTGTTTTCCATATTTTTTAATAGGCAGGTCTTATTTTTTAGTGTGTGCGTGTGGTTGGCATTTCCCAGGTGTCACATGCATATTTGCTTAACAAAGCTCATCAATGTCAAAACGATCCTAAATAAATGAATGCTAATTATCCAGACCCCAAAATTAATTTTTCAAAAGAAACTATCTTTGGAGGAGATCTAGTGCTAAATTATTTATCCCCAGATGCATAAGTAAACATCATTGATTTCAGTCGATATCAAGTGTCATTATGTAAGAAGAGCAGTTGATGCCAAGCTTGGGCTGTGTCCAAGGGAGACGGTAAATTCTGTTAATGAGTTAAAAGTGGGATTTGCTTAACATTTCATTCTCCCTGGAATATATGGAAAAAGGAAAGAAAGAAAGGAAAGAAAGCAAAAAGTAACCTGTATGCTTTTTAAGTTATGAATGTCTTTAGTGCTTCTTCTAGTTCTTATTTTTGCACAGCAAATGATGCAGATGAAAGAGAGAAATTCCACACTATCTATCTATCTATCTATCTATCTATCTATCTATCTATCTATCTATCTAGTCTGCGAGTGTAGTGGTACAGGTGTTAACATGCCAGCCTTTCTTATTTAGAGCCTATGTTGTTAACCCTGAGTCCAATCTTTGTTTGATCTCCTTGTGTCTGGTATTTTTTTTTTTTAAATGTTATTTTCCTTCCACATCACCAAGACTTGCATGTGAATGTGGGTTTCTGTTTGCGTTCAACAGAAATTTGTCCCTATTTAAACTGGTTTCTGATTTGAGCCCAGTGGTGCCGGGATAGGCAACAGCTTACCACAACTCTAAGATGGATGTCAGGGAAACAGAGAAAGGCAAGCAGTATCTAGCTCCCTGAAAGGAAATTGGCATTACTGCTCATATATGATAGGGGTGCTTGAACCTCTAAACAAGACAGAAATGCTGCTGAACACTTGCAGGAGGACAGTGCAATTCCTATTTGGTAGCATGTGCATACAAATAGCTCACAGGAGGGTTTCTGATGCCCAGGAGACAGAGAATTGACAGCTAGGAAGGCATCTTTCAGATGTGGACCTTTAAAGGATATAAAACTGAGACAATATAAATCTCTGTAGTGGGCTGGCGCCCTGCCCAGGGATTTGTTCCTGCCTTGCACCCTGTGTTGGCTGGGATTGGCTCCAGCAGACCCCCGTGGTCCTGTGTTAGGATATAGCGGGTTGGAGAATGACTGACTGACAATATAAATCAATAACTGCTTCAGTAACCACCCCTAACATGAAAAGAAATTTCTATTTTTAGGGCTTCCATTGTGCAAATGCTGTGCAATTTTTGTCAATATCAGTGAACGTGGTTTTCATTAACAGCAAACAATCCTTCTGCAGAGTCCACATCACAATAATAGAAAAAAATGAATAACTGTTATTAGTCCTAGTTTCATTCAGTATCACACATTAAAGAGGTCTGGTTCCAAGTGTTATGTTCCACTTTTCAATGGTCTACCGTGCCTGGATTATACTAAATCCCCTTTTTGCCTGTCACCTACTTTCCATTTTACCCAACCTTCACCATTCATCTTTCATGTGGTAGGCTCACTTGGGGACTCCATGTGGCTTTTGGAGATTTTAGGAGTTGGGCCCAGCACACTTATTTTGGGTAACCTTTATTACGAACCAACGTGAGAGTCCTTTTTTTTGCATTTTTTGTCATTCCAATTTGCCATTGGTCAACTGTGGATGCACTGTATCTCCAGACAGCATAACTCTAAGAATCATTGAGTCACACAACCACTTACGCGACTGTTCAAGGTTGTGTGGAAGAGAGGGATATTGCTTACATAGTCTTGTAGAGTCAGACATGTAATATATAAGTCTAGAGACAACCATGAGTGCATTTTGGTCAGAATTGTGAGGGAACATTTATATGGCTCACTGGTTGTCACATTTCTAAACCAATCCAATGCCTTGTAAAAGCGCCATTCAAAGTAGGAGGGGTGATTTGAACTGCAAATACCAATGGAGCTTTTGTTAACCTGGTGCAACAGGCAGCAAGCTTCTGATCATGATGAACTGTTCTAACAACTGAAAAGTCTCCTAAAAAGACCCTTTGTAAAAACAAGTAAATATGTGTGCGAAGAACATATTTAAAAATAACTATAACCCATTTCAAAGGAAAATTCTTTCTGTAAAATCAGATTCTACATTGGTAATCAAAGACATTAATGGACCAGTGGTAAAAGTGAACAATACGTTGTCGCAGGTGCTGTTGTTCAGTTACGATAGTGTCAGAGATGATGTAAGGTAAAAAGAAATATGAATTACAAAATATGAGGTGTAACAATTTAATTCCCGGAAAAGGCCATGTAGTGCCTCCCATGTGCCTATGTTTGTCTGAACGTGTTTCAACTAGTGTATGTATAAACCACAGACCAGTAATATCAGCTGTTGAGCGAGCAGTTGCAAAACAAGTCTGTGTTGGTGAGTTTTGGCTTAAAAAAGAGTAAATCAAATTCTTTGTGAAGTGGCATATGGTGAGGATGCTATGAAAAAGTCAAGAGTCCTTGCGTGGCATAAGAGGTTTAAGGAGCAGTAAGAGGATATGAATAACCATGCCAGAAGTGGATCATTCATCACGACAACGTTCCAAGCCATGATGCTCTTAGTGTTCACATCTTCCTGGCTTAAGAAATCAATTGCCAATTTGGATTGTCCACCCATTCATCTGACTTAGCCCCTTGTAATTTCTGGCTCTTCCCAAAAATAAAAACTGCCATGAAAGAACAAAGATTTTCAGACACTTCTGACATTCAAGCGTACCGTGACAAAGGAACTCAAGGCTATTCCAAAAATAGAGTTCCAGGGATGTTTCCAGCAATGGAAACATTAATGAATAGTGGCGGAAGGAGATTACTTTGAAGTAAGAGTAGCTGCTAGTGCACAAATACACACGCATTTCTTCTACAGGTTCTTTCCGGGAATGAAAATGTCACACAGTATACATTTGAAATACACAGTGTGTCACACCCCATCAAAAGGGGGTGAAAACTACTGCCGTTAAAAGTGAAAGCGCCAGTGCAAATGCAGAATTTGGTACTCAAAACACTTGTGTCAGTAAATGTACCTATGACACTGACACCACTCCAGCAAAACAATGGAGAAGGATGCACATCATTAACCTTCTGACTACATGTCTAAAGGAATAGCTAAAGTAAGTTAACATTACTATCTGTAAATGCAAACTTGCCTTGCCAGCATATAGCTGCAGTGTTTTAACACATAGTATATCCATAGACCACAATGCTTAACTAAACTTTATTTGTTGTTGCAATGCCATATAGTGATGCATTAGTGAAAATGACAAAGAGATATCATAACAGACAAAAGCACTTCTCAAATGCTTGGAGCCAAGTACCCAAGGTGCAGTGCTCTACGTGTGTGTATGCTGTCTATTCTGTGTTACCTTGTGCTACTGTACTCCTGAATTGATAACAGCAATTTTCTCTTTTTATTTTCTTTCAGCATCAAGTCTTTAGTTCAGTTTTCTTTAGCTGTCTCCATGTTTTTCCATATTTTGTGGGACACAGCAATCATAGCCGTTTAAAGTGCATGGGGTTGAGGAAACTGAAGGCAGACTTTTAGGATGAAACCTGCTAAAATTCTAAAATTTTGCCAGTAGTCACTACAGACTTTTTAGAAGGCTGTCCTCAGGCATGTATTCTCATCCTGGAGTCACATACAGTGGTGTGAAAAACTATTTGCCCCCTTCCTGATTTCTTATTCTTTTACATGTTTGTCACACAAAATGTTTCTGATCATCAAACACATTTAACCA
>JANRMT010028174.1:60369842-60390661 GCA_026402145.1 Polypterus bichir lapradei | reverse complement strand
TGAACTTTATCACAATATGCTAATTTTTTGAAAAGGACCTGTATATAGTAACAAAAAACACAGGCAGAAAGGTTTGGGACACCCGTAGGCAAGCCCTGTATCACTGAAAGCAAACGCTAATCATAAACGCATTGAAAAAGGGTAAAAAGACGTCTGTATGGAGATGAGTCTCAAAGTGACTCCTCCAAGATGGAAACTCGCCCTGTTAAGTACAGGTCTGGCAGGAAGAGGCGGGTCTAGGGGGAACAGACACTGGATGTGATGACAGAGATGGTAGGGATGTCAATCATCCAGCCTGTAGAGGATGGAAGAGAAGAGTTGTTAGTGAACAGCACCATCTTGTGGATTGGCAAGGAATTACCACCACCAGAACCTTTAAGCTACCCCCCAAGGTGCATGCACATGTGTGACAAAATATATTATTGCTGCAGTGGGCTGGCATTCTGTCCAGTAGTATTTACTTCCTTGTGCCTCATCCTTTCTGGAGTAGGCTAAAACTTTTCTGTGATCCTGCTCTGAATAAGCAGATTTAGAAAATGGATGGATGGATATACGGTATGTACTGCTTATAATCTCAGATGCTGTTTCCGTTGTTTTGTGGTGCTCATGGTCTGTTTGTGGTTCTTGAGCATTGGCAATTCAAGTCTTGGCTACTTCTAGTGTAGACATTAAGAGTGAAAACCCCACAACTTATAAAATTCACATGAATCTCATGACAAATTGGCCTCAACATATTCCTGGACAAAGGAAACGTGCCGACAATCAAAGTGCACATTTGTTCAGCACAAATTATCAAAAAATTGGAAATATTAAAAAAATGTTCAGTTTTGCCTAATTTTTAACAGGGCACACCTGTAAGCTTCTACTTACAATAAACTAATCATTCATTCAAATCCATTAAATGTACAGTTCTGTCTGATTACAGCACAAACTAAACACACTGCTAAATCTGAAACTAAAATGCATAAAAATAAACTAGAAATGTCTCTGTGAAATAAAAACTAAGCTAAAAATAAAATAAAATGAGTAATGCAAACTAAATCTAAACTGAGTTTCCAGTTAACCATTGGAAATAATATAGAAATAAAAACTAATGTAAGATGTCAAAACTTTTATTAACGTTGGTGTTGGTTCTTTATTAAAAACAAACATTGTGGTATTGATAGGTAGAAGAAAAACAATCCAGGAAAATATGAAGACTTCTGCATTTTGACTTTCATTCTACTTTTGGCCCTTATTCTGGTTTATTCGATTTTGTTTGTCTTTTCTGGTTTTTGAACTACCCACTTGACTCTGACCGTGTTTTTCCCTTGGCCTTTAAGATGCTTTCCATCTTCTCCATCACTCGGTAATAAGGTGCAGAATACGAGTTCCTCCCAGGTATTCAGTATAGTTTGGCTATTGCTAGATTATCTGTCATTCTATTTAGTTTTGTATCATCTATAAACTCAACCAGCTTGGTTGTTCTGTTTTAATTTATCAAGATTAATCCAGAATATATATTAGAAAAGAATGAAATCCAAGAAATTATTCCTTAGGCACACCACTTTCAATATTAATTAAATTTCTTACACCAAAACCCTTGATACACTTTAAATAAACCAAGACAGAAAATCCCAAACTCTTTTTATTTGTCTTCATAGATTGGAATCTTGACTATAATTTTACTGTATAAAGGTAATAATATATAATGTTACATCTTAGAGGCAACTGTAAACACAACAATTGTATATCATAAGAACATATACTTTCTACATTGTAATGTTGCATATTATATTAGTTTCAAAAGCTGTGATGCATACCAAATTGTCTCTCTGCATTAAGGTCAGATGGAGCACCGTTCCCAGCAGATTATACAAAAATGAAATATCTTCCCTCAATAATTTAGCGTTTTGTTAAAATGTTAATAGCAAACTCAGCTTCGGTTCTTATTTTGAAAAATATTTCTTTTGGAGAATGTGAACTGTTTCTTTGTGCCTGATACTGCTAGCTTGTTTTCAGATTGCTTTGAATGGGTCCGGCAATCTAGTAGTGTTCCCGACATATTTTTGGTCAGGTGTACACATGTGTAGCCTGAACTTTTTGATTCAGCCTTGGGGCTTGATGGATGGAGCCCTTTAAGTGACCCACTGGTTGATTTTTTTTTGATAAAAGTTAAAGAGTGCATAATCTTTCCATTTTGCTGCTTTGGAGTAATTGTCATCATTATCATGAATTTAGCACTTTGCCCTTTGAACAAAAATAAAAAATCTATGAATATTTATTTTCATTTCTGCTTTTGGAATTGAGTATTTGATGTTTATGTTGAGATAACCTTTCATATCGTATAGTAACCTCAGATCCTCAAGTGAGTATCTCCTTAGAATTCCAAGAACAAAACTTAAAACTGGTGAGGTGGCCTTCTGCTGTTATGCACCTAAAATCTGGAATAGCCTGTCAATAGGAATTCGCCAGGCTAATACAGTAGAGCACTTTAAAACACTGCTGAAAACACATTACTTTAACATGGCCTTTTCATAACTTCACTTTAACTTAATCCTGATACTCTGTATGTTCAATTCATCATAATAACTATTCATGGTGGCTCTAAAATCCGTACTAACCCCTACTCTCTCTTCTGTTTCTTTTTCCAGTTTCTTTGTGGTGGCAGCCTGCACCACCACCACCTACTCAAAGCATCATGATGCTCCAACAATGATGGATGGATTAAAAGCCAGAAGTCTACGTGACCATCATCATCAAGTCCTTCCGTGAGAACCCTAAATCCAAAGAGGACTGTTTCATTTATGTTAGGTAGAATGCCCAAAGGGGACTGGGCAGTCTAATGGTCTGGAATCCCAGCAGATTTTAGTTTTTTTTCCAGCCGTCTTGAGTTTTTTTTTTGTTTTTTCTGTCCACCCTGGCCATTGGACCTTACTCTTATTCTATGTTAATTAATGTTGACTTATTTTATTTTCTTACTGTGTCTTTTATTTTTCTATTCTTCATTATGTAAAACACTTTGAGCTACGTTTTGTATGAAAATGTGCTATATAAATAAATGTTGTTGTTGTTGTTCTAATATTGTAATCTGATAATTGAAATGTATGACAAAATAATATGTTGATAGAACTTCATTTTTTGTGATTTTTTATGTCATTATTCTACTGATATTTTCTCATTACTGGTGCCTCTTACATCTTAATACTTAATAAAATATAGTGTCTACTTTTCTCATGTGCGTATAATACTTTTCTAATAGTAGAAATCACCAATTTTAAGAACACACTTTTCTATAGATCTTCATTCTCAGTCACTCTCATGCTCACTGCCAGGCCCTGTTTACAGTTGGCTACTCAGGATGGCTCCTGCTCTTTTGACAGCCAGCACCTTTGCATTGTCTCTCTCAGTTCCAGAATTGTCCTGCCAAAAAACACTGTTTATAATATGTTTATAATTATTTAATATTCACTTACTGGCCACTTTATTAGATACACATTGCTAATACCTGGTTGGACCCCCTAATGCCTTCAGAATTGTCATAATTCTTCATGGCATAAATACAACAAGTTGCTGAAAACATTCCTTAGGGATTTTGGTCCTTATTAACATGACAGAATCACGCAATTGCTACAAATCTGTCGACTACACATCCATGATGTGAATCGCCTTTTCCGCCACATCCCAAAGGTGCTATATTGGCCCTTCTCCTCTGACCTCTGATATCAACAAGGAATTTTCACTCATACAGCTGCCACTCACTGGATATTTTCTATTTCTCAGACCATTATCTGTAAACCCTAGAGATGGTTGTGCGTGCAAATCCAAGTAGATCAGCAGTTTCTAAAATACTCAGACCTGCCCGCCCATCTGGCATCAACAACCATGCCACGTTCAAAGTTATTTAAATCACCTTTCTTCGCCATTCCGATGCTCGGTTTGAATTTCAGCAGATCGTCTTGACAATGTCTACATGCCTAAATGCACTGAGTTGCTGCCATGTGATTGGCTGATTAGAAATTTGCATTAACAAGCCATTGAACTGGTGTACCTAATAAAGTGGCCGGTGAGTGTAGATAATTAACAGCCACAGTTACCACAGTAACAAATTAACAACGATCACAAAGCAAGTCCTAATGATTGTTTTACTCTGGGTAGTCTGGTTAATTTGCCTGCATTACTAAGCTGGCATCAGTGTGGCCATGCAATTTCTTAAAGTGATCATGTTCAGTGGAACCTTTTGGGTGAAGCACACCAATTTATTTTCTAATGTTATAAGTAATGCTGAAGTCACTAGAGATGTGTGACTTATTTGATAAAATAATGCAATAAACGGAACAAGAATCCTGTAAAGTAGGGTTTATTTAAACAGTAAAGTAGTATTCACTTTTGCTATTTATAACTTTTTAATGCCCCAGATCAACAAAAATATAGCATTTCAAACTGTTAAATATATGTTTAACCCTTAACTACTGTACTTGCACAGATGTATTTTATAGACCAATCTCAGTTATTTTTGTCCAACGTCCTTTTACTTGAACCTGTTGGCAGCATCCACCATCTGTCCTCAGCTTGATTCACTACAAGTACAGTGTTGCAATGGTGTAACCCCCAGCCATTTTTATGAGTGGATGCACTGTTGCAAATTCCATATGGTGCATTTGGTACACCGCGTGAGTACTTACATACAGTATGTATGATTATGACGAGATGGTCTTCTTGCAATGACTTTGTCTGTAAAGAACATTCAACAGCTGAAGTGAAATGTGATCCATGTGCAAATCCTGCAGTGGATAAAAGTGTGACCAGTGACATATGAACCCTGGAGAAGTAGATCAGGTTTATTTTCAGATAGTCCTAGTCTATGTCATACTATTCAGTAATATGGTATTAAATTACTTTAAAAACTTGTACAATTTAAAATTATTGCAATATTTTATACTACAACCTCACAGTGTGCATATAAATAGCCATTTTAACACCAGTACATAAAGCACACCGTGCAAGTACTCATGAGATGAGAAATGATGCAAGTAGTCAATGGTTAAACATAAGTGAAAACATAATGAGTTTCTCTAAAAAATGTAAATAAAATGTCATCATTTAATACCCTATCTTACTACACAGAATGTTAGGGACCAGTGCATGTGGCCTTTATTTACTTCCTGAAAGTGGTAGACATGTGTCAGATATATAGCCTTTGCCTAGTGTCCTAAAGTACTGTTGTCATGATCTGAATCTGGCAACGTCTTATAGAAGGTGAAAGAGCTGCAAAGCTGTCTTTGAATCTTTAAAACCTGTGACACAAAAAGCTGTTTCACAAGGGGTAGCCATTTTTTTCTGCTAAAGCAATTTGCACATTTCTGAAATTTTAATTCTTATTTTCTGAAGATGATACAGACACAGAAATCACAATATTATTGATGATGATATGAACACTGGAATCTGGGAAAAAAATAACTAAAAAGTCCACTGTTGAGTTTAGACTTCCTTCTGAAAATGAAAAAGATGGTGGCAGTTAGTTTGCTATTTATTCAGAAGGATGGCAGATTGTGGAAGCAGGTTACACCCTGACATGATATCTCATTTATTGCTGTTTCTGTGATGATAGGACTTTAAAGTTTGCCGATGGACTTCTTCATGGAGTCTGTGATTCATGATATTTTTAATCTTATGGACACTAAAACTTACCTTATATACAGAGTAATTCATATTTCAGTTAGCCAACAAACTGTAATCAAATTACATGTACTGCGAAAATTATTAAGAGGAAAGAAATGAAACAAATTGATTTATTTTATATTTCATAATGCTACAGTGGTAAAAAACAAATTTAATCTAAGTAACTAATCTAAAGCAAAAGAGACGTGTTGATATATGGAGTACAACAAATATAAAGCAAATTAACTAGTGTTAAAATTCTGAAGAATTTTTGAACAGTTTTGCTTAACTCTCTGTTTACCTTTTCTGAATTTTATTTTTTGTGCAGATTTATTTGACTTGGTGGGAAATTCAGCATAGTTGTCATGGTGTTAGTAGGTCTTGATAATAATAATTAGCTTACATCTTACAAGCAGTGGCATTTGCTTGACCAACTTTGCCCTCTTTCAAGATTACCAACGTCAACCACAATCTTGATTTTCTGGGTTAATGTTGGGAGTGGGCCACATGATGGCCTGCCGCAAGATGTTAGTCCTCCCTTGAAAAGTTTTCAAACCCAAAAGCTCTTTTTTAGTTTTTCAAGTTTTACAATAATCAATCTTATGGTGCCACTGACCTATAACCCCAAAGATTTGCAGTATGAACACCAGTCACTGTGTCACCCGATCACACTGTTTCAAAATATCTATAGCAGATAGCTGGATTACAACTAGCTGGCACTTTATTAATATGTTTCTGTTACTGGATTGCACACAGGGCACTCTCTTCTGCCAGGCTATGCAACTGAACCCTGAAAAGCAGTGGCATACTCATACGTTTGCATCTTGCCTTCCACCAACTGCTGCTGGGATAAAATAACGCAGGCTTTTTTACTTCAATAAAATAAGTGTTGCGTTAGGTTAGTTGTTAATTTAAGAAGTAATCAGACTATGTAACTCTCATTACCTTTAATGCATTACCCCCAACACTTCTACCAAGATTGTGCTACCAAACACACCATTTTACGCTTAAGTTATCAGCATAAATTTAGCGATTTCTGAAATAGATTATTTCAAGAAGGAGAAGAAATAATGTGATCAACAGAGTATTTGCTTCAGAAAATGTATCTTTGTGCACATTTCCTCTGTTTTCTACCTATGGCTGCTGAAACGTGGTTAAGGGTTTACACATGGCAAAATAACTGGATTACTCACTGAGAAATCACTGTGTGTTTCCCCTTTTTCTCAGAGACCATTACCCCCTGTTTCTATAACTGGAAAAAGGATATACAGTACATGGCATTTTTAAAACTGGGTTTCTGGGAATAATTGAGTTATTAAAACACATACAGTATTAACACATTCATTATCACCTGTATGCACTTTGTTCATTTTCCCCATGTCTGCATGGTTTCCTTCTGGGTACTCTCCCACATCCTTTGAGTTAATTAGGTTGAGCAGTGGTTCTAAATTGGCCCCATGTGGGTGTGCGTGGGTGGGCTGTGCAGTGGACTGGTGCTATGTCCAGTACTGTTGAGATATGCTTTAGCTGCCAGTGATGCAGAACTAAATTAGGAAGATATGAGAATGTTTATTTTTATGTTTCTCCTTTGATCAACACACAAAACACAGTATAAAGTCAAAGAGAAAATGCAATTTTCCAGATCCTTTTAAATAAGAACATTTGATTTGTACAGCTCTGGTATGTGTTTTTCTCTAGTTTCTAGTTTTCTAAGTTTGGGCAGTGTTTATTTTTACATCTAATTCTGTTCTGTGACTTTTCTCTGGCATCACAGCCTGTTTAAATAAACTGAATCATTTACAATCAGAGCTTCAGCTTACCATGGTTTCTCTTACCTGTTTAGATGAGTTTCAGATAATGATTTTTTTTTAACTTCTGCTATTGTTTCTTGACCTTGAATATTGGAATAGCACTTTGTACCTGTTTCCTTTTTTTGTTGCTTTATTAGCATGACTTGGCTGCCTGCGCTTGGGAAAGCAGATCATAACCTGGTTCTGCTTCAGTCTCACTACAAACCAACAGTGAGGGAGCTACCTACAACCACATGCTCATTCAGGAAGTAGTCCCCTGAGGCACAGCAGGCTCTGAGAGACTGCTTTGGAACTACAGACAAGGATATCCTGCAGGGATCATATAGTGAGAACATTGAGGAGGTTGTTGACTGCACTACTGACTACATCAACTTCTGTATGGACATTGTAGTTCCAGTAAGAACAGTACGCTGCTATGCTAACAACAAGCCATGGATTACAAGTGACATCAAGGGCCTTTTGAACCAGAAGAAAAGGGATTTTAAAGGCGGTGATCAGCATGAGCTTAAGCACGTGCAGAAGGAACTCCTAGTCCAGCTCAGGGCGGCGAAGGAGCAGTACAGGAGAAAGCTGGAGCAGATGTTGCAGAATAACAGCATGACGGAAGTGTGGGATGGGATGAAGATCATCACTGGCTGCAGCTCGAAGTGGGTTGCCACCATCGAGAGAGACGTGGAGAGAGCAAACCTCTTGAATAACATCTTTAACAGGTTTGACCACCCTAACCCACTCTCACCTCAGAGTACTGCATCCTCCACCCATCCTTCTGCTGATACCAGCATAGGAGAGAGTTTCCCCACAACCACAATTACAGCAGCCCAAGTTAGCAGAGAGCTGAGGAGACTTCGTGCCAGCAAAGCAGTGGGTCCAGATGGAGTATCGCCATGACTGCTGAAGGCCTGTGTGTTGGAACTGGGGAGTCCTCTACAGCGCATCTTCAACCTGAGTCTGGAACAGGAGAGAGTCCCGAGGCTTTGGAAAACATGTTGCATCACCCCAGTCCCAAAGGTATCACGTCCTAGTGTGCTGAATGACTTCCGGCCTGTCGCTCTGACATCACATAAAATGAAGACCATGGAGCGGCTGCTGCTTCACCACCTGAGGCCACAGGTCTGCCATGCCCTCAACCCTCTGCAGTTCGCATACCAGGAGAAGTTGGGAGCAGAGAATGCCATCACCTATATGCTACACTAATCCCTCTCCCACTTGGACAGAGGCAGTGGTGCTGTAAGAATTATGTTTCTGAACTTCTCTAGCACCTTCAACACCATCCAACCTCTGATCCTTATGGACAAGCTGAAAGAAATGGGAGTAGATTCATACCTGGTGGCATGGATTGTGGACTCTCTTACAGATAGACCTCAATATGTGCGTCTCGGGAACTGCAGATTTGACATTGTGGTCAGCAACACAACAGTGTCGCAGGGAACTGAACTTTCTCCGGTCTTGTTCAGCCTATATACATCGGACTTCCAATAAAACTCCTGCCACGTGCAAACTGCTATCGTGGGCTGCATCAGGAGTGGGCAGCAGGAGGAGTATAGGAACCTAATCAAGGACTTTGTTAAATGGTACGACTCAAACCACCTACAACTGAACACCAGCAAAACCAAGGAGCTGGTGGTGGATTTTAGGAGGACCAGGCCCCTCATGGACCCTGTGATCATCAGAGGTGACTGTGTGCAGATGGTGCAGACCTATAAATACCTGGAAGTGCAGCTGGATTATAAATTGGACTGGACTGCCAATACTGATGCTCTGTGCAAGAAAGGACAGAGCCGACTATACTTCCTTAGAAGGCTGGCGTCCTTCAACATCTTCAAAAAGATGCTGCAGATGTTCTATCAGACAGTTGTGGTGAGCGCCCTCTTCTACGCGGTGGTGTGCTGGGGAGGCAGCATAAAGAAGAGGGAAGCCTCACGCCTGGACAAACTGGTGAGGAAGGCAGGCTCTATTGTAGGCACGGAGCTGGACAGTTTGACATCTGTGGCAGAGCGACGGGCACTGAGCAGGCTCCTGTCAAACATGGAGAATCCACTGCATCCACTGAACAGTATCATCTCCAGACAGAGAAGCAGCTTCAGCGACAGGCTGCTGTCACTGTCCTGTTCCACTGACAGACTGAGGAGATCGTTCCTCCTCCACACTATGCGACTATTCAATTCTACCCGGCGGGGTAAACGTTAACATTATACAAAGTTATTGTCTGTTATACCTGCATTTTTATCACTCTTTAATTTAATATTGTTTTTTATCAGTATGCTGCTGCTGGAGTATGTGAATTTCCCCTTGGGATTAATAAAGTTTTTATCTATCTATCTATCTATCTATCTATCTATCTATCTATCTATCTATTATATAGTGCCTTTCATTTTTATCTATCTATCTATCTTTCTATCTATCTATCTATCTATCTATCTATTCTTCTGTGACATATTACTCAATCAGCTTCAGATAATAAGATCATCATTGTCACATGTACAAAATAATAAGATTGTTAGTGTCACATGTACAGAGTATTTGCATGTGCTATAGAAAAAACCTTCCTATATTTTCAAAGAAGTCAGTCGCTGAGTCAGATGAAAATACAGAACAATTCTTTATTTGCTTGTGGATATGCATAAATGTCTCGGTCCATGGAGTTAGCCACCAATTCATTTGCTTTTATACTTTTCTATTACCATTACCTCAACTAATACATCACATCATCTGACTCTTAATATGCAGAATTTTATCATCTTAATCAATCAACTACAGCCACCAGTAATTTCATATACATGTCGAATCATCCATTATTCTAAACATCGCTTCGTTAATAAGGGTGCATTACAGGTTTTCCCATTGATCTTATCAATGCTTCATAATAGAGGTGTTTGACCTTTCTTACTGGTGTGTCCTTGCTTTTTAAAGGGGGTGTTCATTAGACATCTGCTTCATTTTAACCTTAGCCACTACTTTGGTGGCTCCTCTAAGATGAGACAACCCTCACATGATCAAACTTTAAGCCACATTTAGTTAACCCTTTAACTACCTTCAGTCCTTTTCCTTATGTTTTAATTAATTCATTATCCCAACTTAACATGTAATAATTTGTAAAGATTGTATATTAACTAAAAATTCCATAAATGTAATAATCAATATGCAACATGTTACCATGATTTTTGAGTATAGATAGATTACTTTGAATTTTGTGGGAGATTTTATTTAATTTTACGGTTTGTTACTGTTTTCATTCTTTCACATCAAGCAATTCTTACATTGTAGATTCTTCCTTTTTAAGGATATCATCCGAGTAATTTGTGGTCTGGAGCAGTCAGTAACTTTTGTGAACTGAATAATCAAAAGGCAGAATAAAGGGTAGGGGTCCAGCTGGGACTCTGTTTAATGCAAAAAGAAATATTTGAGAAAACAAAAGTTAGAGTGGATATTGAGGATGTTGCGTGTCCTTCCATGCCCCCTCTCACACTAATCATTACCTGTTGCCATGACATAGTCAGCCATTGAAATCAGATAGTGTCATGTCATCAGAACCATGCTATTTGCACTGGTATTGTGACAAAGCCTTTGCCCAAGTTTGTGAATATTTAAACAAAAGTTTGCATAAATTATCTGCGTTGGGTTTTTTAGTTTTCTGAAGGGCCAAGATTTTCAGTTATCTATTGGGCTCATTCACACAGTCTATTTTTCCAGCTTGAACATTTTATTCAGCAGCAAAATTTGCATGTGCTGAACTGACTGACACAATACCATCTTTTTTCACTGCAAACTGTAACCTAAAGGCTGTCTTTTGACATAACCAGACTACTTAAGTAGCAATCATGAATGCAGCAACAAAACGCTACAGTGATGATCTGATTTGTAAAATAATTGTTTTGGCTTTTCCTTGGTCTTTTAATTTTCCGCATGCATTTTTCCTCAAGTTCTGAAGACCAAGGAATTCATTTTTAATATTTTTCTTTTATTTGAATAATGTTCAACTATGTTAAAAATTAACGGCATTCTCCTATGTGCTAAGATGAGGGTCCTGGTTGCTAAGCCACACCCCCCAGACGTCATGCCATGTGACAGCGCTAGGCACAAAGCTGTTTAACCTGATGTTTCTCTGATTTGTTTGTCCGACCGTACATACTGACAAAACAGAGTTGCAAAATTAGAAATTGAAATCAGAAGATATCTTGTAGTGAAAATGGTAAGGCAAACATCATAACCAGGAAGTTAAAAAGCTAAAAAGCAAGGCACAATACATATGACAATAATCATAGTTAAGTAATGGGGCAGCAAGTCAAGAACTAGAGAAAGAACACATTGTTATGAACTAAAGAGTTCCTAAGCACAGTGTCCCAACATATCATAAAATTCTCAGTAAAGGGGGAAATACCATCAAACTCCAGCTAGTAACAAGGTCAAACACACACTCATTATAAATATTTAATATCACAAAAATGCCCTTGACCAAAACAAGCTTAACAGTCTAAGGCAAATCAAGTCCAAATATAATATCCGGGGCAAACACAAAAACTGACTGTAAGTGCACAAAATCTGTTAATTAATAATTAGTCACAGTAATCAACAAAACACAACAATTTCAAAACATATTCAGAATGGCCAGCGAGGGACTGTGGATTTTCCCAGCCTTTATAGGACTTAAAGCAGCCCTAACACACTGAACATAAAGGGAGATACACAGATGGTCAACAAAATGAAGAACAATATTAGCATAAACAATGGAATCAAAATAAATGGCATTTTAACCCCAGCCAAATGGGGGACCATGGCTGAAGCATGACCTGAGGCAAAATCAACTGGATTTTCAAAAACAACCAAGAAAAGAGTGACAAATGTTTGTGGAAGAATTCACAATTTTGGACAAGCAGCCTAATGCAGTGGCCCCCAAAATAGTGTCCTGGCAACTAAGACCAGCAACTTAGGTCCTGATTGCTAAAAAACATTGGCTCTCACAGGAAAAAATAAATAAATAAATAAACCAAAGTGGCATTGTTGGAAAATGTGATTAATTTCATAAATAAAAAATATCCAAACAAAAAAAAAATAGACATTAAAAGTGAGTTCCTTTGTCTTAAAACCACAGTATCAATGCAAATTGATAATTACAGCACCAAGGAATAGACAAAAAATAATAATTTTAAAAACATGATCATGGCAGCTACTGTACACCCAATGACGTCATCAATGGACAACAATGCATGCTGCAAAGCAAAAACAAAAAAGAAGAAAAAGGTCAAAAACGGACAACTAAACAAACAACAACAACTTATTAAGAATAATGAGCAAACAGTATGATATCCTAACACAAATGGTGTGACAGCGTCTTCTGACTTCAGCTGAGACAGCTTGAAATTTCAATTCATTTTACTGTCAACCAGTCATCCTTTTCTTTCTGTAGAACCTTCTACCCCACGTGTAATATTCCTATTTTAAATTGTTAAATAATTCTTACTTTTCATTTCATTTGTCACTACTTGTGCACATCTTGAGACTTTATATAGTAAATAGTATGAAACAGGTTTGCTGTAGCTGATTATATAAGAAAATGATGCAAAGCTTTCAGTGTTTTAGCTACTCAATAAATTATTAAGTGTTTGGAAATATGCTTAAAACATTCCAAATTATTTCTCATTTTACAGTAATCACTGATCAAAAGCTCTCATGCTGGTAGCTTACTGCAAGAAACCACCACATAATTCAAATATTTACACCCAATTGACCCAGTTTTTTAAAGGTTTCTGTATATCAGTTTTAGATTTGAATTGATAGCATTTCCAGTGTCAGTAAGGTCATCTCAGAAAATATTTTATATTTCATGAAGTTCTAGGAAGCTTCAGGATATTACATAATTGCTGAAAACAAAATATCTGTAAAATGCTTAAGTAATAGAGCCCTCTTTATTGCTTCAGTGCTCTCTATTATAAAAGAAAATCTTGAGACAATACTATTTCCAAGAGATTTTTTCAAGTCCTGTGAAATAAGACTATTGCCTAGAGATTTTTTTAAGTCCCTCACTCTTCACAACCATTTTCGAACACACCCACGGGCCACACACCTGTCATTTGTGTGAATACTTTTCTCAGACACAGTTCCTGTGCTCTCAGCTCTTATAAATTTTTATGTTTTCCTCACTTTAAGTTCCCAATAGAAGAAGACTTATTATACCCAAATCTTATTGAAAAATTTCATCCAGAAGGGTTATCAACAGAGTAAATTAGTACATGGGCAATTCTAGCACCGAGAAACAATATCAATAGACTATGTTGAAACAGTTGGTGGTGAATACTGTATCTACAACTGTTAACACTGGCCGAATTATTGTTGAAAGAAGGATATATCGTATATGACAATTAACAAATCACAGGGACAAACATTTGAAAAAGTCAGTTTATTTATTAGAGAGAAAGAAACAAAATTCAATCACGGGCAGTTATACGTTGCATTGTCACGATGTAAGTCCATACACGGAATCAAAATTCAATGCGACATTGATGAAAAGTTAACTCAAAAAATTGTTTTTACTGAAGTTTTACAGTAAAAGTGTAAGTTTAAAAAGTATTTGCATGTTACTTTCAAATCCAAACAGATCGAAAACGTATAACGCAACAAATACCACTAAAGCAACCTGAAACATAATTTTCTTTCAATTTATTACGTTTTACTATTTTTTACTATGGTTAATTACTCGATGTAATGTAAAATAGTTAGTTCTATTATGCATATGTAACAATTCCCATGAAAATAACAATCTGTTTAAATTGTACATCCGCTTCACCATACGTGAGTGGCAGATCTAAGAAATGGCTAGCGTATAGCTCCTGCCCGGGGGTTGGCGAGTGAAGCGAGCAGGGGGCAGAGCCCCCTAGTTTATTATATTTTTTTTCAGATTTTGTTAACTTTGTTCCTTGTGGATAAACCTATATTTACAAAGTTTATACAGTATGTATAGTAATGAAGGGGACAGTCTTGGAACAGCTCTTCTCCCCAAAACTGAACAAAAATTCTTATTTTAAAATAAACACAAAAACAAACAGAGAACACAAAAATATTGAGGAAAAAAATAAATGCATGCAATTTTTCTAGGATATATCTGTAGGCATCAGGTCCTGAATAGTACAATAAGCACTCCACTTTCATGTTTCTCTCTCTCTCTGTCTTTCTATATTTCATTCTCGATTTCTCTTCCTCTGACCACTTGAGCCCTTCCCACAAATCACCTTCACACTCTACAATCAATAAATCTTCAGGCTTTAAACTGTGTCCAGGAGTTAACTGTGGCCAAACACTAGCATCACTGTTAGGGTCAAGGCTGATTCTAATTTTACCACAGAGGCACCAAGCCAGACATCCCTCTTCAACCTCTGGCACCCATGTCTCCAAGTACACCCTCTCACTGCTTGTCCATTCAGAAAGAATCCCATTGCTTTCTGCCAGTGGATGTGTTCCTGTCTTCTGGATGGTCTTTCAACATCTTCTTAGTGTTAGGAAATCTTAATGATTTATATGGGTTTTTCTCTATAATCTTTCTTGAATTACCACTTTGGGGGGTTTATTAGCCATAGAATTCAAATTTGTTATTAGCTTTGGATTCTGATACTAGCTTTTATTTATTTGAGTTGCTTTTGCCACATTTTGTTTTCAGTATGATCCAAAGACAGAACCTGACAGAGAGAGCCTCAAGACTCTACCTACAGATCTATTTCACCTTTCTCAGCTTACAATTTGACTTAGTAGTATTAGGGTGTTGTACTGTGCTAGCCATTATGAATGTAGTAAAAAGTCAAGCAAAATGACAGCTTTTATTGGCTAACTAAAAAGATTACAATATGCAAGCTGTAACAGGTGGCTGGTGGGGCGACCTGGCCGGGACACCCCAGAGGACCAGAGGAGGGCTTACGCCTCCCCCAGACCACGTGGAGCCCTGGACCTCAGCACTTCCTCCACACCCTGAAGTGCTAGGGGGAACAGGATTGGGGACACCCGGAGTGCTTCCAGATGCGCAGCCGGCACTTCCGCCACACTGGGGAGTGCCGGCGGAAGATTGTCGGAATGCACCTGGAGCACATCCGGGTGATTATAAAAGAGGCCGCCTCCCTCCATATGATAGCTGGAGTCGGGAGAGAAGGAAGGACAAGGTCTTGGAGGAGGCAAGGCGGCCTGAAGAGAGAGAAGGCATTGAGTGACAGGCCTGGACTTTTGGGGACTTTGGGATTTGTGCACTGTAAATATGGAAAATAAACGTGTTGTGGGTGATTTCAACGTGTCCGCCTGTCTGTACCTGGGTTATCTTTCACAAAGCTTTCAAGGCAACTCAGGCTCCTTCTTCAGGCAAGATGTAATCATGCACATCTTGCCTGAAGAAGGGGTTTGAGTTGCCTCGAAAGCTTGCATATTGCAATCTTTTTAATTAGCCAATAAAAGGTGTCATTTTGCTTGACTTTTCACTAATTTGACTTAGTGAAATTAAAACCTGGATGGGATGTAAATGTTTAAAACAAATTAACAAAACTAAAGTCATGCTAATTTTCACTAAACCTCAGCTTAAGAAAATGAGCTCCTTTTCAAGCTCTCTTGGTGAGGGTGAAATCAGACCTTCTTCTCCTGCTTTTCTTGGTTTAATTTTTGATTCCTATCTTTCCTCTTCTACCAACACAAATCACATTAACAGACTTTCTTCCTTCCTGACATATCCAGTATTTTCTCATGCCTCTTTTCCAATGCAGAGAAACTTGTCCATGCTTTTATCACATCCCGCATTGACTACTGTAACTCCCTACTAGCAGTTACCCCCTCTAATTTGTTATGAAGGCTCCAGTTGGTTCAGAGTCCTTACACAGCCCTGCAGCAGCGTACACATCACACCCAGCCTGCCCTGCCTTCACTGCCTCTCTGTGTCTTATAGGCCTGAGCATAAAATTCTGTAAATCTATACATAGAAAATGTCAGTTATACAATCCTACACCCTTTGTGTAATCTGGACCAGATTTTGCAAAGTTGCTTTTTCGTACCATATAGATAAGTCAGATGACCTTGGACCCCAAAATTATGACCCTGACGATTCCAGTTGAACTTGATATTCTCTTTTCTGCCAGACCTAACTTCTTCTCCTGCTCTTCTTTTACTGCCCATGTTAACCTTTGCCTTAATTCTTACATCTTCTTTCTTTATAATCGGATATTTAATGTGTGTCCCAATTGTTTATTAACTGATCTTTACTTGAAATAATTGTAGTGTTTTAGCCATGGTATGCACTGGCTCCCTTGTTCACAGTTGTTCAGTAAGCCTGAAATGGATTAAACAAGTTTGAGAATACTGTTATGTTTTACTTTATTTTTTCTGATAGTTTCTTCTAAGATGATTTACAGGTACAGTGTACATTATAAATGTTTACACTGTGAAGGCAATGGGGTGCCAGTGAGCCCCAAGCACGAACACACCAACACAGTTCCGGGTTCAAATAAAGGGTGGTTATTACAGACCTAGCAAACACAAGCTCATAAAACAAGTTGTCTCTTTTCCTCTTTCGTCTCCTCTCCTCTCTCTATTGCAGTGCTCTGCTCCAGTTGAGTGTTGCTTCATCCCAGTTCCGACTCACCTAGACGAGGCAGTGTGGTACCTGTAATTGAGGACCAGGAGTACTTCCAGTGCGAGGGCTTCGTCCACTTAAAGCACTTCAGGGTCGTACAGAAGTCCCAAATATTAAGGAGTACAAAACTCTGAAGCGCCCTCTTGAGGCACCCACAGAACCCAGCAGGGCTGTGCTACCAGACTACAATCCCTGACATTCCATGCTGTTGTTCAAACGGGCATCGACATCCAGGGTGGCTGCCATCTAGCTTCCTAGGGAAATAAACAGCCTTTGGGTCAGTTTTTCCCTGTCCTTCCCTTTCATCCTGTCCAGGGAAGGTATTGTAAGTATACCCAGTCGGGATGCCTATCCATCTGCCTGGGGCTTCCCTTCCGGGCAAGGAACCTTCTTCCCTCTTGAATGGAATTTCCATCCATCCATCCACCTGGGGCCTCCCATCTGGGTAAGGAACCTTGCTCTCTCTCGGTCGGGACGCCCGTCCATCCACCTGAGGCCTTCCATCTAGGCAAAGAACCTTCTCCTCTCCTGTTTGGGATGCCCATCCATCCCACATGGCACTTAGAACACATAGCCTTGTGATCCAATGTGAAGAGTTAATTGGATTGCTCAGGATCATTCAGTGAGTTAAAAGCAGGCTTGCACTAACAACCTCATGGTATACAATTCAGCACCCTAGCCACCATGCCACCATACCTCCAGTTTCAAGGCAAAAAGATCTCAAATTATTTTACATGCAAAGGCGAATAAAGCTTACAAAGATACATTTATTTAATTAGATAACGGTCATGTTAAGTAACATGCTCGGGGTCATACAGTGAGACAGCCATAGGATTTAATAAACCACTAATACATCTTTTATTGCATTTATCAGTGACACCCTCCAATGTAACATATTCTCGTTTACATAATTAAGAATGCTTCAGGAAAGAAGTTATATGACAAGAATTTCAGCCAGGCAAGGCAGTGAAAATCAAATATTGTATAACTATATTACATCTGAGTGAATAAAATATTACAATTAATCAATGAAAGGTATCATTAAACTCAAAACAATAGCCTGAAATCATCTACATATTTTAATTTAAAAAGGTGAGAACTTCTATTATGTAAGATATCTTAAGGCAGGAGGCAAAGGTCATGCCAGCCACCAGCTAAAGTAATTCTACAAAGTCTGCAACCTAGCTACCAATTAAAATATGTAAAATATGCTCCTTAATTATGCAGATAGTGCGATTCTTAAAATACCTGATCTACTAGAACATAAAATGGCCTTTTCAAGGCCCTTCTTGGCAAATGGCTCTGCACTTGTAGTTACTAGAGTTTATTGAATTTGACTCACTTAATCACTGAGGCATATTAGTTTATTTAGAATTCTTACTGACATTCTTAGAATGATGGGAGTTTTTTTTGCTGGCTGTTAATTTAGGCATTGTGTTGATTGAAATTTCAGTGCAAAAATGTATCTAAAAATATATATATTTTGTTATGTATAATTTTTGTGAGTTACTAGGCTTTACAAATCAGCAAAATAAATACACACAGGGACATTCACAGCTAGACATCTCCAAGTGTTTTCATTGGTCATTACTTGTTATTTATGATTAAAACTTTGTCATAATTACAATTTAGGGCAATTTTTTAGCAAATCAGTCAGTTTAGATCAGATGAAACACAACTGATAACATGATTGTGAGAAAGTGCTAAAGCAGCTTGAATTTTCTTGTGACTTGATTGCATGGATTCCCTTGGATGGAAAAACCAAATTTTAATCATTACTAAGTGAGACTCCACGATTGTGGATTCCTTTTTTTCATAATGTCTCATTTTTGCACATTTTTCTGAAGGCTGTTTTTTTTTTTTTGTTTGTTTTGTTGCTTTTTGTGATATTGCTATGTCATTTTTTTACAGGGCCACAGCCATGTTGTTTAAGTTCTTTAGGTTTAGACCCGAGCGTCACCTGGGCGGTAAAAATAGTGTTAAGAGCGTTAGTCTCAGGTGTCCCTCAGGCAACTGTATAGACTCATCTCACGTAAGCGTTAGACCTGAGGATTACTCAGGATGTAAAAGTGCTAACAGTGTTAGTCCCAAGTGGTATAGGTGTGTCTTACGCAAGTGTCAGACCCGAGTGTTACCCAGGCAATGGTATTGATGTGTCTTCTTCTAGCCTCATAATGGCATCTCATAAAAATGTTTGGGTTTCTGTTGACCCTGCTTCAAATAAATCAGCATCACCTCATTTTGATTTTGTGGGGCAGCCATGAATAAAAGTGAACATTGGACCCACTGACTTAAAGTTATTTCTTGATGATGTCGTGATCATAAGAATTGTTGTTGAGATGAAGGGTTATGCTGAACAGTGTTGGGTAAATGATTGTATACATAAGCAGTTTTCCTGTTGAAAGATATACCACACAAAAGACATATTTTGATAGTACGCGTATATATAGTATTAGCATCACCACCATTATTATTCATTTCATATTATTATTGTTTGAATCATTATTATACTTTTTAGACTTCTGACTTTTAGTGTTTTGCACATTTTACAGTAGAAACATTAGATTTAATAAAAATGTCATTTTTCAAGTCAAAAAATGCAACACTTTTTACATTTTTTTTGAGAAAAGGAGGTTCATTTTACTATGCACGATTTGTTTTATTTTTGCATATTTTTGTGGTTGTGCCTATATTTTTTTTTATATTTTTATCAATGTGTTTGCTGAAGTTTGCCATAACACCACTTTGCTTTCCATGGCAGGATTTTCATGGCTGTAGTTGTGTTATTTACTTTTACTACTGCAGGCTCATTGCTGGTTTAGTGACACATAAGTTCTGTGACATTTTATATCATTATGTCTCTCCTAAAAAGATGGTGGCATACACAGTATCAGTTGCATTCAAGTTTTTGGATTATCTACATAAAATTTGCTATTATTACACTATGCTATTTTTAGTTTGGGATAGTCTGTTTTTGACATGTGCTTGTGGCATTTTTTGACTGTTGAATTTTGACCTTTATTGATGTTTTTTATGTTAGATTTCTAGAAGCTTTTTTGTAATATGACTTTGTCTCATTTATTTTGGTATTTGTATCTCCTTGTCCTTCACTCTTTTTAATAAAACTTAGATAATGGGTCAGTTGTGGGGTGATCCTGTGCTGATTTGTTATTAGTTCATATTTACAGTTACAAGACTAATTTTTATATATATAAGAATTTATATATATATATATATATATATATATATATATATATATATATTATATTTATATATCTCTCTATATATATATATATAATATATATATATATGCAAGTGTTCACCAGATCTGATATGAGATCTCTTACAATAGTTACTATATTCTATTTGTGCCCTACTGTGATGTTTGCACTATGATGAGACATTCTTTGCAAATTTTGTCTAGCGTCTGACTATCCATCCATCTATCCACTATCCAACCCACTATATCCTAACTACAGGGTCACGGGGATCTGCTGGAGCCAATCCCAGCCAACACAGGGCACAAGGCAGGAAACAAACCCCAGGCAGGGCGCCAGCCCAAAGCAGAGCGTCTGACTAGGTATTTAATATGCTTTGTTTGAATTTTGCGTTAAATTAACTAATAGGAAAAGCAGTGTGCATATTATTTACATAATTGAAATGAGCTACAGCAAGGCTAGCTTAAGACCCCCATAGGCTCAAGGGTGTCACTGAACAGATAGATAGATAGATAGATAGATAGATAGATAGATAGATAGATAGATAGATAGATAGAT
>JANRMT010028174.1:60350986-60369832 GCA_026402145.1 Polypterus bichir lapradei | reverse complement strand
GATAGATAGATAGATAGATAGATAGATAGATAGATAGATAGATAGATTGTCACAAACTCGACAAAGAGCCATAGCAAAGTTTGGGCCAGCCACCCGTATATTATTTCCTGGCTGCAAAATTGAAATAAGTGATAGCACTGATGTGCACAAATCGGAGTCCAAATCTGAACTGAGGGGATAGGGGAAAGGTGGAGGATTTTAAAGGCCATTATAGGAAGTGACATCAAAGGTGCTGGGACCAGAAGGGTCCTCATCCATAGGTTCGGGCCCGGAAATTACACCAGAGGGGCTGGAACAGGAAGGGTCTTCATCCATAGGTTCGAAACTGGAAGTGACATCAACAGAGCCAGGCGGAATTTCCCTGTGAACGGTCTGCAGAAAAGTGAGAAAAAGAGTCAATGCACTCTGCCACAACCTGGTCTGGCTTGGAATTACCCTCATCCAAGCCCCTTAGCTGCCTACCATGCACTCGTGTGTGACTATATATACTCAGCAAAAAAAGAAACGCCCCCTGACTTTCAACTGTTTTTACTTTCAGTAGACTTAATGTGTAAATATTTGTATGAACACTAAAAGAGTCAACACCATAAGACATAAACTAAAAATGTTTCACAATGTGTCCCTGAATGAAGGGAGGCTCAAAATCAAAAGTACCAGTCAGTATCTGGTGTGGCCACCAGCTGCTTGAAGTACTGCAGTGCATCTCCTCCTCATGGACTGGACCAGATTTGTCAGTTCTTGCTGTGAGATGTTACCCCACTCTTCCACCAAGGCACCTGCAAGTTCCTGGACATTTCTGGGGGGAAAGGCCCTAGCCCTCACCCTGCGATCCAACAGGTCCCAGACGTGCTCAATGGGATTGAGATCTGGGCTCTTCGCTGGCCATGGCAGAACATTGACATTGCTGTCATGCAGAAACTCACGCACTTTTTGCCACTCCTGTCTGGTCCAGTGAAGGTGGGTTTGTGCCCATAGGCGGCGTTGTTGCTGGTGATGTCTGGTAAGGACCTGCCTTACAACAGGCCTACAAGCCCTCAGTCCAGCCTCTCTCAGCCTATTGCGGACAGTCTGAGCACTGATGGAGGGATTGTGTGTTCCTGGTGTGACTCGGGCAGTTGTTGTGGCCATCCTGTACCTGTCACGCAGGTGTGATATTCGGATGTACCAATCCTGTGCAAGTGTTGTTACACGTGGTCTTCCACTGCGAGGATGATCAGCTGTCCTTCCTGTCTCCCTGTAGCGCTGTCTTAGGCGTCTCACAGTGTGGACATGGCAATTTATTGCCCTAGCCACATCAGCAGTCCTCATGCCTCCCTGCAGCATGCCTAATGCACGTTCACGCAGATGAGCAGGGACCCTGGGCATCTTTCTTTGGGTGTTTTTCACAGTCGGTAGACAAGTCTCTTTAGTGTCCTGCGTTTTTAGAACTGTGACCTTAAATGCTTAATTTCTGTAAGCTGTTAAGGTCTTAACGACCATTCCACAGGTGCATGTTAATTAATTGATTATGGTTAATTGAACATGCATGGAAAACATTGTTTAAACAATTTACAATGAAGATCTGTAAAGTTATTTGGATTTTTAAAACATTATTGTTGAAATACACAGTCCTGAAAAAGGGACGTTTCTTTTTTTGCTGAGTATATATATTATATGCACACTCTATAAACATCACCTATAAAAAGGTCTTCCTCGCAGATTTAAACTAGAGGTCACACATACATTGAGTAAGGTGATATAATATTTGAGTAACCATGTACATGTGTTGCGTGTAAGGGCATGAGACACTCCTAAAACAGAAAACGGCTGGCATTACTTTTTTCACATATATGCCATGGTCCTATATTGCACATTCAGGTCCCCCGATAGCAGATCTGCCCATGAGTTACAGAGAGACAGTTACACTTCAGATATCATTCTTCCTAAGTTTTTCCTTACATCATCTTTTCCTTCTATATAAGAATTTCAGGGCCTTTTCATATGCTCAAAGTGCATAACGTTTACAGTATCTACAGCAAAACTCATCCAATGTAGCTTAATGATTGCAATAATTTTTCAATACGTTTAGGTGGGAATATGCATTTACACTGTGCTCTATCCCTTTAAATCAAGAAAAATGCATAGCAGCACATTGTTAATTGAGAGAGAGCAAGACATTAATTTTGGGTTGCATGGTCTTTAACGGGCAATCAGAAGGCCACCTGAGCAAACCAAAGACAAATAAAAAACAAAAACAAGACTAGCTTTGAATTAGTTAAACTTGGTGTTGATCTTAATCCATTGTTCACTGCAGCAGCACTCAGGCCTGATAGTACTCTTAGTACTGAACACAATAGTCTGGTCTTGCACTAGTCATAGTCAAAGGATTAGTCATAATCACAGTTATAGTCTCTCAGGATTACTGTGATTAAAGGGCAGTGTGAGGTGTCAACCGTGGTTTACATGTATTTTGTTTTATTATTCGTCCACCCTGGCCATCGGACCTTACTCCTTTTCTATGTTAACAAATGTTGTCTTATTTTAATTTCTTATTTTGTCTTTTATTTTTCTTTTTTTCATTATGTAAAGTACTTTGAGCTACTTTTTGTATGAAAATGTGCTATATAAATAAATGTTTTTGTTGTTATTGTTTTTATTATTCATGAATTATTGTTTTGTATTTTTTATGTAATTTCTCTTTGTTTTGTTTAGGATTTAATGTTTATGTGCTGTTTCTTTAACAGTTCTTACATTCCTTGTATTTGGTGTGTGGAACTAAAGAGACCACTGTTGCTGGGATGTCCTTGTTGAACTCGGTATTTATCTAGTCATTGTCATAGGATTAGTCATAGTCACTGTGAAACACTGAACCTTTGTTGTTATTTCTTTATATTTACTTTTTCTGTGATATTTTTGCTTACTTTTTTTATGTTCTGGCAATAGTAATTTTCTGCTTGTTTGTCATGTTTGTCATGTATTGCCGTTTACTGATAGTAGTTTAGGGATAGGCTGGCTTGAGTGAGCCACTTCTGTGCTGGCTAGTGAAGATCCTAGTCTACTTTGTTGTGCCTCTATATTACTTTTAACACTGTTTGTGACTTCAACTCACAACAAGCAATACCAAGACCTAAAAAACAAATCTGCACGGAGAAAGAGAAAAGGCAACTGAAACCAAAGGGCAAAAGCTCTTGAAATTTATAATGTGTATTCACCGATAAATGATGTGTTGTGACTGCCACCATATACAGTATCATTTCCTGTAATGTCAGCAACAGATGTGGTTATATGATGCTTCTTGAAGCGTCCAATAAAAAAAAAATACTTTAACCAAATTAAGCCTTGAAAAAAAATTGAAATTAAATACAAACTAAAAAAAACAATCCTTGATCCAAAAATCTATGAACTGAATGAAAACACACCTGTAAAATGCTCATAATATCATAATGAACACTTTCATCCTTTTTGACAGGAATAAGATAAAACTGCTTTGGTTTGTTTTTCTTTTCTGTAGTTTACTTCTTCTTTTTTTTTTGATATACTGTCTTGTGCTATTAGAAAGGCAGATCTCTGGTCCTCAAATAAAGGTGGTTCATATCGAGCTGAAGATTTCCATTTTAGCAACACATTCTTTTGTTTTCAGTATCAATAAATGCTACCCCACAGTCATCAAATCACATTTCAACTTTGGAAAGTAGAACTCTTTTACCAAGCATTCATGTAAACATATAAAAGCAATGTTTGCATACCTGTATAGGTAGAACTTGTGAGTCTTTGACGATCTCCTCATTTATCAGCATGCATTTCTCTGTTGTTGTTGCTCTCACATTCTGCATCGCAGAATATGTCTGGCATGTCGATAAGCCAAAGTATTAGCCAGCTTCTCACTGAAATGCCACCTGTGTGTGGCTTGACACTCAGGAACTGAAGTACTATGGTGTGCAGTACTGCACTTTCATAATGATCACTTTGGTGTTCATACAGGAGCACTGGTCAGTTAGCGCAGTCATTTGTCTGTCTTTATCAGCCATGCAGTCTGTATGCCAAATCTGACACACAGAAGATGGCGCTGGTGTTTTTTTCCTTTTTGCCATGTCACCCTCTTGAGCAGTTTGGTGAAAGAAAGACATCCATCCATCCATTATCAAACCCGCTATATCCTAACACAGGGTCACAGGGGTCTGCTGGAGCCAATCCCAGCCAACACAGGGCACAAGGCAGGAAACAAAGCCCAAGCAGGGCGCCAGCCCACCGCAGGTATAACATCATAAAATTTCAATTATGACTAAGATCAACATTCTTGCCACAGTGGTTAACGAGTAATTATGTCACAGACAGAAACAACCCTTACCATTGTATATTTATTTATTTATATATATTGTATATATATATATATATATGAGAGAGAGAAAGAGAAAGAGAGAGACAGATTTTGTTTGATGCCATGATATCATTTATCACTGGGAAAACGGTTGTGTGTGTGTGAGGGTACGGATATGGGTGAACAAGGCTACATGTGTTTGACGTTATGTCTGTCATCTTTATAAGGTCAAGCCACATGTGCTTAAGCATCCAAACTTTGTTTTCAATTAAGGAATTACCTGAAGGAATCTACATTCATTAGCATGTTGTTTTCTAATTTTGTAGGGTTTTGTTTCTTGTCAATTTTCTGTTTTACAACTTCTGTTTTTTGTCTCTGAATTTGCTTACAGTTATGATTAAAAAATGTCCATGCTACTGTAGTCAAAAATGTTTTTAAGCTGATCTTTCCACCTACAGAGTGATCTTAATAAAGACAGCAACATTATTCGGTATTTCTTACTTGCCCTGTTTAATATATCTTGCAGAATGACAATGTCTATATCAAAAACAGTCACATTATCTGATGAGCATGGCATATGTCAGTCACTTTAATTTTAACTCTGTTGAGCATTACTGGAATTCTGCAGCACTGTCTGAGTCAGCATTTACAGCCTGTGTTAACAAGGCATGAGGTTTTTTTATTCCCATGAGAATGGCAGTGATGATTCCTACTACAGCCATTTCAATTTCATATTAACCTGGTAAGTGTTACCTTTTAATGAGAAAAAGCTACTAGCCATTTAATATAGCATGTGTTCTCTTATGTTGTATATTCTCTAAAATATTTTAAGATATAATTTTCTGCCTTTTTAAATGTCCTTTCTCTTTCACTGATTAATGGTAGGTCTAAAACATGTTGGAGAACATTGAGTTACTTTGCTTTTGTCTCTGCCTTATTTTGGAAAGCTGTGTTTTTCTTTTTTTCAGCTTTTCATTGTTGGTCCATCTGCACTGCTCTATGGATAAATTAATCAGAAGAGTATCTTTCAGTATTACATTTCTATATCACATTCAAAAATATGTTATCAATGAAACTTAAAAAGTGGAGGACAGAACATTTCAGTCTATCAGCTGAGCTGACAGCTTAAATGTCAAAAGACCAAATCATAGTAAATCAAAATAAAAGTCACCATAATAGCCTAAACATTTATATCACTTTGTTAGAGGAGACCCATTTCCATGTGCTGCAGCCATTTCATAATGAAGGAGGAATTAGTGAAATGTAGATTTTTTTTTCAAAAAATAGACGATGGTGAAATTGATACATAACTCATTTCCATTTGTTACTGCTGATAATGGAAACAAATATCATAACTCTACTTGGAAAACTACATGAATCTGAGGACATTTTGAATGAACATACATACTTCTAACTAGGATGAAAAAGTATATGTTATTCTTCTTCCCTCTCTAGAATGTTTCACAAACTTTTACTTTAATTTTGTTCTTAACTTCTCTGAAGGGTTACTCATCCTAAATACCAACAAATTGTTACAAATCTGCTTCAAGATAACAATAATCAATGAGCGTTTCTCATTTGCATTTAACATTAGAACAACTGTAACAAGAACAGGCCATACAGCCCAAATAGTAAGGAGGAATATTTCTGACAAAATTAAATAAATAAATAAATAAATAAAAGTAATGTGAGCATAATTTTAAAAAATGGGTTGTGAAATGTGAGCACAAATAAAGGTGCATATTCACAGCTACTTTTTCAGGCAACTTTACATCTCTGATTAGTGGCAAACATGATAATTTCTTATCTGCAACATACCTGTGACTTGTACTCCTTGCGATTTCAGATGGGCGTGTATCATCTTGTATCCCATGTTTTGGTGGTGTCTTTGAATGTTAGCGGTAATGGCACCTAACTGATGTAGATCTGAAACACTGTTAAGGAAAAAACAAGTCTGAAGTTATTTGGCTGGCTACTCACACAACTATATACTGTAGCTCTAATCTGTGAGAGTTAGCAGACACTTTAAAGGGTTAAAAAAAACTTTGTGCCACATAACTTTTACAATTTTTGTAGTAAGAAACATCCCTTGCTTGTATCAGATTTTGCTTAGTCAAATGTGGATAAATTAATCAAATTACCTGGCACACACTTCTTAAATCTCATCAGGCCATCTACCTTGTGACAGTTTTCTGACAAGAAGAACACTTCAGTTACATTGCAGTTGGGTTAGGGTTAAATCACGGTGCTCATTATCATAAAACTGCTAAATAAGTTGTGCTGGCCAAATGAGATTAAAAACTGCTAAATATCACAAATCAGTGTGGTAGATAAGAAAGTATCATATTTGCCACTTATCAGAGCAGTAAAGTTGTTTGAAAAACTGGCTGTGAATATGAATTTGACTTTAGACTCACAAGCAAGTGTCAAATATTCAGATCAAAATATTGCTGCTTTGGGCTTTCCATGTCAAAGTGTCTAAACTAATACAGGTGCAGCTCACCGTATTTCACACTGGCTTATTCGCCTTGTGTTTGTCTTCTCTGATGCACCATAGAGATCTGCAATCTGTCGTACTTTTAAAACACATAAGAGAAAGTGTTCTGTTTACTCAGTTGGAATGTCCAAGGATGGGTGTCCAGGGCAGGTAACTCCATCCCCTGAACTGACATATAACCTAATTTCAAAAATAGTTTCATCGATATCATAATCTAAAAGGGCCACCAACATTGTACTTTCTTCAGATAAATCTTCGGTTTTCCCGCTGAAATACATGACACCATCGACAGAATCCATTTCATCTGCAGTAGTAAGCATTTTTCTAATTAATTCTTGTGTTATCTCATTTACCTCCATCTCCTGCACAGATGTAATAAATGAGGCATGTGCAATCTACAGAATTCACCAATCAAAACACAGTATGTGCTAGAGTCCACCCTCTCTAGAGCCCACCCTCTCAAGTCTGATGAGTGAAAGTGACAGTTTTATTTCATGATGCATTTGAAGGAATATTACAGACAAATTTCAGTAAATAAATAAGTAACAAAAAACATATTTTGTGACACTTTATTTATGCTCACATTTCACAACATAGATATTTATGCTCACATTACAGTACTTTATTTGTGCATTTATTTAATTTTGTCTGAAATATTTCTACATAAACTAGATCACCAAATTTATTAACGTAAATTGTCTGAAATAACATCAAACCCTAAACTTGTACTGTCTGATACATTACTTAGTAATTTACTGCATTTGTCTTTGTTACTTTCTGTAAGGAAAAACCTTCTAAAATTTGTGCGAAATCTGCCCTTGACAAATTTTCAACCACTAGGATCCACTGTATTACTGTGATCCATTCCCTAATTTTAAACACTTCAATCACCTGTTCATCTCTTTTGTTTAAACTGAAAAGATTAAGGTCCCTCAATCACTCCTCACAGCTCAAACCTTTTAGTTCCAGAATCAACCCAGTTGCAATCCTCTGGATGTTCTCTAGCCCTGCTATGTGTTAAGAGCCATTGCTTATTTATTTTTGTTTTCTATTGCTCTTTTTAGCCATTCTCCTGTGCCCATTTTGAGTATTTGCATTTATTATTTACCAGTAACGATAAAGTGCAGTGAATACACTTAACTTGAGCATTCATAGTTTTCATACTCTTTCTCTGTACGTTTAGCATTCATTTGCTCAGAAGGTGATGCACTTGCTGCTTCCTGAGCAGCTCTTGTTTTCTCCACCCTAGCTGCCTGCTTCTTCTCTTCTTTCGTCAGCATCTTTTCGAGTTAAAATGATTAAGTCAGTGTTTGTGTTGCAATTACTTAGTACATTTTCTTTAATTTTTCACTTAAGCTAGCATTTAAGTCTTTGATCTGCCTCAAGAATGATTTAAGATATGAAGAGGTAGGGGAAGTGACAGCAAAGGTGGTAGGGATGGCACTGCTGAGAGTTGATTCTATAATAAAGTAAAATAAAAATAAAAAAGGAATAACCTTGGAGGTCAATTATCACCCCAAAAGCAGATAGTAGACGTCATGTTGTATATGTGTACCAAATGTCAGGTCAATAGGTCAAACGGTTGGCGAGCTACAGGTGATTTAAAATCCTGGACTAAGACAAACAAACAGCCACGGTAGCGTATTATATATAAAGATAAAGTTTTATCCACTATTTGGTTCTGGTGTGGGTGCCACCATTTGTTGTATTCTGTTTACTCGTCACCATTGAGATAATTCATTGAATGGAATGCAACTGCCTGGATAGAATAAAAGGATACTGTTTCAAGTTGAGAAACCATCTCTAAGGACTTATTGCATTTAATATGTTTGTTTTGGGCTGTTTATTTTTTGACATAGCTTTGATATTGTTTTAATGATTCTTATTTTGGTGGTGATACTTTTTTGTTTCTCAGCATATTGGTTTTGACCTTTGCTCCTTTATTCTTTACTGCTTTTCTTTCCACATGGCACATAAATCCAAGAAGAATGATAAATAAACTAACATTCTGAGAGTGGACAGTAAATTTAAATACACAAAATAAGCACTGAAGAGTGATAGAAACAGCATTAGAAAACAAAAATAAATATAAATCAGCAAGAATAATATTATATGGGAACCATAACTGTGCACAATTTTCCAGGTGCGGTCTCACTAGTGTGATATAGAACTTAAGTAGAATCTCCCTTGACTTGCATGTCGAACATCACGATTTGTAACAAAACACCCTGTTAGCCTTCTTGATCACTTGACTGTACATTGTCTTGATGTGGATAGCAATGGGCCCACTATGACTCCAAGGTCTTTCTCATAAGGTGTAGTGTCAAGTTTCAGAACTCTCTTTGTCTATGCAAATCAAATACAATGGAAAATACGTTTTTTCTGGTTTTCTCTGAAATAACTGTTACTCACAAACAGAAAATGAATTCATTGATAATACAATGCCCTTATATTATGGGATCGGCACTTAATTCTTTATTTATCACATACATAGTTATACAGGACAACACACAGTGAAATGCATCTTTTCACATACCCCTTGGGGTTAGAGCACAGGGTCAGCCAGCCCCTGAAGCAATTAAAGGTTAAGGGCCTTGCTCAAGGGCCCAGCAGAGCAGCATCTCTTTTGGCAGTGATGGGGATTTGAACCGGCAACCTTCAGGTTGGCAGTGCAGATCCTTAGCCTCAGAGCCGCCACCACTCCACCCTACTACCTCTGTACAGTATATATAACACTGATGTCTGTGTGCTCACAGTGATGCATGGCTATAATTAATGTTTTCCTCAACTACAAATTGTCAGAACACACAGGCATCCCTGTGAAATAATAATAATGAAGGATGTATTACTGTTTACAAAGTGTTTCTTCTTGATGGAAGAAGAAAGTGAAGGTACACAGATACTTAAGAAACAAAAAGGAACATTCCAAATGTTCCAGAGCGGTGACTTAAAACAATGGAGTGAGCCAGTCCCACACTACTATGTAGTCAATGTGCGCCCCAAGACTGTAAGTGCAATCATTTATAATTCATTTGTTTACTGCTAGTTTGTGGCCATTTGTTGTAATTTGTTTCTGGTATTCCTTCCATATTCATCTTTTGTTGTTTTGTTCAGTCTGGAGTAGCCCAAATGTGGAAGTGCAGGAGTACCTGGGGCTGCTAGAAGGAGTTTCTTTTATACATCACACTAGACCAAGAAATACACTTAAGTAGTAATGGGTCGGAGTTTAAAAGTCTCTTTCTGTCAACAGACCAGGGCAGTGAGCCTAGAGTCAGGAGGTAAAGATGGATTAGGGCTCAACTGACAGGAGCAAGTGAAGTCATAATGTAAAGGAGAGTGTTTGTGCTGGAAGCTAAACTAGCAGATTGAGAACATGCTGTGGGTAAGTTAACATGTCACCCAATGTAGGTTTGCAGGGCTTAGGTCTTTATTATGTTTCCCTTTGTTGTACGTCTGTTGCTTGGTGACTGTAAATATTACTTATTTTTTAATAAAATCCCTTCATTATTTGGGTCTAGGAAAGTGTTGTGAGTGCCCCCTCACTTTGCTACAAGCCAGCAGTACCCCAATATAAATCTTAAAGGTCCACTTACAAAATATAAGTCACAAAGGTGTAGAGAACTGTGGTCTAATGCACAAAAAACATACAACAGAACTATTTTCAAAACAATTTTCCAAAAGTTCAGAACTACAGTATGTGCAAAGGAAGCATTGCAGCTTTAATAAGTGACATCTCCCTTCTGTAATCAAATTTGGCACGAAATGGCAACTCAAGACACTCATGCAAGTTGTCTTTGGTGAGTCTACTGCAGTGTGATTTTTACTTTCTCGTATATGAAGTATAGGGAAAGTATTGGAATTGTCCAAAAATTTGATTTCGAGATTTTGATGAATTTCGACATTTTAGACCTCCCTGAGTGTGAAAATACCATTTTTGGAATTGTGTGTGTGTGTTTGTATGTGTGTATGTAAACATGATAACTTGAGTACGCTTTCACTTAGGTCAACCAAATATTGCATACAAGTATTAGGTACAAAAAACGTAAATTTCTATCAACTTTTGAGCTATTTACGCTCACTGGAAGTGGTACTTTACCTGAAACGTTTCCCTAAAAATATGAAAAATTTGATAATTTCACATCATATTATGGTAAAGCAACACATTCTAAGTATTTTTTGTCGCTTTGCAATTTTTTGAAAAACGACAGATTTTCAAGATAATCGCAATTTTCCATTTGACATTCAAATGATCATACATATTTGAGAACATTTTTGCTTTACGTAAACAAAATTTTGTGTACAAGTATCACATTACACACATTACTAAAGTCTCTTGCAACTTTTGACCTATTTCCACTTACTGAAAGTGGTACTGCACCGGAATGGTTTGCCAAAATAAAATTATCATGGCAATTTTTTTTTATTCATGCAGCTGCATAGTCCAATTTATTCAACTTTACTTTTATAATTGTATATTATTAATTTGATTTGTTATTGATGGTTCTTTAATGTACATAATATAAAAATATAATTATTGTCTTGCGGTTTACTCATCAAATATCCATCCCTATATCTGAGTATACGAGAAAGTCTAGGGAAGACCACTCACTATTTTTTTGTATCTGATTCACAGCATCATGTTGAGGTTAACATTGTGAAAATTTGAAGGGAAAATTTTTGTAGGAGGGGAACATTTGCTTCAGTAACCATCTTTTTTCCAAAAATTGACAAGGCCACAGTGAACTTCCTTCAGAAGAAGGTTTTCTTGGTGATGCCAATGGGTTTTCAGTGAAGAGTAGAATTTGCTTTCCCAGGCTGAAAGTGAGTTTAAAAATTGTTAGTCAATTTGTCCAAAAACTCAATAAAGTTTTGATGATGATGTTTTTCCTTTTGTTTGTAATAAAAGTTTTGGGAAGTTATGCATACTCTGCTGTATTTTTAAATACCTCCTGTGTTCTCCCAAAAAAACACATTGCTAACATGAGGTCACATATGGTGATGTTTCTTCCCTGGAGTTTATCATTTAGGTCAGTGAGGTGGGATCTTATTTCAGACAAAAAAGCAACAACTTCTATTTTCTTTTTATCCTGCATAAAATTCCCAAACTGCTTAGCTTTTGCATTGTTTTGTTCAGACAAAAAAGTTAGCAGTTCTTTCCAATTGACCCAAAAAAATTCTAATACCCTGCCTTTTCTGAGCCACCTAACATTATTGTGGAAAAATAAATCATGAAATGTTGCACTAACCTCTGAAAGGAATGTGCCCAATTAAAGATGCTGCAGCACAGATGATGCTTTCAAATAACTGAAAATTTTTATCACTGTTCTTATAACGTCTGAGTAGATTTCTCCTAAACTAGCAAACAAAACTGTCTGATGGATTATGCAGTGACATAATATCAATTCTCAGTGAGGAGAGAATCTCTGCTCTTTTCCTGTCATGGATGGTGCTCCTTCAGTAGTTATTGACACTACATGCTTCAGGCCAATCTCTTAGCTCAGCGTCTGCATTAATGCTTCATGGAGGTCGTCACCACTTGTTTGAACATGAAAAGTTCTCAGACTTAAGACATCCTCACAAGACTCTGACATTTCTTCATCATAAAATCTTACACAGACAATCCTTATGCATTATCTGTGATGTCCATGGATTCATTCACAGCTAGCAAAATTAATTTTCCCACTTTAATGGCATAACTAAGTTGCTTAAGTAAATCAGCAAGTATTTCATTTTGTCTTGCTACACTTGAATCCAAACAATGCATTTAACCTATTTTTTCTGTCACGTCTTATATTCACTCATATACTCATTTACTATTTCAGCGTCAGAGAAGAGTTTCTTAGGCTTGTCCTTATAACACTTAGTGAGGCTTCCATCGCATGCTCTTGCTACTTATTGTCTTAATAATCATTCTGCTTGTAGCTTGATATCATGACTTCAGCTGGCTTAATTTTGTGGTTCTTACTTCAATGCTCACTTCAGAACCAGTAATCCATCTGAAGCTAAGCATGTTTCGGCCTATGCCAGTACTTGGAAAGGAAACAAAACAGAAAAACTTGGGGTGCTACTGGAAAAGGTGCTGGTGAGGCCAACAGGGGGCACTTAACCTTTGGTCTGTGTGTGGATCCCAATGCAGTGACGAGAACACTGTGCTTAAAATAATGATGTCCTTCAGATGAGATGTAAAAAGAAGGTCCTGACTGTTTGAGGTCACTAAAAGATCCCTGGGCACCTTTCGAAAATAGTAGAGTGTATCCTAATGTCCTGGCTAAATTTCCCACCATAACCTGATTATTCTGGTCTCCTATGTCCCTTGTTGGTTAACCTCACTCACCACTTCACCACCTAATGCTAAATGTGCAGTGAGAATACTTGCTCAATAATAGTTGTGTTACATCATCCAGGTGGATGCTGCATATTAGTGGTGGTTGAAGTGTCTATGTAAAGTGGTTTGAGTGGCTAGACAAGCACTATATAAATGTAATCAATTATTTATTTGTTAATCTTATATGTTTTCTTGAAAAGACACTAGCTTCACAACTTACATCTTGCCAGTATGGCTCTCTTCCATCGCAGCACAGATACTTTAAACACACTTGCACCCTATAAAAAATAAATTTCAAAATTATTACCCTGCTACCTTGAAGCTCGGCTTTTACCACTATTGACCATACCGTTGTCACTTACCTGAAACTTTTTTTGGGTGTTAGATATTGACCTTATGTGGTTTAGTTCAGATTTAGCAAATCATTCTGAATATATAAAAAAATGTGTTTAAAGTATATTACTTTCTGAAGATGATGTACTGCACAGTGTTAAGGTGTATTAGTGCCATTACTGTTTTATCTTTATATGTTGTACCTTTGGGAGACATCATTAAAAAAATAAAACCCACTGTCATTCGTTTGTGGGTGACATTCAGCTGCATTTGTCAATCAAACCTAATAATGTTTCTCTTTTTAGTCTTTAATTAATCAATGAACTTTAGTACTGGATGAATGACAAACACTAAAAAAAATAGAAAGTTTGTTAGAAAAAATACTGGGATCTGTACTGACTCTGTATTTAGTTTTACTGAATCCACACTGCATCATTAACACCAGTCTATTATTTAGTACTCATTTTACTAAAATAAAACTCAGTGTAAGTCTATCTAAGAAATAAATGAAAACTAAGACGTGTTCACTACACAGAAGAAATAATTTATGCATTACTGCAAGTAGAACAGACTACCACATAATGTTCACATTATTTGATAAAGAATAGACTACGGAAATGTGTTGCTTTCAAGATGAAAAGTCACTAGACAAAGGCTTGGTGATTCAGCATGGGCACCATATTTATATTTGTCTTCTCTTTGCCTTAATGAAGGAAAGTACATAAGCACGCTGCCAGCAGCCATGGTAGCGCAGTCTAAACACGTCTCTTGTGAGAGGAGCCTGCCCCTTCTCCTTCCTGGGTCATTAGACTGTATTTTAACATTCAAGGACATTTTATAAGGCAAAGCTGGTGACTCAGGTTGGCTGTTAAAGATCTTCTTGCCAGCTGACCTATTTGGAACTAAAGAAAAAATTCATTATACCTATTGCTTTAGGCAATCATCTCTCTGTGTCCTCATTAAAATGGTACATGTAAAGGAAGAATTGTAACATTCACCCTATTCAAATTGCTTCATTTCCAGCTCCCAGGTAATTCAAAAACATTACTGGATCTAGGAAGTATGACTAAATAACCCATTAAGTTTCTGCATTGTCTTCCAAATAGCTTTATGACCAATTTTAAAATCCTTTTTGTTTTCCCCCAACAATAAAAATAAACAGTCATATGTTTCAAATAACAAATGTGATAGCAATGTAGTAAAAAAGAAAAAACAAACAAACAAACAAAAAAAACAACTTAACCAGTACATACTTATAATAACCCCTACCACAAAAACAACATGACAATTACACCATAAGAAAGCAAATTTAACAAAATCATAACCCTCAACCTTCCTAGGGCTCTGGAGTTTCAACTAAAGATACAGTATATAAGACTCCAAGAGATACTTGACAGTAAGCTTGCAAAAATAAAAAAGGAAGCTACTGTATATATAGGCTTTTAGTGCATTATGAATTCTAACTTTGTATACGACTTTACATTGCAGAAGTTCTTAATGAGTCCGAATGAATATTTCAAGCACAACTTGCAGACCTTACTAGATTTCTAATTAAAGGTGAAGTGGGGACATTACGGTGGGGTTTTGAAATTTTGAAATAATTTGTTTTCTGCAGTATGGCTCAAGACCTATTAATTTAGTATAGCCACTCCACTTTCCACTATAAAGTCTCTCCCTTTGAGTGATGTCCCAGTAGAACCTCTCCCCATGTTCAAACCATCTAAATCACTTAAATAATAACATTTCTTACTCCTGTCAATTAAAAGACATCTCCCTAACTTCTAAGTATAACTTCCTGACTATTTTGAAGGAATAAAAAGACAGCAAAAAAATAATGATTCACAGCAAAATGCTTGACTTTGGTTTGTTTTCACCTCAGCTAGCTTTAAGAATGACTGCCATTGTTCAGCTCAGAATGTACATTTTAAAAATAAACCAGTGTTATCGGGGTTGGTGCTAGAGATTTTGGGCTCCATGAAAGGATATCATATTGGGCCTCCCACCCTGACCAGACCTAACCTTTATAATCACTTATGAAGACTGCTTAGATAATGCAACCTTCAAATCTAGGGGGTGCTTGTAAAAACCTGTGTGTACTAAATAACGTTGATAAGCATATAGGACACACAAGCAAAGTTACCCAAGATTGCGTAAACAATGCAGTCATTATTTTCTTTTTCCCCAGCTAAGTGGCTTTTTGCTCCTGGTGTCTAGAAGCCACTGTGGCTGTGAAAAAGATGATGTTTGTGTTGGTGTCTCCCAAATGAAGCAACTGAATATACTAAATGATGCACTGTAATAATCTGTACATTACTCAGCAGACATTTTCAAAGCAACTTAAAAATGTATTTAAACATAAGAACATAAGAAATTTGAGAAATGAAAGGAGACCATTTAGATCATCAAGCCCATTTGTTTAGCTAATAGCTGTCCCAATATCTCATCCAGATTCTTCTTTAAGGTTGTCAAGGTTTCTGCTTCAACTACATGTCTCATTACTGTAGTTTGTTCTCGAGTCCCATAACTCTTTGTGTAAAGAAATGCTGCCTGGCTTCAGTCTTAAATTCACTTTCCCTTAACTTTCACTGATGTCCTAATGTATGTGATTCGCCCTTAAGCTAAAAGAATATTGCTGGATCTACTTTATCAATGCCTTTGAGGACTTTAAATACCTGGATTAGTTCCTCACACATTCTCCTAAGCTCGAAACTAAACAGATTTAATTCTCTGAGTCTGCCAGAGTAGGACATAACCGTAAGTCCTGGGATGCACTTGGTTGCTCTCCTCTACACAGCTTCAAGTACAGTGGAACCTCGGTTCACGAACGTCTCAGTACATGTACAAATCGGTTTACGACCAAAAAGTTTGCCAAACTTTTGCATCGGTTCATGACCACACACTCGGTATACGAACAAGCCAGTTTCCCTTTCGGTTTGTATATGTTAAGTCTCTCCCTGTGCATTTCCTGTGCAGCCAGCGAGCGAGTGAGCAAGAGAGAGAGGCACACACACACTGGCGTGAGGGAGGCACGCACAAAGGCGCACAAGACAGAGACACACACACAGGTGCGCGAGAGAGAAGCACACACACAGGATTGTGCGCAAATGAGACACGGGTGCTCCAGGCTCGCGAAAGAGAGACACACACAGGTGCGTGAGAGAGACACATGCACACACGAAAGAGAGAGCGAGTGAGAGAGGGAAGGCTGGACGCATAAGGTAGAAAAGACTTGTTTTTGTTTTCAGTTCTGTTTACAACAATCGGTTCATAGCGTGCATCGTGGCAATGTTACTTTTCTTGGTGGTTTATTAAATTATGGATTTTTCAAAATGTTCATTTTTTTCACTGTGCTTAAAACTCATTAAAAAAAAAAGTGTTTTTACCGAGCGGTTCCTAGCACTATAGCGTGAACTATTGCAGTGTTAGTTTTCCCTGTTGTTCAAGGTTTTCTCAGTGTTATTCAATGTTTTTACATTTACTTTACTATTACGCTGTGCATTCTATGGTGTAATTAACTATATTTGTGCTTAAAAACTAAAAAAATATATATTTACATACAGTTCGTACGGCCTGGAATGGATTCATTGTATTTACATACAATCCTATGGGGGAAATTGCTTCGGTTCACGACCAAATCGGTTTATGACCAGAGTTTGGGAACGAATTATGGTCATTAACCGAGGTTCCACTGTACTGTTAATAGTAATCTTTTTTTGTAATATGGTGACCAGAACTGCACAAAATACTCCACATGCGGTCTTACTTGTGCATTATATAGTTGAAGCATAACAACCTTTGATTTAAATTCAAGAGTTTTAATGATATAACCTAACATTTTATTTACCTTTATAATTACTTCAGTGCACTGCTTAGTCGATAAAAATGTGGTGTCAACATAAACCCCTAAATCCTTTTTAGAGGTTTCTTCCTGTATGACAGTGTCTCCCATCTTATATTAATAACTAGCAAAATACCCACGCTTCGCGAGAAGTAGTGTGTTAAAGAAGCAATGAAAAAGAAAAGGAAACATTTTGAAAATAACGTAACATGATTGTCAATGTAATTGTTTTGTCACTGTTGTGAGTGATGAGTGTTGCTGTCATATATATATATATATATATATATATATATATATATTTACACACACACATAAACATATATATATACATATCTATACATATACACATATATACACACACACATATATACATACATATATATATATCTACATATATACACATACATATACATACACACATACATACATACACACACATATATACACACAAATACATATATATATACATACACACACACATATATAAACATATATATACATATACATACATATCTACATATATACACACACAGCTATTTCGTATCAGTGCAAGACGCTGCTTGTTAAAATGGATAACTCCCGCTCTTACGTGCAAGTCTGCGTGGATATTATGAACTATCGTATTTGTTCAAGTTCTATTTAAATTTTAAATAGAAGGAATTTTTATTTAGTCGACAGAAATATCTTTGGTAGGAATGGTAAAAACAGACAGGAATATTATTCCTGAATAAATCAACTCAAACCTTAAACAACTTATAATATTTTGCTCTCCATAAAAATATATCCTGTCTAAATTATACAAGTTAGAAATAAAGTAAACGTTAAAAGAACAAACATTCAAATTTCTTTACTCTTATGTAATTTTATATAAAAAATAAACTTAGATTTTAAATATCCCAAAAGATTTTGCTCTCCATAAAAATATATCCTGTCAAAATTATACAAATTCAAATATGAACATGCTGCATAACAAAACCTGGAAATATAAATAAAATGTGTTCCTTTCAGCAATAACAAATCAAATCATTCAGTTGTCTTTGCTCATATGTCATTTTAGAGCTGGACGCCTGGCATCTTTTTTTGGCAACAAGTTCGTTTATGTTTGGTGTGAGGTTCTGTGTTGTGGAGATTCTCAGGATGGACTGCAGGTGCTCATTAGTGAGGCGACTCCTGTGTGCTGTTTTGTTAGTCTTTATCACTGAGAAGAGCTTCTCACACAGATATGTGCTACCAAACATGCACAAGGTTCGAGCCGCATGTAGACGGACTTTTTTTGTTCTTCAAAGTCACCAAAGCGCCGTGCAAACTCAGTGCGCTCAGTTTATCAGCAAAGTGCGTATTTGGGAACACCGTAGTGACGACTTGGTTCAACATTACTTGGCAACAGGGAAAGTGGGGCAAGTTGCACTGGTGCATTTGTGTCTCCCATAAAAGCAGCTTCACTTGAAATCACTTTGTGATTGTGCACGGGTAAAAACGTCCGCTGAAGTGTCAGATTCTTATTTAATTCTTCTGCTTTCTGTATCTTCTGCATTGCATTCAGGTCTTTCAGGTTA
>JANRMT010028174.1:60303480-60345986 GCA_026402145.1 Polypterus bichir lapradei | reverse complement strand
CTATTGGATTGCCGCTGACGGACGGCCTTATATGGGCAGGCACTAAATTACAAACGCCAGCGGCAGCCTGTCTATGAACTTAATTTAAAGTGTAGGTTTACACTGTGCTTTGTTTCCGAAGTAGCAGAACTCATGAATATGGTTGTATATATCACTCGCTCGCTTATTTTTTCGCTGCCTTCTCAATTATATAATGCATGTTTTCTAAAGCGCTTTTTGGGCCTCTTCCTGGTTTTCTACGTACTGCGTGATTACGTGGGAGGCGTGATGATGTCAGACAAAACTCCGCCCCCACGGGTTTCAAGCTCATCTCCATTACAGTAAATGGAGAAAAACAGCTTCCAGTTATGACCATTACGCGTAGAATTTCGAAATGAAACCTGCCCAACTTTTGTAAGGAAGCTGTAAGGAATAAGCCTGCCAAATTTCAGCCTTCTACCTACACGGGAAGTTGGAGAATTAGTGATGAGTCAGTCAGTCAGTCAGTCAGTCAGTCAGTCAGTCAGTGAGTGAGTGAGTGAGGGCTTTGCCGTTTATTAGTATAGATTGATGTTCCTTTTGCCCACTTTGCACTTTTCTTCATTAAACTGCATTTTCCAAGTTCTGACGGTTATCCAGGTCTTTACAATATCTAAACATGTTGTACAAACAATATTATACAAAACATTTTAAAATGTCTATAACAATACAAATAATACATTAAAATATTACAGTAGAATAAAGGAAACAAAAAACACATCAATAATAATACTCTCATAATGGTGGAAGTCATTTGGTAGCAGATCATAAGGTTTTAACCAACCTTAGAGCTTTGCAGCTCTTAATTAACTCAACAGATTTCACTTATACCAAACAATCAGTAAGGGACTACATCTGAGCCATTTACATTAATGAATGACATTTTCCCAAATAATATTAAAATACTGCTTAGAAATGAAGTGTTATAAATACTAGATTTGTTCTCATAAAAAAAAACAATCCTTTATTTTGAAAAAAGTAAAATAACTAAATTTCTGGGAAATTCAAGCAGATAAGGTGTTGAACTTCTTCTTGGTGTGAATGACAAAATATGCAATTAGTATCTTGTGGCATCCGGTCGGGGCTGGAGCCCAGCCGGGACGCCCAGGAGGACCGGAGGAGGGCTTGGACCTCCTCCAGACCCCGAGGGGGCGTCCGCCCTGGTTATGTTGGGGGCCACGGGTAAAGGGCTTAGAAGCCCAGCCCTGTAGTGCCTGAATATCCCTGGAGCCCAGCACTTCCGCCACACCGGAATAAATAAATAAATTCCGGAAATGAGAAAGCATTTTTTGATATACAACAAATACAAAATGAAAATGACATTCTTTTTAATCCATGCATTTAAAAATACATAAATTTTCCCAAACAGTCAATTTATTTTGTAACAATTTATTTTCAGACTCACAGGACAGGTGATATATCCAGTCAATAAATAAATAAATAAGTAAATGAATGAATAAATAAATAAATTCACTGGTGTAGCAATTTGGTTCTACAGTGTAACAATTGGTTAAATGGAGATGGAGTTCCTATTTACGGTATTAAAATGGACAGTATTGTAAGTAGGGACTCTCCTAGGAGCAGTTTGAGTATGCTTTACAAATGCATATTTTGAAGTATTCAGAAATTTTAAAAAGTATGGGCTGAAACAATTCACTAAATTTGTCTTTTGCTGGAAGTACCTGAACATTAAACAAAATCCTGATAACCCATATTATTTATTTTGTTTAACCTCTGAATACCTTTCATTAAAGGAGGTTTGCATTCTATTCTGTATGTCTAATCTGCTACTTGATATAAAAGCAAGCTTATTACACAAACTTGTCAAGCTGCATGTCTAGGCAGGTTAGAAACTAAGGAGAAAACTCCAAATGAGCTGCTTCCGGATTTAGTGATAAAACTCTGTCTAGCCTGATCTACCAAACCGTGTCATAGCAAACAACAACAACAACAACATTTATTTATATAGCACATTTTCATACAAACAGTAGCTCAAAGTGCTTTACATAATAAAGAATAGAAAAATAAAAGACACAATAAGAAAACAAAATAAATCAGCATTAATTAACATCGAATAAGAGTAAGGTCCAATGGCCAGGGGGGACAGAAAAAACAAAAAAAACTCCAGACGGCTGGAGAAAAAAAATAAAATCTGTAGGGATTCCAGACCATGAGACCGCCCAGCCCAAAGAAGAAAATGTTCACCACCAATTCCCTCATAAAAACAATCAAAGCTGAGTGCAGACACCATATACATGTGACACATTTAACAATGGATAAAGCAGACAGCAAGGAGGATATGTCCATGTACTTCACAGATCTTGACAAGCTTGATAAACTTCTCTCTGAGGAGATAAGGAAGGCCAAGGAGGACAACGGCTCTCTTATGCTGGTTTGAGTTCTGCAACAAAGACACTGATCTGAACAATCTGATCATCTAGTGATCACAATGAATTTGAGTGGTACCCATTTCAGAAAAACAAATTTATCAGATTGTTTATTGGTTGACACACTGAATTTCATTTATCAAAGTAACAAATGTCATCAATTATGTTTTTTTTTCTAAAATGCTTTCAGTAATAAATTGAGCTTTGAAATCTAAGTACAAATACCAGAACCAAAGTAAAATATTACAAATGCTTACATCAACATCTCTTGCAAGATACAGCCTCAACAATCCTGGCAGATATTTGTCAAGGCCATCAAAAAAGGTTTTCTTAAGGTCTACAGATACTATTCGTCGAAATTCTGCTGCAATCTCATTAAACGGCAAACATACAATATGAATATACTGTATTAGTCTTGTGCTGAGAAGATACAGAAAAAGATCAAAGCAGTTTGTTTTGAGATTGGCAGGTAGTTTAACAATCTTAATCATTTATATTACAGTGCAGTAAACTGTTGACAAAACCAAGTTTCACAAAGAGGATACTAACCTGTCTTTTTGTAAACAAAGCAGGCCACCTGATCATCACGTCTTTCACCAAGGGATCCTCCTCAATCACTTCCTTTTGCCTCAAAGAAAATGTACTGTCCATAAAGGCATCGACTTGCTTCCAGTCCACCACTCTTTTCTTCATTTCATACTCCAATGTACTTCTGTCTATTTCAAGACTGTTAAAACTCCCCCAACCCAAGGACAGTCAGGCAGAATATTCACCTCTGATTTCTTAGGCTTCTTCACCATTCAAGTTTTTTCCCCCAATGCTGACCTTTTCTGCCTGTTAACAGTGAGCTCTGAACATCTAGCAATGCATATTTTCTGCCTGAAATTTCCCATTTTAAATTTCAGGCTGAACTTCCATCCATACCATCTACATGATGACAAAGGCTCTTTCAAACATGGATGCTTCTCTACCAGGACTTTTGCAACAGCATTATATTGCTCTCCACTTGAATATGCCTTGATGGCATACATAGATTCTGCCAGCTTGTCAAGAATGTCACTTTTCATGTCTTTTGATACATTTAAGAGGGAGCCATTATTTAAATAAGATTCATTCCCTTGCTTGAGTTTGAGTTCGATGTCAGAGGAGAAAGTTGGAATGACAAATGGATCTGGCCACTCTCGAAGATGACTGCAAGGTGAGTCTTCTGAAAGGGTGCCTAAGCTGGCAGTGTCTAAAGACGAGTCAGAGAGCTGGCAGTCAACTGAATACAGAGGAGTGGTCTTCTGTATTATCTTCAGCGTTGCCCTCCCTTCAGGCAGGTCACATATGTTGGTTAAGTTACAAAGTTCATTTTGGAAAGCTAGGTCTTCAAATTGCAGGACCAAAACACCTTCCAACCTCAGCTCTTTGCGCAGTATGATGCCCAGCTCCTCTGCTGTCTCTGGAAGGCTTTCAAGTGAAACTCTTCTAATGTCATCAGGGGCAATGATAACTCAGAACAACATGGCTTCTAAAGAAACTGTAAAGAGAAAAGAGACAAGTTACTGTATAGATATTAACATATTCATTCAATGACACTATACACAAATCCAAAGATTAAACAAACACCACATAGTGGTTAGCTGATATTTTATTTAAAAAAAATAAGTGAAACCTAAGATTTTTTTTTCTTTTGTGGTTATAACATGATAAAAGTTTAACAATATCAATCGCTTACTGTAAATATTGTGCTGTGTCCCAGTGGACCAGAAATGCCTTTGGAGAGATTCATTTTTTTCCTTGGATGGTGTATGATGAAAGTTGGCTGTAGTCATTCAGGTCCTGTGGATCTACGATAGTGATAATCAGAGAACTTTCCTTTGCATAATTCAAAACGTCTGAGGTGTTCCACATATCATGCCTTATAAGGTTCAACAATGAATGAAGCCTTCTGAAAAATAATTAGCACTTTAACTTTTTTTCCAAAGTTAGGCAGCCCACTTTTGTGACCAAAAGACACAAACATACCCTCAGACTACTTCATGCCATGTAAGGATACAGCAGAGGTTAGACCAACAGACTCCACATTCTTATATTTACTTTGAATTGCTGTTTTTGTGGAGATCTCTAGAATATTTAGAGAAACATTTGTGAAATTCACCAACTCCAAGGCTGGCTTAAATATACTTGGCATTTCAAGATGGTAAGCAAGGAGGAGCTGATGATGTGTGGACAGAGTGAGCAGTATGTTTCTGAAATTGTTCACATTTCTCACAACCTTTTTTTTAAAAAAAAACTGTGCTTGCCTTCAAAGCGGATTGTCCAAAACTCCACTAAGGGACCAAAGTGCCGAATAAGATGTGGGTAATGTTCTAAATAATGGTGCTTGGGCCACAACTTTAACTTTGGACATACCTCTTGAAGCAGATGTCTGTGGTCTAATATTTTAGTTTCAATGTAGCACAGAGATTCATCTGTAAATTTAGAGCTAGACAAAATTTCAACAATGTCTTTTAATTCCATAAGTATTCCCCATGTCTTGTTATTTTCAGGCACTAAATGACCAATCATTAGGGGAAGCAAATGCAGCAGCGTCCAGTTTTCATGGCCATTGTCCCCAATAGTTCTACTGACATTAAATGTTTCTGGTATTTTCTGAGGTCGGTTAACACTATCAGCAAATTTGTAAGGAAATGTCTGAATCACACTGTTCAGGTCATCTAATGTAAAGAACTTGCTAGAAACTAAATCATTTAAACAAAAAACTAGCTCAACTGAAACTATGCCCTCTAAGAGATCATGCAAAAAGTCTGGAGGGAATCCTTGCAATGTCTGAAAATGAGACAATCTGTTCAACACACATTCCCAATTTACACCATCAAAACTTGTCAAACATTCATGATGCTGCAGTTCAGACACACATTTATCAAGAGACTGTTTGGTTCTGAGGGGAAAGAGTCCACTTCTTACTTCACAAGCTTGTATGTCCACCCGACTTGGTAAACAAAACCTACAGAACTTGTCTATATTGAAACATTCCTGAAACCCAGCAAAAGAGTGTGCACCCAGGTTATCAGAGGATACATAAAGTATGGTTCCAGTAACACTTGTACCCAGTCTCTGAACAAAAACACCCTGATTTTCAAGCAGTTCAATATCTTTTATAAGAGGGCTTAAAACTCTAGCATACCCAAAAGCTTTGATATTACTACTGTAACACGGGGTTGCAAGATAGATAGAGGACAGGGATGCTCTGTATTTAACATTTTTATTTTGTTTTTTCTGTCCCCCCTGGCCATTGGACCTTACTCTTATTCGATGTTAATTAATGCTGATTTATTTTGTTTTCATATTGTGTTTTTTATTTTTCTATTCTTTATTATGTAAAGCACTTTGAGCTACTGTTTGTATGAATATGTGCTATATAAATAAATGTTGTTGTTGTTGTTAACAGGCAAATTAGCAAGCACCCAATAGACACTACAAATCTTGTGGTTTTTTTTTTTTTTTTTTTTTTGGAAGTACCTAAAGGGTTGCATATTTCAAAATCATCAATATAAAATCCCAAATCAATTTCTTTCCAAATCGTACTGTCATGAAAGGATCTATAATGACCAGCTGGTGAGCTTGAACTACTTTCAGTCAGAACTTTATCAAGGACTTCATTTCGATTTAGTAACTCGGTGAGAACATTTAATACTGGCACATTAACAAAGTTTCTCTTTCTAGCCGCATCTAGGATGAACTCAATGGGTTCAATGAGTGTGAAATTTTCTTTATAGAAAGCTGACCTTTTATGAGTTGTGCTTAGAGGACCACCTTTTGAAAGTGTACTTAATGGATTTGTTTTCTGAATAATCTCAGACACCAAAGTCAGTACAGAGCTATCAAGGTTACTTTTATGTTGTTGCAATACATTTCTAATTGACCTATGGGATAGAATCTTGAGCTAAAAGGCTAATTTGATAAAGGTCTTCCACTATCTCTTGAATTGCTGACTTAGAAACATGCAGAACTGTTTGCATTCGTAAAAACAAGGAAGCAAGACTGCACCTTATTGAGTCTTCCTTAACATCTCCCTGGAGTTCATTCTCTTCATCAAATGGTCTATCAAGATCGATTGTAGCGTGTTCAGGTTCTACAACTACACTAATATCCTCATGCCCATAATGTACAAACTCAGCTCTTAAATCCTGTACACTAGAGGCAAAATGATATCTGCTCCTGTGAGCTTTAAACGTTTTATACACATCTGACTTAAAGGAACAGTGATTAAAGGGGCAGAACACACTTTCTTTGTTTTTAGTGTGCCTTCCTAAGTGAACAAAGTACTTGGTCAAGTTGCAAGGTTCACAAAAATTGCACAAACTACACAACTGTGTGTTTATTGGCTTAGAGTCTAAACATCTTTCATGTTGTATCCCAAGATGTCTTTTTAAAGCAACTTGAGTTCTGAATGTACAGTAACACTCTATGAATATACAAGGCAAAGGACAAGACCGCCCATAATGTCCATGCTTCACTTTATAATGTCTTATTATTATATTCTGAATTCCTGAAGAAAACGTGTGGAACTTACAGGTCCAAAACATAAGGCACCCAGTCTATCTGATTCAGTGCAATGTGAAGTTTCGGGAGAAAATAAATAAAACAAACATTAGCACACCTTAATGTGCAACAAAAGCTGCCTGAAATCTATTCAAACAGATATCAAACAAGTTACAGAATACCAATGAATTTACTTTTAAAAATGTTACTGTAATGTCTATACACTAAATGGCAATCATAACCTAACCTGAACTTGAAATACTGAATTTAAAAACAAATAATGTTTATGTTAGTTTGTACTAAAATAGTCTAAAAGGGAAGTTTCCTTTCAGAAGCAAACTCAAAGTAAATGCTCATTTGAGGGAGAGAAAATGCAATAAAATAGTTACAATATATAAACTTTATCCTACATATGGAATTCCTGGTAGTCTCTAAATGACAAATACTGTATATTATATGTGTCCTAATGTTTCATACAATTTTCAGAAATCTTATCAGCAGAGAGTGAATGAGCTCAAACAATTAATTGAAAATAAATTACTTCTAAGTCTGCAAAGATGAAGTCAAGAAAAAAGCCACTTTGAATTTCAGTGATTTGTATTTTTTAAGATGTAAACAGCTTTAACATATTATTGTTATTTACTTTTTAAAATTGGAATTCTGTTTATAACATGAAACTCCCATCAGGAGAACATGCCGAGTGCCACATAACGGATGGAGCGATAGAGCCACTTGGCACATTTTATACAGAAATGCGTTATAAGCATGAACAGACATAATTGTTGATAAGCAGTTCTCCCAGAGTAAATGCTGAAGCCGTTTGGCGCAGTGAAAGTCAAATAAGCCCAACAAAATCTGGAAACAAACTTTGGAAAGCTGCTAATGTAAGTAATACTATCCCCTATTTTGAGCAAGATCACACTCGATTGCAAAGAAAAAGACCGTGCAACTCGTGTGAGCCTTTCACGGGCAATTTGAAACAAGTCACTGGTGGCAGTATTATCACATCACTCTGCACATCGCCAGAAGTGGACTGATACAGGTGCTGTTCCACTTTGGATCGCACTTCCAATGGAAAGAAACCGACATAGTTAATGCGCATCCGCATGCGCACTGAACTCCCCATCCACAAATTAATTGTGTAAAGTGCATAACGCATCACGTTATATATGTGTGTAGAGGAAGAAGAAGCCGACACGTTAGGATGCAACGCCACTAAACTGTTCAACTTCAAGCACTGATCTAGCATGGCAAGTAAGTTATTTGCCCAAAAGATAGCGACTGCCCCGCAAAGAATAGAAAACAAAACGAGACGGGAGGTCCGAGACACTAATAACGTGTAAGGGCAGAGCAGAAAACACAAGTAGCAAAATAACAGTGAATCCAGTGCACGCCAGCGGCAAAAATTATTACGAGCTGGTGATGTATAGAGGACGATACCTGGAACATCATGCTGCCTAACATTTCCAGACATAATCCGTGAAATATAAAAAGTAATGCTGTAATTTTATGAACGATTCACTTTACAGCGACATATTGCTTTGACTTAATATTACATGCCTCCATATGATCGAAAACTGTAATTTTGCTTTTTACAATTAAATATTGAAATGGTTTTATCCGTGCCGGAAATCAACTTGGGAAAGCTGCTCGTTCTCTCTCCCGGTAAGATGATGCAGTGCAAAATTTAAGAATGCACACGTGCACACACACAAAAGCTATGTAACATGTCACCATAAAAATAGGTTTCTACTTTACTGTGTATTCTTTTATGAACCCAGCTAAAATAAATGTGTTGGCGTTTAACTAACAAATACTGAAGTAGTTCTCTGCCCCGCGACTCCATGGCGGTTTTACTAATGGGGGGAAAAAACGCTTGGCAGTTCTAGTGTTAATAATTATAAAGATGGTCGCATTTTTTATTTTCTTCACCATGGAATAAAAACTGAAAATGTTCCAAAAATGATAAATGCGACATTCTACTTACTATTAAACCAGGATACTGTCTATTTGGATTGACTTCGAAATAAAATGGCGCCTCCTCCTTAAACATGAAATGGTTTTTAGCATTCCACCTGCGCATGCGGCAACGTGATGACGCAAACGCACATTTAATGAATGCCTATTGTGGAACCAACATAAAATAATAATGTGTTTCAATTAATTAAAAACGTAATGTAAGTTTCCAAGACAAAAACACATATTTTATGTCATATCATTTGCACATATGGATGGCTCTACCAGTATGGATGCCCACAAGGCATGCTGGGTATTGTAGTCCCATGGGGCAGCCTTGTTGGGTTCTGGAGGTACCGCAAGGGGGTGCTGTGGGGATTTGTAATCCCCACTTTTGGGAATTTCCACTCGACCTGGAAGTGCTTTTAGCACTCGGAATTAATCCCGAGTCTGTGAAAAAAGAAGCTGCTCGACGTCATCCATCAGGGTCTGTGTCAGGAGAGAGATGGACAACACTCAACTGAGGGGAGTAGAGGAATAAATGAGAGAAGCAGAGAGAAGAATAAAGTATTTTGCTGGAGTTTGTGCTTGTGGATAACCTGTGAAGGTACTTTTTACTAAACCTGTGACCTGAGTAGTAGTGGTTGTGTTTGAAGTGCCGCAACACCCCCTACTGGTCACAACAGATCTGTGTGAAAACATCCACATTCCTTCCACCTTTTGCTCTTACTGCCTGCTTGCATGATGCCAGGTTATGCCTAACATCTAATTTTTTATAACTAAACAGTGAAAAAGCTGAAATACTATTGATTGCAAATACAGTATGTCTCAGTTGACTAAGATGGATCATTTTATATTAATAGCTGATGGCATTTCAGTCCGGACTTCAGCTGTACTTAGAAGTCTGAGTGATACATTTGATTGTTTTCTGTCATTTGTTACAAATGTTAATAACTTAGTGAAAACTTCCTTTTATCATCTAAGAAATATACCACAGCTTTGACCATCTTTGACTTTGGCAGATTCTAAATGTTTAGAGCACCCTTTTATTCCATCTAGGCTGGACTGCTTTAATGCTTTACTGTATGGAATTCTCAAGCCTGTTCTAAACAAACTGCAGTGGGTTCAGATCTCTGCTGCTAGAGGCCTCATTTACTCCAAGCTCTGGGAGTATATTACACCAACTTTGAGGGAATTACATTGGCTCACAATTACATCTCATATCCACTCTAAAATATGTCTGCTAACTTAAAAAGGTTTTCAATGACCAAGCTCAGTCTTATCTCTCTGATCTCCTACACCTGTTTGCTCCTGTCTGCCAGCTCCAATCATGTGAAGTTGGTCCTCTCCTTACTATTCCTAGGACTAGGTGGAGTGCTATGGTGAGAGAGACTTGTGTGTCTCAACTCCAACTCTGTGGAATTCTCTTCTTCAAGAAGTCAAGAAGTCAAGTCACTACCAATTTTTAGAAAGACTTAAAACATCTCTTTGCATAATACTTTGTATAATTTGTTTTGTTATCTTTTACTGCTATTCTTTTATGTATCCTTAACTATTTTTGTTGTGCTTCGTACTGCATCCTTGGGCTATGAAAGGCACATTATAAGTAAAATGTGTTGTATTATTATTATTATTATTATTATTGATATTATCTATTATGACTGGGTGAAACAGACCAGGGATTCCTATGAAATGCTGAGGTGCTGTTTAATCACAAAAGAAAGAAAAAATGAAAAATGCCAGATGGTAGTCAGGTTGATGAGGTTTCAAAAGCCAAAAAGCAGCTTTGGATTCAGATTCGGAATGAACCTCACCTTCCTGGGACAGTCCGTTTTTATGCTGTCTAGGGTGAAAGGGGCCAATGCTTCTCTGGGCATTATGGGAGGGGCTTAGCGTGATCCAGAGACCCCTTCGCAGAACTGTGGTAGAGAGTGCCCCCACGTGTTCCAAAATGGTATCATTTACCTTTTCAGAGCCTGGAAGGTGGTTCCTTGGTGCACATGTGTGACATAATAAATGTAAATATGTAAAATGCTAATGTCTGTCTGTCACCTAATTACTGTTGAACTAATGGAGCTAGAACCTTGATCTTAGTCTTAATCACCTGATATGTTCTGTAAATTCCAAAAATGTTCAGTAATAAAATGCAAATTTTATTTTAGGATTGTAGGTCCATCATGTTTCATTAATTAGTACAAGGGTAAATCAAAAGGTAATGTCAATATGAAAATTACGTGGTAACTTCAACAGATAGAAGATGACACAATACAACATTATCGCATTGGCTTATGGGTAGTTCAAACACCCACTGCACAGCACTCTGTTTTTAGTTGAAGCCAAGGTCAAATGAACATGAAACTCCTCTGTGAGATTGTACCATTGTTGAACAACACAATGTACTGAGATTTCTGCTAGTTTTTCTAGCCCTCATTATGCTCCTTAATTTGTTCCTTAAAAACTGCATTCACTGAGCAAATAATTTTCTAATTAGCCAAGCATGTGGTAGCAGCATAATGCATAAAATAATGCAAAATCAGTTCAGGAGCTTCAGTTATTGTTCATATAAGAGACCTGAATTGGGAAAAATGTGATCTCAGTGATTTCCATTGTGTCATGATTGTCAGGGCCAGACAGGCTGGTCTGAGTATTTCTGTAACTGCTGATCTCCTGGGATTTTCACACAGAATAATCTCAAGAGTTTACTCAGAAAGGGGCAAATAGCAAATAACATCCAGTGGCGGACAGTCCTGGTTGATGAGAAATGTCAGAGGAGAATGGCCAGACTGGTGTGAGCTGAGAGAGAGGCTACAGTAACTCAGATAGGCACACAGATGATAGGGTCAGAGTTTGGTATGAACAACATGACTCCATAAATCCAACCTCCCTTGCATTAATAGTCCAAGCTAGTGGTGGTGCTGTAATGGCATGAGGAATGTTTTCTTGGCACACTTTGAGTCTTTTAATACCAATCAGCCAGTGATTGAATGCCATAAACAATTTGAGTATTGTTGATGACCATTGCCTTCCCTTCACGGTCACAATTTGCCCATCTTCTGATGGCTACGTCAAGGCTGATAATGCACTATGTTACAAAGCAAAATTTGACTCAAACTGGTTTCATGAACATAACAATGTGTCACTGGATCTGAGTCCAATAGAATGCCTTTGGGAAGCTGTAGTATGGGAGATTCATAGCATGAATGTGCAGCTGACAAATCAGCAGGAACTGTGTCATGCAATCATGTAAATATTGACCGGAATGTCAGCAGAAGGTTTCCAGATTCTTGTGAAATCCATGCCACAAAGAGCTGATGCTGTTCTGAAAGCAAAAGGAGGACCTGCCTGGTCAGTGAGTGTATGTCCTGCTCCATTTGTGCCAGGAAGTGTTCAGGCCTCTGGCCTTCACAATCTTGCTTTCTGTCTGGTGGCATTAGGTAAATTACTGCTAAGAAATCCACTACCTTTTTAGGTTTTATTGCCTGCTGATTAAGCTCTTCCTTCTTGATATAATTTGCATACTTAGTTTCATAGCAGACATTCCTCTCTCAGGACTGAAGATGAATTAATTTCCAGTACAGAAGACGTGAAGGGCTGTAAAATGTACCAGTGAGGTATAAACTAAAGGTGTTCATGTTAGCAGTAGTGGGCCACCATCAATAGGAGTGCTATAATCATAAAATTACATCTGGTAATATAGACAAGAAAGAACTGCGTCATGGCGAGTAAGTAGACTCGTTTGACTCAGTGTTTCATAGCAAAAGAGCGCATCCCTCATAAAAATCTCTGAAAGAGAAAAATAAGTCTATAGGCACATACTCTCCTTAAGTACAATTTTCAAAGTTTTGTAAGTACAGCGAAACCAATAATAGTCGCTATAATTAACATTGTTGAGAATGTGACCAAGCGGCTGTGTAAGTGGAATTCAAAGAAGGGGACATTGGAAAGGTGTGTAGGAGAAGCTAGCAGAGTCACATGCCTGTCTGTTTCCTCTCACAGTCCGAATATCACTAACTTGAAAAAAAACATGACCACTCTGACCTGGCTCTGACTACCATTCCACTTCTTGCTATGCCCGCCTGTCTTTCCTTATAAAAATGCCCCCATCTCACTACATCTCCATCTTGTAACCATGTGGCAGCAGTTTACTATGCATTGTCATTCTCACCAACAACAACTTCTGCAAAATACTGAGAATTATCGCATCTACCATACCATTTCTTTGCAGTTTTCTACAGGCTTTATTTTACAATGTATGTGTATAAGATTATGTATGTGTAAAAGCAGAAGTATGAGTTGAGAAATTCTAGGAATGTGAAGAAAATATAATGTTTGCTTCTACTCACTTGAAATTAGGTGTACAACTTTAAAAAGTGGGCAATCTTGTAAAGTTTCTCTTTAGGTTGTTTTCAAGACCACATAAACTTCTTTAAAATGTTAACTAAAAACGGGAGTAACACATTAGAAGCATTTCCCACACCCAATATTCCTGATCATCTTTCTCATTACGGTAGTCATACCTGTGCTGAATGTGCATTCAGTTTAATATGTCAATATAATTAAAATGAAAATATACGTCAACTAAATAAAGAGCAACCATTCCAAAAAATAGATTCACCACTGCAAGCATTCCTCATCAATCTTATTGTAAACTTTGAATATTGCAAACGCTTTCCAAATGTATACTTACAATAACCTACATAAAAAGCAGAATCATGTATTGTCTTCCAGGTGCAGTGCTATTGAACAGAAAAATTTTATTTTTTTCCACAGTAATTAATCTAAATACTGCAATCCACCATAAAAATAAATACAAACATTAATCTCTGTAGACATTTTCAGCAGGTGCTGTAAAATCCAAGCATCTACCCTTTGCTTAGCAATAGCTGCAGAGCTGTACAGGCGCTGGGGGCTATCCTGGCCGGAAGTCATGAATGTGATATGAAGTTTGTTAAGAAAACCATTTGCTTCCACCCATCTACCTATCCATTTTCAGAAGCCAAGGTGGATCTTACCTTCAAGCCTCTGGATTATTCCTTTCCCAAATGTTATTTGTTTAAAGTGAAAAAATCATCTAAAAATGACTAAAAGCTCTTAGTGAATCATAAAAACAACTTGTTTTAAGCTTCACTTTCCAGAATGCCTTCGCTCTAGTTGTCGTTTGATATCGAGCAAAAACATTTGTCTCAAGTCAAATCCCAGTTCATCTTCTCCACACTCAATAAATGTCATTCAGGCACACAGCCTAGTAACTTATTTGTAACTGTGATCCACTGTCACGCAATAAAGAACTGTCTTTACTGGGAATGACAGTTGACTGAGCTGCCACCAAGCTGAGGTGGCCACTGGGGATAGAAAACATCTGGTCCAAAAAGTGATTGACATATCTTCTAAAAATAATCCAATAATGTTTGCAGGTTTCAGGTCATGTCACACTAAACAGTTTTTGACAAAAGTCCCAGGATAAAGGGTTTTCTACATGATCCGTTTCAGTTGCTGAGGCAAAAACTGCAAAACAAACATCTTCAATAGCTTGTACTTACCTTTATACTGAACATACAATTTTCTTTCATTCCTAAGAACCATCTTGCAGTCATAAATACAGTAATCAATAATTTGTTTGCTGATGCAAATTTTCTGAGATGTCAGCTTAAAAGAAGAGTACACCCAAAAATTACTCCACTCACTTTGTAGAAAAAATGTAATGTCATGTTTTCATAGGAATAAGAGTCTATGTTGACAAACACTGTACAACATAAAAAGATCCATAAAAAATCTCACATTACTTTTGACACATAATCCACACATCAAGTTATCTTTCCAAACAGATGTATTTTTACTAAAATATTTTAATGTAAACCACATCTACTTTGCTAAACACCTTCTTCAGATTGTATTGCTGGGTCACCATAATAGATACCCTAGATAGTTATATTTATATAGAGCCTTTCTAGACACTCAAGACATTTTATGTGGACAGCAGGGAGCCACTTTAACCACCACCAATACATAGCATTCACCAGAATGATGGGACTGCAGTCATTCTTGTGCCATTACGCTCACTAGCCTCAGTGAAGCATGTAGATCAGAGCATCTTCCACATCTATGTGTGTCTGATAGGCAAAGGATCCAGATGTTCTGACACCAGGGGCCATGGCTGTTTAAGGACCAGCCTTTGCATGATGTATAAAGAAAAAGCAACAAATCTGAAGTCATTGTGATCACTGGAATGCCCTTTCTTTGGCAATGGGACCACACAGGATGTTTCCCACAGCTGGGGAACCTTCTGCAAATTTCAGAAAAGGGAGAACAGGTGCTGAAGTGCCCCACAGCACTGGCTGGCACATGTTTTCAGTACCCTGGTGCTGATTCCAGATGTCCCTGAAGCTTGGTTTATGCAGAGTTTTCCCAGCTCTCTCTTTACTTGATCAGCAGAGATCTTTATACATTCTCCTGTTTTATAAACAGACCAGAGGATCTGAGAGTGAAGGACAACAGAAGTCATGCACACTTCCACACCAAGCACCTCCCCTTCCAGGGTGGAACACATACTGTATCTATACTAATAAAAGGCAAAGCCCTCACTCACGCACTCACTCACTCATCACTAATTCTCCAACTTCCCGTGTAGGTAGAAGGCTGAAAATTGGCAGGCTCATTCCTTACAGCTTAGTTACAAAAGTTAAGTAGGATTAATTTCGAAATTCTACACGTAATGGTCATAACGGTCGACAACGTCTGCCATGTTGAACTTTCTTATTTATGGCCCCATCTTCATGAAATTTGGTAGGCGGCTTCCCTGCACTAACCGAAACCGATGTACGTACTTATTTCGGTGGTATGACGCCACTGTCGGCCACCATATTTAACTTTCCAATGTCACTAATTCTCCAACTTCCCGTGTAGGTAGAAGGCTGACCCTATCTTCATGAAATTTGGTAGGCAGTTTCCCTGCACTAACCGAAACCGATGTACATACTTAATTCGGTGGTATGACGCCACTGTCGGCCGCCATATTGAATTTTCCAACGTCACTAATTCTCCAACTTCCTGTGTAGGTAGAAGGCTGAAATTTGGCAGGCTCATTCTTTACAGCTTACTTACAAAGGTTAAGCAGGTTTCATTTTGAAATTCTACGTGTAACCATAACGGTCGACAACATTCACCATGTTGAACTTTCTTATTTATGGCCCCATCTTCACGAAATTTGGTAGGCGGCTTCCCTGAGCTAACCGAAACCAATGTACGTACTTATTTCGGTGGTGTGACGCCACTGTCGGCCGCCATATTGAACTTTCCAATGGTCTTTGTTACTTATGGGCCCATCTTCAAGACATTTGGTACGCGGGTTCCCAACGCTAACTGAATCCTACTTACGTACATATATACGTCCATAGCCTGCAGCTCGGTCACCGTGTGAGGCGGCGTTGGGTCCCCCATCCCAACTCCTCCCACGTTGTTGGCTGCCTGCCTATATAAGGCTGTCCGTCGCTCCGGTCTCTACATTCCCTTCCTTGCTTCGCCATGGGATTCACGTCTCCCTGCTGATAACTACAGCCTTTATATTTAATCCACGGCTTCTCCGCTGTTTTATTGTTCGTTTATTACGATTATAGTTATTGTGTAGGTATTTTACACTTACTTTACATTGTTCAGGTACCCATTTCCTTTATCGTTCCAACCGTACCTCCATTAACATGTCTATCGAGGTGATCACCATCAATCAAAGAACTGTCACTTACCGAGTGGTTTCCATGCCCGGAGATGGCACCTACCTTTTCCATTCTCTTTGTTACATATTGCACGGCCATATCAGGCTCACTCTTGATATCCGGAGGAACATTGTGTCTTATGTATTGAATGACTGGGACAGGTTCAAGGTGTGGACTGCTGACGGTACAGGAGTTAATTATACTACACAGGAGCACTATAAGAGTGAAATGCTTAAGCCCTTCACCTATGGTTCTGCATGTGAGTTGATGGCTGCCGCTGAATTGTTCGGTTGTCGATTTCAAGTGTACCGAAATGGCCAAATATTTTACACCTTTGGACAACTGCTGATGCCTCTTAAACATCTTAGATTCACAGGTGACGATTTGTGTAGTGGACTCTTTGATGTTTATGAATGTTTAAACTCTCAAAAGCTGGATGTGAAGTTATCAATGAAACCGGTTGTGTGCTTACAATGCTTGACAGATGCCGAATGTCACTTCAACACAAGTCCTGCAAATACTGTCGTAATTGAAACAAACCATGAAACCCAAACCGATTATGACAGCAGCAATCCAAGCTGTGAGATTTGAGACAAGATTACTTTTCACATGGCCAACTGTACGTTGCATGCTCAACAGTAAGCTCAGTGCACAGCTTGGTCATATTACAACCAGAGGGACGAACTGACAATGTGGTATACAAAGAGATCCTTAACAAATAATTATTGGTATATTTTCCCTCAGTTTAAAAAGGTTTAATTTTCTTCTTAATAAAAATTTTAAGGCAGTACTTTGCCACTGTGAAGCATGGGTATTTTGCTAGTATATGATATACAGACAGTATTTCCGTTCCCTTTTAATATGCCCAATGCTGCAGATTTGTACTGAAGAATTTTATTTGTTAATGTATATCAGTCTACTTGCTGTTCTCAGAGAACTGGCTCACAAGTCAGGAATATTTCAACCAATCTCCTCTGCATTATGCCCGCTGTGCTGAAAGCAACTGGCTGAATGAGGAGGCACTACATCCAGTTTTTGTATTGTGTGGGTATACATATGTAAAACATAACATATTTTTTCCAACTGTAAATGCCATGTGGGCTGAACGGGCATCCCAGCCAGAAGAAAACCCAGAAGAAAGGACCAGAAAGGGAGAACGGAGAGCCCATTAAAAAGAGAAGATATCGCTGGGGGTTTTTTATTCCCCCAGCACGCTAGATGGCAGCAGCTCTGGTTATCGGTGCCCCATGGGAAGTCAGTGGAGCATGCCGGGAAATGTAGTCCAGCAGGGCAGCCTTGCTGGTGTCACGGGGTGCAGCAAGAGAGTGTTGCAGGGAAACAAGCTCCCTACTGTGATGAGGGACTTCCGTGTGACCCAGCAGTACTTTGATCAGGCAATCACCCTGGCATCAGAATATACTCCCGGGTCTATAATAAAAGGGACCGCACTCCCTTATCCAGGCGAGTCAGAGCTGGGAGGTAGAGAGGCAACACTTGACTGGAGGAGAGCAGTGCAGTGTTGAGAAAGAGAGAGTTATTGGGAAGAGAGAGAACCTGTGGTTGTGCTTGTGTACCGTGTTGGAGGTATTTGTTGTTAATAAACAACCTTTATTTGAACCCAAGACTGTGATTGTGTTCGTGTCAGGGTTTGGGCTTGCTGACACACGGGTATCCATCACACAACATAAAAAGACATTTGCAGTAATTTCTCATTTTCCTAATGTTTTCCTTTATATCGCAGTAAGGGCATCTGGAGAGAATGAAGCTGCGTTTGTTAACTGTAAGCTGTTACATTACATCAAAGCTCATAAGTCGTATGACAAGATGAGGCTGACAAACATCAACCCATGATTCATTTTTTTGAGACAGACTAGCTTTGGTAGACACAGTGTTTTCATATCTTCTGTACTATTCATAGCATCAGCAATTGGGTCTTTACATGTGCCAGGTAATAGCAGCTACCAGCACAGACGCTGGCACCATATACCTTTCCTGGAACCCCCAGAACACAGAGGAGAAGTACTATAATGCCACATGTGATCTTGCACACTCAATTGCAGAGCCCAGGCAGATGATCTTGAATACAAATAGCAGGGTCTTAACATGTCAGGCGAAAGGCTGATTTACCAGCCAAACAACGTCTGCAGCATTGCGATAGCATATGTATGAGGTTGAATATCACAGAGCTATGTTCACGAGCACACATTTTTGAATTTGAGATTGTGAATTCAAGGTAAGTTGTAGAGACTTGTGCATAGAACTAGTTTTATAAATCTGATTTTTTTCTGTTTTGTTGGCGTGCGCATATTTTCATAATTTAATTCACACAAAGCTTTATAAATGAGGCCCCTATTTCTTTTAATGTTACTCATTTCCTGTGACCCAGCAACTTTTTTTTAGCAGAGGTTGATATCACACAACACTAATACGGTTAGCAGTGGGCATCATTGCTAAATGCAACTGTTCTGTCACAACCAGGTGTGGAACTGGACCCGGACACAGACAGGCGGACATCGTTGTTTCACCCAACACACTCCTTTATTTACAATATTTACAAATATGTTCAGTGCACAACCCAGTGTCTCCAGCACCAATTCCCCCAAAGTCCAGGCCTCACAGTCTCCAAATGCCTTCCTATCGCCGCCTCCATTCCTCTCTGAGCTCCGTCCTCTTCCACCCGACTCTTGCTAATGAACGGAGGGAGGCGGCCCCTTTTGTCCCAATCCGGATGGACTTCAGCTGCTTCCCGGCAATTCCCCGCGGACACACCCCCGTGTGGCGGAAGTGCCGGCTGCGCACCCGGAAGCCCTCCGGGTGTCCCCAGTCTTCTTCCCCTGAGCACTCCCTGGTGTGGCGGAAGTGCTGAGGTCCAGGGTTCCTCAGGCACTAATGTTGCTGTATGAAATGATATGAAAGCACTCTAAGTATTTAAATAAGCTGGTGAACGTCTATGGCTGTACCATTGAAAGTGTCATGACTGGGTACATCACAGTATGATTTGGTAACATGATCGCAAGTTTCTATAAATGAGTCAGGGACCCCTGATGCTACACATTTGGGACCACCCCTGTCCCTATTTAGAGGTATTGTTCTCTGGCTTTTGTGTTTTTCATATTTGTGAATTTTGACTTTTGTAAGTCCTTTGCTTTTCTTGATCTTTGATTTATGCACTTGGGTTTTGTTTATTTAACTCTTTGAGAGCTGAATATTTTTTCCAAAAAACACAGTTTTCTGAAAAGCACCCAAAGCAAGGGTCTCACACATAAATCAACCTAAACGATCAGTTGCTGGGTGCTGTGGCTGCCAGTTCTCAGTCTTTTGTGGCTTGAGACACTCACGGACAGCATGATGGCTAGCAGGAACGTGTGGCAGGACGGCTGCCAGGCTGTCTTCGCATGATGGGGGTGGGGATGGCAGCGGCATTCGCGGTCACAGCACAACGCAATCTAGTTTGTACCGCATGTCATTATGAGTGGTGGTCTTCAACTACACAAATGTGTTCGGCACCACGATTAGCTGGAGATCGATCAGCAGATGCCAATACCTCACTTTCGTTTTCAATCTCGCTCTCTAGATCACTTGTGACAGGTCAGAGTCCAATTCAGTAATAATATACAAAACGTTGTCCTCGGAGTAGTTTGCTTTGTGTGTTCGCTTTGATCTCTTGCCAGATGTTGATACCATTTTTGTCGTTGTTTGCTCTTCACTGCTCCCACAAGAGCAGGGAATCTCGGTCAAACTAATGAAGCTAACTTTCCTTCTAGCAAAGAGAGTTGAACTAAAACATAATGGCGGGATTTGTCACCATTTGCAGCTGCTTACTACTCTCAACCCCTCCCTGCCGACAAAAGTCGACATCCGGTCTGAAAGAGTTAAAGATTAAGATTCGTAGGTTTATGACTTGGTATTGATTTCTTTTGGTGTGCCTTTTAGCCACATCTTCTTCATCTTCTTGTTGTCAATCTTATTGATTTCTTTTAACTCTTTGAATATAAAGGAATATTGTTTTTGCTTTAGGCTACAAGTTTGTCATGTTCCCCTTTCCCTCTTCTAGTCTTTTATAGCTTTGGCTTCATTTTGCCCAATGCAGGCAGTGTTTCTTGCCTCCTCTTAATGTCACAGGTTTTGCGTGCCTGTGATTGATAATATTTAAAGTCAATCTTATTTTCTATTCTTTATTACCCAGATGTATGCTGTATAATTGCTATCCATATATGTGCTTTCCTAACATTTTTTGAGTTAAGTTTTCTTGTGAGAAAATGTTATATATTTAATATATGATATTTTAATCAAGAGAGAAGTGTATTAAAATCCATGCATGCAGAATAGGCTAATTTTCATTTAAAGAAAAAAAAATTTTGTGCCAGGTAATAAGAAACATGGGTGGGCATAGGCCTATCCGGGCCCAATACTGGAGCCATGCCTGATTAAAATTAAATAAAAATAAATAAATCAAGAAAAAAATGCTGGAATAATATTAAAAAAAAAACCAAACTACTCAATACTGAACAAATAATAAACAAACTACTGTACTGTAATTCTATACTTAAACAAGAGAATAAGTATAAAAGCCACTAATACAGACTCAAATTAGAAATCAACCTATTGACACAACATACACAGATACCTTGAAATGCATTTTAAGATATCTCAAATACATTTCCAAATATCTCAAAATAACTTTGTGCACATTCAGAGATATCTTCAAACAGAACTCAGGTATCACATAGTGACTTCTTTTAATGGGAATTACTGTGATTTTAAGAAGTCAATTTGAGATATGTTGAATTGTGCTGGTAAATATTTTAAGATATTTAGAAATTAATGTAAAGATATCTTAAAATGTGTATCAAATATCTTTATATTAAATCTCATATGAAATATCTAATCTGCTTTTTCAGATTGCTCAAATTCCTTTGAAATAGGATTCTGACCCATACTGCATATCTCCTTCCAACCCTAGAGCATTAATTGTGTGTTTATTTTTAATATTGTACTGTAGAATATAACATTTACTGAAATCATTGTCAGGCAGTGAAGTGTCTTGTTATAGTTTATGGTATTACTGCAATATTATAAAAACTTCTTTATTATATTTATAACATAAATATACTGTAAACGTATTGCAATCTACTAATAGAGGTACTGAACCTTTGGAAGAGAAACCTAATAGAAATTATTATAAAGTTAACTATAGTTTAAAAAATCCTTCAGTAGAATTTGGGGTTCTGTGATCCTACACTTGTTACAGTAGTTATGTATATTGTAAATACAAAAGGACAAGACAGCATAAAGGTTTGGGGTACTAAAGTGATCCCTGCATATTAAAAAGGTGTTTGAAAAGAAATAAATGTAAAATAAAACAAGCCTATTATAAGACTTATGGAAAATGATGGTGTATCCAGATTTCAGTTCAGTGAAGCGAAAGAAGTGGGCTCAGGTGCAGAAGTGAAGTCAGAGCTATTCTGCCCATCAATCATGCTTTCTACAGAGGGTGGCAGAGAAGAGGTTTTAGGCAACAGTGCCAACCGTGGTTTGGAGGAGCACAACCTACCAATGAGCCCTGAAACTGCCTCCCAATCGTCTGCATGTGACAATATATTTATGGAAACTGTTACCAACAAAAAACACCCTCAAAGTTAGAAGGCAATGGAATAGGTGAAAATTCCAGGTACAAATTTGAAGACATCTAACCATTAATGTTCCATCTTATGGTAACTGTAAAAACTCCAATGTGTATTACACAATAATCACCAGGTTAAGGTGATGTAGTGCTAAAAACCTTAATATAAAGTTTTACAAAACAGAATAAGCAGTTGGGAGCTAACTGTTTTGCCTGTTTCACACCATTGATTTTTGATTGGTTAAGGAAAGCAGCCCAGAAGAAAGTTAAGAAACTGAGGAAAAAAAAAATAGCCAAATCCAAAATATGCTTGTAAAAGTCTGTATATATGACAATTGAATTTGCAAGCAAAAATGCACCGTGAAGAGTCGCTCCATCAGCTGTAACAAAAGAAGTAACTTATTGATCAATCAGCATACACTTAGTGCTGACACCAAAAATGTTTTCCTCACATTACGTGAAAGATCATTCAAATGTTTAAGGACCATGTAGCTAGAGGTTCTGATATCCTAGGCTCTTGTGACCACTGAGTACATTTGGTATATTCGTGCTAATGAAATCAGCAAGTTAAGGGAACATTAAACCGTTCATTGCCTTAATTGTTCATTTTTCAAATCCACTTACTCCATTACAGAGGTTGTTAGAGCTGACAGTCAGGGTAGCAGGGCACACTAGCTGACACTCGGTCAATTTAAAGTCACCCATTTTTAGGTTAAAATGAAGACTGAAATATGTAATATGAAAAGAAATGTTTGAATCATTTAGTAAGTAATTATTTGATATTTAAGAATTACTTCAAGAACAACTCTATCCTGAGCTGTTAATTACTCTTTGAAAGAAAGAACTCATTAGGGCTAACTGCTTAGCAGTTAAGACTCACTGTTAAGTCTTAATTACAGTGCACTTGTCCATACATTTATTCCATTCTTAAAGAACAAGGATCACTTAAAAATGTTTGCCAGGCAAGAATACGAGAAAGCCTGGAAGGAAATAAAATACATGCATTTGACAATTTTTAAAAATTATATGAATGAAATACTAGGACACGTTAACTTTTAGCAAAACAAACAGGCTTGGTGGGCTAAACATCTTCTGCGTTTCTGCCAAATGTCTTATATTTTCATGTTTTTCAGTGAGAGAAACAGAGGGAGAGAAGAGAATCACAAAATGTTCTCTTTGATGTTAAGGCTCCTTCAGTAGCCTATTTATTTCCCCACCCTTTAAAAACAACAGTTTACTTGCATTTGAAAATGAGGGAATGCACAGAGAAAAAGAGAAAAAACCCAGTAGAATTAACAAAACTTAGAGATAACGGAGGGCACTCAGATTATTCAAATGTGGTACAAAACTCACCATTGTATCTTAAATGTAATGCACAGATAATAAATACATGGGCAAATTTATAAAAAATTGAATTAATCTTAACAAATGCACCAAACTGCTAAATGACAAACCAATAGCTTACTTGCTATAAAGGACAACATCCAGGGCTGGTGTCACTGCTGGGATTGGCCACACCCCCTTACTCAGCCGGGAGGCCAATACAACGGAGAGAAGAACAGTTGAGGCTGCCTATCAAGGCTGTATGCTCCCCGATCCACTAGCTGGCAGCATCTTAGGGTGTGCTGGGAAATGTAGTCCAGGGGGTTAGCCTCCCTGGGGTCTATGGGTGCTGTAGGTAGTTATGCTCCCTACTTTATTGGACTTCATATGACCTGGAAGTGCTTCCGACGGGCAATGTCCTGGCAACGGGAGGTACTCTCGGTCTTCAATAAAAAGATGCGCACTGCTTTGTCCAGGTTGGTCAGAGTCGGGAGTGGAGCTGGACAACACTGGGAGGAGTGGAGATAATAAAAGAGAGAAGGAGAGAGAAAAACAAAGCAAACTGAGGTTTGGATTTGTGGTCCTTCCATGGTTTCTGGTATTAATGCTAGTAGTCTTGGTCCATGGGAACAGTATTGTACATCATCAGCTAGGAATTTGGGTGTCATTATTGACAGCAGTCTTAAACTGGATAAACAGATCATTTCTGTTTTTAAAAACTGTTTTTTACACTTGAGACTGTTGGCACAAGTAAAGCCTTTTCTTTGTTTTTCTGACTTTGAGAAGGTCATACATGCTTTTATTTCAATCCGCCTGGATTACTGTAATAATCTGTACACGGGGGTCAGACAGTCCCTTCTGTATCGCCTACAGCTCGTGCATAATTCAGCTGCTAGGCTTTTGACAAAAACTTGGAAATGAGTACACATTACTCCAATATTGGCCTCTCTTCATTGGTTACCTGTGAGTTTAAGAATCAATTTTAAGCTGTTATTGCTTGTTCATATGTCTTTAAATGGTTTAGCACTGGTATATCTCACCAATCTTCTTAAACCATATGCCCCATCTCGGTCTTTAAGATCGTCTGACCAGTTGCTACTGGTGGTACCCTGGACAAGGCTGAAACAGAGGGCTGATCATGCGTTTGTAGTGGCTGCTCCATGGCTCTGGAATAACCTACCGCTGCAGATTAGATCTGCTCTGAATTGGAACATATTTAAATCAAGATTGAAAACATCTTTTTTTCCCCAGATTTTAATTCAAATTAAAAGAGTTGCTGGTTTGTATTTTATGTATTGGATAGCCACTGTACTTTCAAGATGTTAACTGTAATTATGGAATGTTTTCCTTTTATGCTCTATGTTATTTATTGTATTTTAATTAGTATTACTATTTAATGCACAGCACACTATTGTGCTTTTTTATATAGATGCTTTATAAATAAATAATAAATAAATAAAACTTGAAAAAGTTGAAAGTGGGACAAACAATATACAAGAAACTTTTTGGTAAGCTATTGTTAATAAACCATTTATTTATACCGGAACTTGTGTTATTGTGGTTGTGTTTAGGGTGTTGCAGTACCCCCTACTGGACACATTACATTCTATAAGTTATACACCAGGCTGGCGCTAGACAATTAATAGAACTATTTTATGGAAGAAGTGCAGAAACAACACTTTCTCTTTATGGATTGAGTGTCCCATTGGACACAAGGTCATAAGATTTTGCTTAGCTTGCTTATGGCAGGTCCCATATCATAGTGTGTTCTTTCGTTGGCTGTGGAAGAGGTGCTATTAATTAAATGATTATCCTCCATCTCTTTGTTCATTGATCTTGCAAGCATCAGAGAAAAACACAATTAAAAATATCACCCCACAAAAGAGTTTTCAATTTAGTTTGCCATAGGACTCGACTTTTCTCACCTATACCAAAAAAATGAGTAAACTGTCATATACAGTAGACGTATGTGTTGCAATTGTGTTGAAGTCCTAGCATCTTCAGAAAATAACAATACTTTTTTAAATTTTATGAACACAAAATGAGAAGGGTTTCTGTCATCTTTATATTATTACCAATTCTAAGCTTCAGGTGTTGTGCTTTTATGTTGGGAGTGGTGCATCTTAGGGATATACCTCCAATCCTGGCCATTGTGACCTCCATTTAGTGAATATTCAGTACCTTCACAGCACAGTCATTGGCACACAGCAATTAATATTTGAAACAGATCTGCATACAGGATATGCTCATATAAATTCAATATTATATGTATATTGTGAAGGTGAATGGTTTTGATGAGTGGATACAGAAGAAGGCAATACCAACTTCTATCAGACATAAAATAAAGCAAGAGCTATATTCACAAACACACACTAAATTAAATAAAAGGAAATTTAGCCGCCCCCCCCCCCCCCCCCTCACAATTGGTGTTGTGTCCACCTCTATTTTCCACATGTTTCTGTGCAGAGTGGTAGGGAGGTGTCCAAGAGTGTCTTTGATCCATGTAAACAGGCCAGTACATTATTTGGAAATGCTTTCTTAAATTGAAACCAAAATCAATCAGTACATATAAAAAATAAAAAATAATAATAATAATAGCGTAGAATTCATAATGCAAAAGTCAATAGCCCTTTTTTAATATATAAATACATGCAGGCACTAAGACAATATGCAGTGTTCACATGGACAACAACTGCATTTAGAATTCAGTCCAAGATTTTGGATCCACGAGGCAGTGAACTTTTCAACTTACAAAGTGACCACTCTCTAACTTATTTATCTAATAACAATTAATTCATCAAGCGGTTTCACCATGTTTAAGTATATCAAACCTATTAAACTCTATCATTAACTCCAATACAGATTAATGAGTGGAAAACTGAAGAAAAAAATAGAAAACATTTATTCTTGTTCATTCTGAAGAATATCAAGGAAAAATGGAGAGAATATGCGGATGCCAAAAATGCATCAATCTGACTAAGAATTGAACTCATATCATTTGAATATATTATATAGATTATAAGCCATTTGGATATCTGCTTGTTTGTTAATCACGCAAAAAAAGCTAAACCAATTTTCATGAAATTCTGCATGTGCCTTGTTGTTGGTCCAACTTAAAATAAAGACTAAATGTAATATTGGGGAGGGCATTATAACATGAGGGGGGCAACTCAAAAACCAGCATAGACACAGGTAGCAGGAATATGCTGGGGCTGCCATCGACATTAGCGTGCACAAAATTTTCCACCAACCAAAGCACAATATTTAAGACCATAGGTACATATAATATATAAGACCATAGGAACGTATTGAGTTTTTTTCTCAGCTAATATGAATAACAACTTCATTGTCTCGCTGGTGTGATAAGAATATGCAAAAGACATCATAAAGGTTTGGGGCAGCCACCCGTTTATTGTTTTTCCCAGCTGCAAAAGTTTATGTTTTTGAAGCACGATGTGCATAGAATAGAGTCCACAACAGAACTGGCTATAGTAGCCCAAGATGGAGTTTTAAAGGTCTGGAAAGGAACTGATGTCATCAGAATGACCGGAACCAGAAGTGACGTCATCAAGGGGGCCGGCTTCGGAAGTGACGTCATCAAAGGGGCCGGCTTTGGAAGTGACGTCATCAAAGGGGCCAGCTTTGGAAGTGACGTCTTCTGAGGCGCCGGAACCCTGCAGAATTTCCCGGGAAAGGTCTGTAGGGAACTAAGAAAGACAGTCAGCGCACTCTGCCGCCCCCTGGTAGGATGTATTATTACACTTACTCAGACCCTTTAGCTGCCTCCTACTCATTTGTGTGTGACAAGGCCCCCCACCAGGTCAGGCGTCCTGCACCGAGAGGTCATGGGAACGAGAGAGAGCATCAGCGTTGGCATGGAGAGAACCCTTACAATGAATTAGCAAAAACTTGTAAGGTTGAAGGTGAAGAAACCACCTAGTGGCCTGTGAATTCGACTCCTTGTGAAGGGCCATCCACTGTAAAGGAGCCTGATCTGTCACCAGAGTGAACTCCCGGCCCAAGAGGTAGTACCTCAACTGCGTAATCACCCATTTGATCGCAAGGGCTTCCCTTTCCACCACTGCATACCTGGTCTCCCGATACAACAGTTTCTGGCTCAGGTACATGACGGGGTGTTCAACACCATCAACGCTTTGGCTCAGCACAGCACCCAGGCCAGTGTCCGAAGCATCCATCTGGAGAATAAAAGGGAGGAAAAAATTAGGAGCTTTTAATATTGGTGCTGAAGTAAGAGCCTGTTTTAAGTCACTAAATGCAGCGTCTGCCTTGTCAGTCCATACCACATGATTAGAAGTCCTCTTCTTTGTAAGATCAGTCAAGGGCGCCGCTCTCTCTGAAAACCGAGGTACAAACCAGCTGTAGTACCCGGCCAACCTGAGAAAGGCTTGGACTTGCCTCTTGGTTTGCAGACGGGACCATTTTACAATGGCATCTATTTTTGAACACTGTGGTTTAACAGTACCCCGACCCACCAGATAGCCCAAATATTTAGCCTCTTTCAATCCAAAGAAACATTTCTTGGGATTAATATGAAGCCCAGCTTCTCCTAGTGTCCGCAATACCGCAGTGAACTGCTGTACATGTTCCTTCCATGTGCTGGAATAGATGACAACGTCATCTAGATGGGCAGCACTATACGCATTATGATGCTGGAAAGTCGCAGAAGCCCCGTAACACCCGAATGGAAGAACACGATACTTCCAGTGTCAGCTAGGAGTGTTAAACGTGGTCTCAATTCGACTAGACCAGGGACTATAACTTTCTTCCATCACTCCTAATTCCAGCATCCGCTTGATTTCCAGCTCCACTTCTGCTTTCTTTGCCTCAGGAAGTCTATAGGGGCGCTCCCAGACTATAACCCCCAGTTCAGTCACTATGTCGTGCGCAATCAGAGAGGTCCTTCCGGGTTTTTCACTCACCACCTCTGAGACGGACAGGATAGCTAATTCCAGTTCCCGTCTTTGTCTATAAGTTAATTCCTTGCCGAAATTAAGGGTATCTATGTGAGCAAAGAATGAGCTGGGCTGAGTGGAGTAAGAATCTGGTTCCCTCTCCTTCTACGACTTCAGCAAGTTCACATGATAAACCCGCTCACTTGGTCTATGACTGGGTTGTTTCACCAAATAGTCGACCAATCCTTTTCTCTCCTTAATTTCATAAGGGCCTTGCCAATGGGTGAGCAATTTAGAATGGGAGGTGGGAACTAATACCATGACATGATGCCCCGGATGGAATTCTTTGAGTGTCGTGTCACGGTCATAATAATGGGCCTGTTCAAATGGCCTTAGCGATAAGGCCACCTGCTCCTACAGCGTCATAGCCTGTCCCTAGATTGATCTCTCTGGATCAAATTCCCAGTTTTTTATTAGTTTTGCCTGCTGGACTGGGGATAGCCCATATTTATCTGGGACCTCAGCCCCAATGGGCGGCTCAGCTCAATAAGCCCTTTTTGTTTCGTCCCCAGAAACCAGCCTATGTCTGTATGTCCCCTTCACACTCTCCCTTTGGTAAATTATAAGCCTGGCGCTGTATTTGAGGAGTGGAGCCTTTACTAAGTCCTTCCTGACCCCCAAACGCACTCCCCCCCTCCCCCCAGAAACTTGGCCCCGGTACTTTCCTACCTGGTTGGTTTTACGTTCGTGTCCCGGTTTCCTCTGGGACTTCATTCGGCCAACTACGCCACTGTGATAAGAATGCGCAAAAGACATCATAAAGGTTTGGGACAGCCACCCATATATTGTTTTTCCCAGCTGCAAAAGTTTAAGTTTTTGAAGCACGATGTGCATAGAATAGAGTCCACAACAGAACTGGCTATAGTAGCCCAAGATGGAGGCTTTAAAGGTCTGGAGAGAAACTGATGTCATCAGAATGACTGGAACCAGAAGTGACGTCATCAAAGGGGCCGGCTTCGGAAGTGACGTCTTCTGAGGCGCCGGAACCCTGCAGGATTTCCTGGTAAAGGTCTGTAGGGAACTGATAAAGACAGTCAGCGCACTCCGCCGCCCCCTGGTCGGATGTTTTATTACACTTACTCAGACCCTTTAGCTGCCTCCTACTCACACGTGTGTGACACTGGATTAGAGCTTTTGTCTAAGAGTGCATTTTTTTTGGCTCATCATATGTTGTGTTTAGCCATGTTGAATTTCAAAAAGAAGTTTTTTTTGTCATTTATTCCAAAAGAAGTTTTTTTTTTCTCATTTATTTCTAATGACAATGGTGGGTACTTTGGCTAGTAATATATAATTTAAAATAAATTACCCTAACTTCTAGCAGAAGAAGAAAAAAAAAAGAAACATACACAAACTACAGCACTTCACACATGCTGAGATGCCCATCAAGCAGCCCATCCACACAAGATGTAAATGACTAATCAAGATGTACCAAACATTATAGTCTGAGTGACTGTTACATTTCACATGTGCAAACACCTAAAAGAAATGATTATACCCCAATAATAGTCAATGGGATGGGGGAGTGTGGTGGGGTTTGGGAAAAAAAAAGAATGTGGACCATGCAGTAACTGCTTCAGCATGAAAGAACAAACATGCAGTATTTGTAAGGGTGCTCACTTCATATCTGCTTAGCTCTGTGGAAGCTGTAAGTGATATTATACTGTATAACATTTCGCACGCAGACATAAATAAATAAAATGAAAACTGGATTATCTTTTACAAAAAACATTTGTGTTATGTCCAAATGAAGAAAACATTTCATTATGTAATGGGCAGATGAGCAAAGCTGGCGTATCAATCAATAAATACTGGAGTTTAAAGAGGGGGCTGGGCACGCACAATGCTAAAGTAGGCTCCTGTTTTTGTGTGGAGTTATTCTAAATGCCATTTCCAGATGAAGTGTATGCATGTGTCATTGAATGATTATAGATCACGTGCTGGTTTAAATTGTAAATGGTCCAAAAGCTTTCAGCTTTTCTGAAACTGATAAAGCTTGTTCAATAATCGGATATACATAATATATTATAGATGAGGCAACAGGCTTCAATGAGTTACTTGCATCACATCATGCTGTATGATAAAGGCTGTTTAAAACTGTGTGCCCTCCAAACCTTACACATGGCAGGGCAGGTCACTAACTGAGGCTACTCAATAGTCAGAGAGGCTGGAAACAGTTAGAATATACCAATTCAATTCAACTTGTGGGGGCTGTAAGAACCTCCCATAGACTATGCACTAATACAACAATAACAACATTTATTTCTATAGCACATTTTCATACAAATGATGTACAGTAGCTCAAAGTGCTTTGAAGGATGTAAAAAGAAAAATTATAAAAATTAGGCAATAGTAATTAACAAATGATTAATTTTTTTCTGCTCAAACTGAGTTTGGAGCAATACAGTACATGCTTGTGCTCAATTACTCTTTATTTTCACTTATTTTAACAATAGTAATACAATTAAAGTACAATTTATTTTTGTATAGCCCAAAATCACACAGACCCTCTTTTCTGACAGCCCCTCCAGCCTTGACTCTCTAAGAAGACAAGAGAAAACTCCCGAAAAACCTCTTGTAGGGAAAAAAATGCAGGAAATCTTGGGAAAGGCAATTCAGAGAGAGACCCTTTTTGAGGTAAGATGACATGCAGTGGGTGTCAAAAAATGGGGTAAATACAATACAATAGACAGAACAGGACACAAGTAATCCTAAATGCAATACGACAGTACAATAGTAATAGTACTAGTACAGAGCAAAGTGCAAGCATAGATTATATGACATAATAGGATTCTGGTTTGTTCAGAGTCCTGGAGACCTCGGCCATCAAGGTGCCTTCCCCCTACTGGCCATTCTACAGCTGAGTTTGTGCTGTAACGGCAAATCTGATGAAAGGATCGTACTACCTGATGATTCCTGTGCTTCTCTATCAGAGATAACTTTTCCTTGGGCAGGTATACAACTTGGCACTAGGGCAGTGGCACCAAGTCCCACATTTGAGTCCCAAGAAGAGAAACAGAGTAGGTGAGGGCTAGTAACAAATAATAACCATATTTCTTATGTTTTAGTTCTATGAGAGATGCACTATGCACAGTTATAAAATATAAAAAGCAGACAAAAATCCTTGTAAATTAAAGATTTATTTTCAAAAATGCTCTCAAAGACAGATGCTCCAAAGAGCACCAAACGCCCAGAAGGAGTTGCCTTAAAAAATAAAGGCAGCCCAAGGCAAACAAGTCCCAAAAACAAAAATCCTGAAGCCAAAGTGAAAAACAGAGAATTTAGGTCAAGCAATCCAGCAAATCAACAATATGCAATAATCGCAAGGGAACTCGCCAACATAACTTAATGGATTCAATGAACCACAAAGGACTGTGTGTTCCCTTAGCTTTTATTGGGTTGAGGGCAGTCCCTTGACTGAGATGGACAGGTGGCCCCACCTCTTAGGGACCATCCACTAAACACATAAAACCTTGTAGAATAAGCATAGGCACACAAAATTTAAATAATACAGAAATCTAATAAATAAACATTGAATGCAAATAATTAACAAAAGTAGCAATATTAACATAAAAGAATGAATAAAAAACTAACCAAAAAATCATTAAACAGAAATTTTGATACCAGCCAGGGGATAACAGTATCAAAAGGCAGGCTTAAATCTAATAACATAATTACTGTATCAGTTCCTTCAGTTGGAATATATGAAAGTAACATTTACAACACAAATTAGTGTGATTTCTTTACTATGATTGTCGTGAAAGCCAGATAAATTGTACTGCATAAGGTAAGACAGAGGCTACTTTTAAAAAAAAACTTTTGAAAGAAATTGAACTGTAATCATTAAGGATACTTATGTCTAGGCCTGATTTTTTCAAAAACAGTGTAATAACGGACCCTTTTAGTGCACTATGAACAATGCCAGTTAGTAATGATCTATTGTTAATTTTAATAATAGGCGCAGCCAGAACAGCATCTGAGCTTTTCACTAGCTTTTTTGGAACCTGATCTAAGGCCTGGTTCACACTACTACGTTTTTTTTTTTTAAAATGCAGACATTAGTCAGGTGTTAGTTTTTACCTTTTTTCCACACCTATAAAAACAGACCTATAAAAACAGAGACCTGAAAATTATCTCCAGGGCTATGTGCTTCTGAAAATGCAGCCTCAGCGTTGTGGATGTGTGGAAACATTGTTTTGGAAAATGTAGACTAATCACACTCTGATTGGATTGAGCTTATTATGAAGCCCTTCCCTGACTGGATCCTGCTCATTACAATGTCTCATTACCTGACTTGTCACCCTTCCTGGAAAAAAAATAATATTCTAACATTGCAGACACAGAGAAGTTGTTTTCCATGGAGCCTGATGTGCTGTTTATCTGTAGGTAGCTAAATTGCATTTTGTACCATTTGAATGCTGTGTACATGCTCATAAGGGAAATAATTTACAACCAGCGGCGTTACCATCCATTTACAGAGTGACAGTTTTGGATAAGACGTCTGTGCTGACTCTTAATGAAGAAGTAGTGTGGACAGAGATTGTTTTGGTTAAAAATGCTTTTTTCAAATGAAAAATTAGTGGTGTGGATTTAACCAAAGGAACAGGTAGTAGGTTTTAGTTTAAAAATGTATAGCTTCCTGTTCTGTTATCTAATTAATTTTACTAAATTGGTGTTTACAATAAAAAACAGGGTGTGACACTGCAACATTTTAGTTTGTGAGATATTGAAATCATAAATCATCATTGTATTCTGCATGGCATTTAATAATTTCTATATATCTAATTAGCAAGTGTTCTAAACAGTGTGCAAGGCTTATTTTTTAAACTTTTTTGATAACCTTTAACACTGTCCATATCATTTAGAAGAACTGTAACTCTATCTACATCCAAACGATAGTATTTAATGTTTTAATAGTGGAATTGTTCAGATTAAACAAGTGTATGCTTTAGATACTTTTGTTTTGAGGTATCTAAGACCTCTTTCAGTGTTGCATTATAATTACATGTTATGTGATAAAGTCTGTACCCCTAGCTAAGTCTGATTTTATCAGAAAATTTACAAATCTTGATGTATAGTTTCAATCTTGATATTTCACTGTTCTTAATTTAATTACATTTACTCACAATTAATATGCAATAAATAAATATTAAGTATGAGGTTTATTTAGGGAATATGAAGTATATGGGAGTTTATTTTATATAGTAAAAAAATTAATTTCAGCAATTCATAAAATATCTCCTAGTTCAACAAGAACCAAGCAAGTCACAGTTCAAAATGAATTGTTAATTGTTTAAAGATATCTAAAATTGTATAAAATGTACCAAGGGCTATATCCAGTCTGTTTAAGTTAGGTTATTAAGTGTTTGCATTGCTAGGTTACATTTTTTGGGAAACCGCTACACTAGAACCATTTAGGCAGAGATTTTTGTATAGCCCTCAGATAGCTTTTGATTAAAAATCACTTCTAATATCTTCACAGCAACATTTGGAGTATTGGCTGATAGGATACGAGTTAGCTTTATGATATCCTAAACTACAGTACTTGAACAAGGATGCATTTGCTCAAATGGAAGCATTCTAATCCACCTTCTAAAATTCAATGAGAAATTGAAAACAACTCTAATACTCTTCATGTGAATCTCTGAGGTTATTTTCATTAATTTAATTCTAAAGGCCTTTGCTATGTTTAAGTAGAGTGGAATCTTTTTATTTTATTAACTGTTTGTAAGATAATCAAGCATTAGTTAACCTTGGTCTTGGCATTTACCTATTGTCATTACAAAACTAAAGTTAATTGGGAATTTGATGGTTTACACAGTTTTTTTCTCTCAGAGCTGATGGACCCTTGTAGTAATGTTTAATAAGAAAACAAATCAAAGTGGAATGTAGCAAAGTTTTAGTTTCAAATTTGCATTGTTTGATTGTTTTATTATATTAAGAGATTCAATATTACACTGGGAAGGAAATGATATTATATCATTACTCTGTACTCTGTAAAAATATCTCATATAATATTTGTCAGTCAGAAGGTTTGCGTTCACTCGAGTTGTCCTTGATTCGTTGATACTAAATCTTCTCAAAAACTTCATGTTTGCTTACAAAGCTGTTTAATCCAACCCTACAGAATACTTGTCTGTGCTACTCACACAACGTAAACTCCTGAGAGATTTAAGATCATTTGAACCTGGCCATCCACCTCGGCTTGTCTGTCTACAAATGAATCACCTATGTTTTGTTTTTTAATTGTTTTTTATTCATGTACAGTATGCATTACAATGATTCCTTCTGTTGGCTGTGAAAGTACTGTCGATAGTTCTTCCTGCTTCTATAAAAGATGCCCCTTCGGTCTCAGCCTTTAAATCCCGGCTGAAGACTCACTACTTCAGTTTAGCATATCCTGACTAGAGCTGCTGATTAACTGTACATACTGCATCTCTGTTGTTAGTCATTAGCACTAAAACATAAGTAACATGATATTTATAATTGAATACTAACCCTCACCTATTTTGTTTCTGTTCTCAGTACTCAAATGTGGCAACTGGTGCCACGGCCCACCTGCCAAGTTGTTTGCCTGCCTATGGTAAAGTTATCCCTGATGGAGGATCACAGGAATCATGGGAAAAAGGGGTCCTTTCATCGGATTGGCTGTCCCAGCACTGTTTAAGCTGTGGAATGGCCAAATGGGGGAGGCAGCTTGATGGATGAGGTCTCCAGGACTCTAAAAATAGCCAAATTTTATTATGTGATATCATCTACTGTTAAATTCTGCTCCGTACTTCTAAAATTTTTGATTTTTATGCTGTATTGAGGATTTGTTCTGTTCTGTGTATTGTATTGTATTGACCCCCTTCTTTTGACACCCACTGTACGCCCAACCTACCTGGAAAGGGGTCTCTCTTTGAACTGCTTTTCCCAAGGTTTCTTCCATTTTTCCCTACAAGGTTTTTTTGGGAGTTTTTCCTTGTCTTCTCAGAGAGTCAAGGCTGGGGGGCTGTCAAGAGGCAGTGCCTGTTAAAGCCCATTGCGACACTCCCTGTGTGATTTTGGGCTATACAACAATAAACTGTATTGTATTGTACATGCTATTCTAACATAACTGCTAAATTCATATTATGTGTTGTTACTTTGTTTATCTCTTTAGCCACATACTTTAGTCTGAAATTGTATGGTGCTTTGGATGCTTGTTAGTAACTTTGGTCAGGTGTAACTCCAAGCTCCTCCTGATACCTCCTCATCTTCCGTTTTAAACTTTTTAAATGCTTTATTAACTATTTTTGAAGTTGGATTGTAATATTGCTTGCTCTTTGAACACATTTTTGATACATTTGAGTAATGGTTGAAAATAAAGTATAGTAAGTATTCACTGAAAAATTAATTCATTACTCAATGGTCTGCACTAAATTCCTCCTGCACAAAAAAAAAAAAGTGGCCTATTTTATAAATTTAGGAATGATGAAACCATTTCTTAAAGTCGAATTTCTCTACCACAATGTGTTTCAGCAAAATAAAAGATTCAGAAATCAGATTTTTAGATAAATTGTTATGTTTCTTTTATGGCATAAATGTTTTTCATGCTCAAAATATTATTTGAAGTACAGTGGTACCTCGGTGTACGTTTTTAATCCGTTCCAGATCCTTTGACTTATACCAAACAGGATGTATACCAAACAAATTTTTTCCATAAGAAATAAAGAGAAAATGATTTACCAGTTCCCATGAAAAAAAATCCTATTGTTATTGGCATATTATACATTGATGGGGTTGTATAAAATAATTTAAACACTGCTTAATACTAAAATACATAAATACAAAAGCAATTAGATGAAATAAATGAAAATTTACTTTTTAATAACGTCTTTGTTTTTCACAATCGTAGATACCGTCGTTCTCGGCATGCGGTATGCAGCAGCCATGTCCCGGATATGCATGTCACCGTCATACTTTTCAACAATGAATTCAAATATACGCGAAAGAACACAAAATCAAATTCACAGATAGTTATAGCGCAGGTTGTTCACTGAATGCTAGCAACTGCCGTACTGATGCTCGTGGCAGTCGTGACTTTGTCTCGAAAGAGGTAAACAAGGGTAGTGTAGTGTTCTCTAGATTGAAGTAGTGACACACTCAGAATAACGTTTCGAATGCTGTTCATTTTGAACCATGTTTAACCAACTCTCCATACAGCGTGCCTTCTAAACCACACCCCTCCTTCCGGCAGTGATACGTTTCAAAAGACGCAGACAATAGCAATCAACACCCAAACATAAAGCAATGGACAAAAGCATCATTGAACAATAATATACAACAGGTAGCACACGGGTTGTTCACTGAATGCTAGCAACTGCCGTACTGACGCTCGTGGGCAGTTGTGGCTTTGTCTTGAGAGAGGTAAACAAGGGTAGCACGCGGGTCGTATTCCAAACAAAGGTCGTATACCAAGCAAAATTTTTCATGTCCAAACAGGACATATACCAAGTTGGACTTATTCCAAAGCGGATGTATACCAAGGTATCACTGTATATTTTCAGTTGAAAAATTATACTCATCTTCATTCTTAAGATTAGTTGAGGTGGAAACGACTACACATTCGCAATGTTTTTTTTCTCAATCAGTATTTTTCTCTCTCTTCTTAGTCTTTCAAAATAGTCAGAAATGTATATTTAGAAGTTAGAAAGATGACATTTTATTGCCTGGAATATAAATTATTTTGTTTAAGTTGTTTTTGCAGAAATATGCAAGGCTGAGTTGACCCCTCTATTGTCTTGACCAAGTAACAGGTTAGCAAACGGTAAAAGAATATACACCTTTCCTTTATCGAAACAAAGTGTGCCTCAGTTCTGATGGGAATACAAAGTCAGAAAGCTGTGAGGAACAAGTTTAGGAGCTTCTCTTTACCTATCTATCACTTCGTTGTAATATTATTTTTTTACACATTGTATTAATTCCTGAGTGAAATTGTCATCCAGTGAGGGTCACTGTAGATTTTTATTATATCATAAACTTTGTTACCTCCAATCTGCATGGAAATAAACCTTTTTTTTCAGGTGTCACTAAAAACTACATGGTGTAAGTAACATATAAAAAAAATCATTTTTGAGTATAGTGTTCCTTTAAAGGAGAGAATGCTGTACAGACTTTTGTTCTCTGTAGGCTGTGTCATCATTGTCTCTGATTAGACTTGCTCGAATATTTAAAAGAGTGAGCCAATCATAAGACATAGCCATAGAAACAGACTACACAAACAAGCTTTCATTGGCGAGGAACAACACACAACACATCACCACTGTCTGCCACTATGATGGTGTAAATAACAGAGAAACAAAACATTCTCTACCTGTCTGTATGACAATTTAAAGTATACTCTGTGAGGTACTAATGGTACTTGCTGTACACTACGGAGGATCTGCACATTCTGTGTATCCTTTTCTGCTAAGGCAGTGCTACAATCCCAATTTTGACACGGCTTTTTAGTGACTATTCTCTTGTTATCTGATATGGGATCATTATACACAACAAGCTTAAATGTTTAAAAGCAAGTTTACAATTCACAAAATTTCCAAATGTTAATGCTCGATGAAGGGTAAACATGGTCATTCTTGTTTAGATTATATGGCTTATTCCTCTATTGTTCCCCATCCATCTAGGCTTCCTCCATGAGAACACACTACAGGTTAAAGGCACTGACACTGCCTGACAGTTTTCCAATTTTCAAAAACCTTGAAAATACATGCTTGGGGTAGAATGTGTCTGTTGTGAAGAGACTCATACATCAGTGGTGCCTTATATTTGCATTCTTTGACATAAAATATCAGCTGCCTCAATATCCTTAAACTGTTTTGGTAATTTAGGCACCCTTCATTACTCCTTTCTTAAAGTGCAGAAGTGTGTAGAGTTGTGCATTTATTCCCTTCTCAGATATTTTTAGCTATGTATCCTATTACATTTATTTTTCTTCATTTATATTCATGCTCTCCTCCTGTAAATTCTTTTTTTTCTTAAAAGAAATTAAGCAATGTAAACATGCTCTTCAGTTTTGCACATTTATAGTGCTTGTTTTCATTTAGGCAAGAAATGGAGGCTTCTCATTACTTATGAAAATTATATCCATAATCTGCTCTACTTGGCTAGAAGCATTTACAGTTTACTGCACGGGTGCAGCAGATCCATCCAGCCAACCAGTTTAACAGCAACAGCATATCCTCTGTAAATCTATCTAATAAAGATTGAGTAGACAGATCCAAGTCATTTACATCTGAGACCCTAAGGCTGATCCCAGAGGAGCAACACTGTCAACACTCCCCTGTGGAGACGATAAGCTTCTCACTGGTGCAAGCTGCTTTCCTCCCTTTAGCCAAACTTCAAATGCCTTATCATATATTACACATGGCTCCAACTGTTTTAGTTTAATCATTTGCTTTTCATATTGAACTACATAATGTTTACAGTAGCCTAGTAAATTATACATTTGTCATCAAAATATCAACATTACTGGCAGCTCTCAAAGAGAAATTGGAATTTCAGGATTCATTCCTTTTAAATTCAAAGGTGTAAGTATTTGAGTTGCTTCCACACAGATACTGGATTATTCTTTATGTTTATGTATAGCAAGGCTTTCCAATTAGCGACCATAAAGGCTATTCTGCCTGTTAACCATCATGCATCCTTAAACACACAAAAAACTATTTCAGAATGATGTTTCAGAAATAAAAGCATTACCATTTTTCTCTTAAATACAACTGCAATGCTATCCTTCACCTGAATAATGGCAAAATAAGTGATAGAATAAGGCAAGCTCTTATGGTTTTACTTTATTTTACTTAGTATGTAAATGTTCTTTCTTTTCTTTTCATAATCCTATTATAAATCTGTTGTCTTAACTTTGTTTTTCTTCCCTTCCTGTTTATGTTAATAATAATAATAATAATCATACATTTTATTTATTCGTAGGCACCTTTCTAAACACTCAAGGACACCGAACAACAGATGAAACACACATTATAAACAAAACTGAAAAATACAACAATTAAAATCAGGCAGAGCAATTATAATCCAAAAAAAAAAAAAGCAGTCTTAAACAGATAAGTTTTAAGTTTAGATTTGAAAAGTGAAAATGATTCAGTATTTCTAAGCTTGGATGGTAATGAGTTCCAAAGCTGGGGGGCACAGCAAATGAATGCTCTGCTCCCCATGATGGTAAGACGGGCAAAGGGGACAGGCAAGTGGATGGAGGAAGAGGATCTGAGGGTGCGGGAGGGAATGGCAACATGGAGAAGGTCAGACAGATATGGAGGGGCAATGTTATGGATAGCCTTAAATGTTTATAGGAGAATTTTGAAGTCAATACGGAACTTAAACAGAAGCCAATGAAGCTGCTGCAAAACAGGAGTGATATGGTGAATAGAGGGGGTTCTAGTAATGATGCTGGCAGCTGATTTCCGGACCAGTTGAAGCTTATAAAGGGATTTGCGAGAAAGACCAAAGAAATGGGAATTGCAATAATCCAAACGAGAGGTGACAAGGCTATGAACAAGGATAGCAGTGGTGTGGGGAGTGAGGAAGGGGTGAATATGATTAATGTTACACAGGTGGAAATATACAGACCGGGAGATGTTATTGATGTGGGACTGAAAGGATAAAGTACTGTCAAGGATGACACCCAGACTCTTAACCTGTGGGGAAGGGGAGACAGAGGAATTATCAATAACAAATGAAAAATGATCAGTTTTGGATAATGTTGATTTTGTACCAATGAGGAGAACCTCAGTTTTGTCATTATTTAATGTAAGAAAATTTGAAGAAAACCAGGATTTAATTTCTGTTATGCAGTCAATAAGTGAAGAGGGTGGAAAGGAAAAAGTAGGTTTGCTAGTGAGGTAAAGTTGGGTGTCATCAGCGTAACAGTAGAAGTCAATGTTATATTTACTAAAGATATTGCCAAGGGGAAGGAGGTAAATAATGAAAAGGAGGGGCCCCAGGACAGAGCCTTGGGGCTCACCTGAAGTAACAGCGGTGGGTTGGGATGTAAAAGTTTTAAGGTGAATGAACTAAGTGCGGCCTAACAGATAGGATCTAAACCAATCTAGTGGAGTGTGGGTAATGCCAATTGAAGATAATCTATTGAGAAGAGTAGTGTGAAAAATAGTTTCAAAGGCTGCACTCAGATCAAGAAGGATGAGAATAGTAATTAAACAAGAGTTGGCTGCCATAAAAAGGTCGTTAGTAATTTCGATAAGTGCCGTTTCTGTACTATGGAGTGGGTGAAAACCAGACTGGAACTGTTGAGTCTTTGGGGGGGTGGATCCTCCTAGCATTGCAGCTGCACAGCTAATGGTGTCACTATTAGTGCCTCTATTTAAAGGCTGCAAAGGCAACGGACAAACCATGGGACCCTCTCTAAATTTTGGATTATTTATTTAATTTGCCCTTTTTACTGGTTTACTTTTGTTTTGTTTGGCATATTTTACATTCTATGTCTTACTGTATTTTAGCCTTTTGTATTTCTTTTTCTTCATTATTTCAATATTTTCATCTTTACAATTTCTTGACCATTTCTTTTTGAATGCATTTTGGTATTTCAGTCTTTATACTGCTAGTCATTTCCATTAAATATTGTATTTTACTCTTGATTCCGTTTGAATAGAATTTAATTGATTTGTTTGTATAAGTTGTAATTAAATCAGTTAAACTAATCTCATCCATTTGCAGCTCATTATTCCCCTTTCTGATCTGTAAACTCTAAATCCTAACACAAGCATGGGCCCAACAGTGTATTCAAGTGTGTATATGACCTCTAAAAAGAAAGCAAAATAGTACCAGTTTATACCATTCATAATTTATAATGGGCCTTATGATAATTTTCATTCTCAGAAGCAGAGAAAAAGTAAATATTAATTGACTGACATATCATTCTAAATGTTTAATCATTTACAAGATATATAATGCATTTTCCTTTAATTTTTCTCTTTCTTTGTTTATGTGACCCTATTGTATTCATAGTGTTTGTGAGCCAGTTCATGACTTTTGGGATTTACAGTGGAATTTTAGTTAACTGAGTATTATATAAAGACACCTGCTGCCCATGCCTCTTTTCTGATGCATTGAAATCTTGGAAAAACAATCGTCATGCTGACACTCAAGCGTGTGGCCATCAGCAGACATCAAATTAACTGCAGGTGAGACAGATTATTATCGCACTGCAGCTTTTAACAGGCTCAATTATTACACATTAGGAGTCTTACCTGTGAAACTGTAACCCTCATTAGAGTTGCAATCCTGCCTTCATTTTCACGTATTTAGACTGTGGGTGGTTTACGACTAACAAGTAAATTCTCAGCAAAATTATTCAAAAAAGAATTCAGAGGTTATTTTTGTTTTCTTAAAAAATTAGTTTAACTGAATTAAATATTTTTATTAACCTTAAATTAAAATTTTTCACTTTATTGCAAAAGACTGTCATTTCATTCAGCTTGTGCACCTGGATATGCTTCATCTCTCAGTGACCATGAATTTTTATTAAGAGCATAAAGAAAACTGAATGAATAGATGGAATGAAGATTGTATGAACACACAGACAGGCAAATAGATGAAAAGATAAATGGGTAAATTTACTGTAAATGATATACTAGATATTACATCAAACCAATTTCATCAGCATTTAAAATTATTCTCTTATTGTGTAAACAAGGACAACAGCTAAAAATAATCTCAAAGCAGAGGAGAAAGGTAACCTATCAGAGGTAAACAATAAATCATAATCAGTCAATTTCCAACCCGCTATATCCTAACACAGGGTCACGGGGGTCTGCTGGAGCCAATCCCAACCAGCACTCGGCGCAAGGCAGGAACAAATCCTGGGCAGGGCGCCAGTCCACCACAGATTTTGAAGAATTGGTTTGTGCTATACAAAAAAGAAATTGAAATAGATAAAGAGAATTTTCTTATATCTATCTATCTATCTATCTATCTATCTATCTATCTATCTATCTAT
>JANRMT010028174.1:60279026-60303470 GCA_026402145.1 Polypterus bichir lapradei | reverse complement strand
TATCTATCTATCTATCTATCTATCTATCTATCTATCTATCTATCTATCTGTGTGTGTGTGTATATAAATATATACTGTATATATATGTATATATATATATATTAGGGGTATTCAAAAGTAGGTTTACGGTTGTTCATATGTAAAAAGACATTCAGGTTTTGATTGCTACACTCAAACACACTTTAATAATAATAATAATAGGATGAAGAAGACAAATAATACAAGTAAACAATACAATAATTAATAAATAAATAATAACACAAGAATAAAGAAAATAAATGTACTAGTAAAGTAGGATCTTTACAACGTTTTGTTTGAATATATGTTCTAGGTTCAAAAACAGATTACTGGTTTTAACTATCTGAAAACTTGTAGAATTAGAGGAAGAATTAAATTCTATTATTGCAGAATTAGTGGAAAAATTATTGTAGTCTGTAAAATGAAGTCGGAATAGATGGTTTTAGATCCAGTATGCATATTAAAACAAAAATCCTTGTTTTATTGGCCAAAACGATTTTGCCAAGTCATTTAAATTTAAGAAGCAGCAGAAACAAAGGACGGAGTTTTCTTCAAAAGGGTCAAATGTTAGTAAAGGTTGCCAATATCACAAAATATTTAGTTTAACACAATATTTAGTGTTCTTTGAAAATTAAATTAAATTTACAGGGGAAAAAATATAATTTTTGCCCAAACTGCCCAACTGCAGAATAGGAGAAGTGGGAATTGATTGACAATTGACAACCTGGCTTTATATTTTGAGCTGAACTGAATAAACTGGTGTATGTTGTTATAGTTATGGCATCAACACCTTGATAAATTAATCATTCAGAATATAGCAACAGATTATGAGGTAATACAGTTAGAAATGAGAGCTAGTAAAGGGCTGCTACATATGCAAAAATCTGTCCTGTTTTTCTCAAACCCATTTGAGCAAGAAACTAAAACAAGTTACGCTATTGCTATCTTATGATTAATACAGAACATTACTAATACATTGAATAGCATGTAGAACAGTGTTTAGTTTACTACCTCATACAGTAGCTCCACAACACAGGACTTAAATCCCAGCCTGAGCAGGACTTTGTGCATTTCCCCAGTATTGATATTTCCAGGTTCTCTGCTGTCCTCCCAAATCAAAAAGACATGCAGGTTAACGTGATTGGTGTTGCTAAATTGGTCCAGTTTGTGTAAGCCTGTATATCTTAGGTGGCATTAAAAACAAAATATAATCGGATTCGCTTTAAGCACTAGTTAAAAAAAGTAAACAGTTCAGCATTTGACAAACTCTATCATAGTCTGACACAAATTAGTAAAAGACGCAAGTACAATGGCTTACTTGGTATCCTGAAAATCCTTAAATCCTTACCATTAAAAGACATTTTAAGTGCATCTTTGCAACCAAAAATGATGGTACTGAGTTAAAGAAAAAGCTGTCAAGCAAGCATATATATAGCTGGGGCACCTACCTTCATTCCAGCATTGCAGGTGGACGCACTGTGTCTTGATCAGGAGGTGGTGGTGGCGCAAAATTCCACCACAGAAGAACTGGAAAAGACAGGAGAATACTAGTAAATACTACTAGTAAGTACTAGAGACTAGTAAATGACTGTAAATCCCTGAACAATATGATAATTCTCTGTCTATATATTCCATTAGGAGTACAACTAAAATATAGCTACAAAAAGCCAAATTAAAATAATGGGTTTTAAGCCATTTTTTAAAAATGTTTAACGGTGATTGCCTGGTGAATTTCTATAAGTAAAGTATTCAGATTTCAGGTGCATAACAGCAAAAGGCCGCTTCACAACTTCTTTTAAGCTTGGCTTTTGGAATTATAAACAGCTTATAAACAATTAATAATATTTTAAAGTAAATTCTAAATAAAATGAGTACCCAATGTAACAACACCAAAACTGGTGAGATGTGCTCAGATTTTCGTTTTTTGTTGATGAATTTTGCACTAATTACAACGATTGATGTCTTTCTTAAGTAGTCGTGTGAGGAGTGCATTACAGTAATCTAGTCAACTAAAAACAAAAGTGTGAACTAATTTTTCAGTGTCTTGTAATTTTGTAATTTTTGCAATATTCCTTAAGTGAAAAAATGCAGTCCTTGTAATCTGGTAAATATGTGATTTTAAGTTTAGGTCAAAGTCAACGATTACCTCTAAATTCTACACACCCGCCATGCCTTTTACCCCAAGGGATCAAGTTTATTTCTAATACCCTCACTGTTTCTGTATTTGCCAATCACTAAGATGTCTGTTTTTTCCTTATTTAGTTTGAGAAAGTTTTTACTCATCCAATCGGAAGTACTGTTAAGACACTGATACAGAAAATACTGTGATACAAAGTCATCAGGCACCATCGATAAATAAAGCCGTGCGTCATCTGCATAGCTGTGGTAGCTCACCTTGTGTTTTGAGATAAGCTGGCCTATTGGAAGCATGTAGATTGGAAACAGTTGTTTGGCCCAGAATAGATCCTTATGGTACACAAGGACAGAAACACATAGAGTTAATATAATAATAAGTAGAGTCTTTTATGTGTAAAATAAATTAATTAGAAACACTCACTGAAATTGTGTCTTACAAATTGTGTTCTGAGAGCATGGCCTACAGAGGGAGGTGCCCACCAGGAATAATCCCCCATTAGTCCCCATGATCAGTACATCTCTGATATCTACTATATTCGCTATAGATTTTTAAATTAAAGATTGTTTCCTTATTTCTCATGACATGTTATTTCATTAAAAGGTTTTGCAGTAGGAAATGCAGCCCATATCAGACAAACTTATTATGTTTTCAGTTTAATCTGCATAATTTTGACTTTTATCATTAGTTCATAGACAATTTCAAACAATCAAAGAATTGGTTACATCAGACCACTATGTATTTGAATATCGACAGAAATCTGATGAATATTTACCTTTGTTCTTTGTACAGAAAGAATACAACAGCTATTAAACTGTATGAATGGACACGTGCTTAGAATTTGTGCAATTGTTTGACTCATTTAGGTTCTGAAGGCAAGTTAGTATAGGTCAGCGTTTCTCAACCTTTAAGTATTTGCGAACCAAGTTTTTATAACAGTTTTAATCGAGCCCCCCTAACATTTTTTGAAAGGAGCCCACTAATACCAATTTGTTCTTTTTTAATTAATGATACTTTTTCCACATTTTGTTATGTTACAGCCTTATTCCAAAATGGATTAAATTCATTTTTTTCCTCAGAATTCTACACACAACACCCCATAATGACAACGTGAAAAAAGTTTACTTGAGATTTTTGCAAATTTATTAAAAATAAAAAAATTGAGAAAGCACATGTACATAAGTGTTCACAGCCTTTGCCATGAAGCTCAAAATTGAGCTCAGGTGCATCCTGTTTCCCCTGATCATCCTTGAGATGTTTCTGCAGCTTAATTGGAGTCCACCTGTGGTAAATTCAGTTGATTGGACATGATTTGGAAAGGCACACACCTGTCTATATAAGGTCCCACAGTTGACAGTTTATGTCAGAGCACAAACCCAGCATGAAGTCAAAGGAATTGTCTCGAGGCACAAATCTGGGGAAGGTTACAGAAAAATTTCTGCTTTGAAGGTCCCAATGAGCACAGTGGCCTCCATCATCTGTAAGTGGAAGAAGTTTGAAACCACCAGGACTCTTCCTAGTGCTGGCCGGCCATCTAAACTGAGCGATCGGGGGAGAAGGGCCTTAGTCAGGGAGGTGACCAAGAACCCGATGGTCACTCTGTCAGAGTTCCAGAGGTCCTCTGTGGAGAGAGGAGAACCTTCCAGAAGGACAACCATCTCTGCAGCAATCCACCAATCAGGCCTGTATGGTAGAGTGGCCAGATGGAAGCCACTCCTTAGTAAAAGGCACATGGCAGCCCGCCTGGAGTTTGCCAAAAGGCACCTGAAGGACTCTCAGACCATGAGAAACAAAATTCTCTGGTCTGATGAGACAAAGATTGAACTCTTTGGTGTGAATGCCAGGCGTCACGTTTGGAGGAAACCAGGCACTGCTCATCACCAGGCCAATACCATCCCTACAGTGAAGCATGGTGGTGGCAGCATCATGCTGTGGGGATGTTTTTCAGCGGCAGGAACTGGGAGACTAGTCAGGATAAAGGGAAAGATGACTGCAGCAATGTACAGAGACAACCTCGATGAAAACCTGCTCCAGAGCGCTCTTGACCATAGACTGGGGCGACGGTTCATCTTTCAGCAGGACAACGACCCTAAGCACACAGCCAAGATATCAAAGGAGTGGCTTCAGGACAACTCTGTGAATGTCCTTGAGTGGCCCAGCCAGAGCCCAGACTTGAATCCTATTGAACATCTCTGGAGAGATCTTAAAATGGCTGTGCACCGACGCTTCCCATCCAACCTGGTGGAGCTTGAGAGGTGCTGCAAAGAGGAGTGGGCGAAACTGGCCAAGGACAGGTGTGCCAAGCTTGTGGCATCATATTCAAAAAGACTTGAGGCTGTAATTGCTGCCAAAGCTGCATGGACAAAGTATTGAGCAAAGGCTGTGAATACTTATGTACATGTGATTTCTCAGTTTTTTTTTTATTTTTAATAAATTTGCAAAAACCTCAAGTAAACTTTTTTCACGTTGTCATTATCGGGTGTTGTGTGTAGAATTCTGAGGAAAAAAATGAATTTAATCCATTTTGGAATAAGGTTGTAACATAACAAAATGTGGAAAAAGTGATGCGCTGTGAATACTTTCCAGATGCACTGTATATCATAGATGCATATTTTATTAAACCTACTTAACTTTTATCGACATTTATCTAACTCTATATTTATTTTTCTAGTATCAGAATGTAGTTTAAGTTAATTTGTTTTGGTTTCAATAGATGTATTTTTCATATTTTTGATTCTTGTTTTCTTTTTTCACATCTTCGCACCCCCCTTTCTGTTACTTCGGGCCCCCCTAGGGGGGCCTGCCCCACAGTTTGAGAACCACTGGTTTAGGTGTGAAGACATGCGTTGTGTTTTCTGATGCAGAGTCACCATATATATTAGCCAGCTGACTCTCCAGTTTGAATTATTGAGCTTGTCCGACTCTCTGACAGATGTCTGACCCACACTTATACCTTTGTGACTGCATTCCTGCTGGGTTCAGCACACAAATCTAAATGCTTTCTCTCTCTTTGGTTACAATAGAGTTGTGTGCTTTCTGAAAACATTCCAAGTCTTCCTGTCAGGCGTGGAGTTGCATTATTCATGCCAGCCTCTGTGTACATTCATTTTCTGCTCCTTGTTACCACCATTTTGAGTGAATTACAATTAAAATGAACGACATTATCAGGAGTTCATTTCTTCCTTAAGCATTCTCCAACACATTTATCCAGCAGTGAATTGAGTTTGCTGCATCTTGTGAATCTCTTTTGCCATTCCTCTTGATTAAGAATTCAAAATTAGACCTTTTCATGGAGACATTTGGTGCATTTCTATGAACTGTGCTCTTATCTCGCTGTATATCTTTCTCCTTTCTTGTCTCCCTGTAGACAGCATTATAATACATTCAATTTTTATTCCAGAACTAACTGCTTTGTAGAGTGTCGAAGAAGATTCTAATTCTAATTTAAACACCTTTATGGAATAAATGCTTTTGTTTATTAGCTCTTACTCCTCTCTGCATAATCCCATCTAATTCACTTATTACATTTTGCAGTTATATTCATTTAGATTGGTAGTTCAGCAGTGTTGTCTTTGATTAAAGTGTTCCATTTGTGGATAGGGTCATTGCATGTATTGTTAAACATAAAGACAGGAAGACACAGAAATGTTTAAATTATAGAGAGTAGAGCAAATAACAAATCATTATATGAAATTTATACACACATGCACAAAAGCCCAGACATTACTCAGAAACCTATCAGAGAAACACTAAAGCCGCTAATTACATATAAAAATATCATGGAACATATTACTGGCTTGAAGAATATGACAAGATAAGAGGAGAATGCTCTTCATTACTGGAAACCTCGGGGATCAGTACTTGGACCTTTACATGTTCAAATTTATATTAATATCATTGATACTGATAAAGTAAGTAAACTTATGAAATTGGAGGGATAGTAAAATACAGAAAAGGCAGAAATATCATCTGGGCAATGTGCAGGAACAATTAAATGGCAAATAAAATGTTAGCTTATATTGTAAAACTGTTGACTATTAGTCAAAGGATGTTATATTCAGAGAGTATTATATGGTAGTAGGACTGCTTCTGGAGTATTATGTGCAGTTCAAAAAAGACACAGTACCTGTAGAAGCTGTACAGAGACAAGCAACAATGTGCATCCTGAGGTAAAGGTCATGTCCTACGCTTAAAGGCCAGGGAGGGAAACCTCTTTAGTCTTGAGGACTTAACCAAAGTCTTCAAAATTCTCAAAGGCATCACTGATGTTAACTGAACAGAATTCTTTCAAATAAATTGTGAGCTGTAAACTAGTATATATCAGCGGAAATTAAGGGGAAGGGCATTGAAGACACAATTTCTTTCCCTAAAGGAATTTTGGAACAGCCTATTAAGCCATGTGGTGGAAACAGTAACTTTGACAACTTTTAAAAAGTATCTGGATGAGATATGGGAACAATTTAGCTACTAGCTAACCAAATATGGACCTAAAGTCCTCCTCCTTTTTGTGAAAGTTCTGATAAGAGAAGAATGGGAATGTATGATGCGAAATTTCAAATAACTCAAAGAGTTCCATAAAGGAAGACTGGTGGTGGACCTTGACCAGTTACCATTCAGCTCTTGAGAGTTTGCTTCAACAATCAGCACTTGGAAACAAACTGGTGCAAATCTTTTTTCTCTTTTGTACTGTATATGGAGAATGACAAGTGAGAATCCAAGTTGAATAAAAAAAAACTCAGAGACTGTAAGAGCTATTTTTATTGAGCTAATGTTCATATGAAATATATATAGGTATTTGTTTAATTGTAACTGAAAGTTTGCGTTATACCAAATGCAAGATAAAGCATGATAAAAAAAGGACAGAGGTGACCAGGAGAAGAAATGTCTAGGATAGTTGTCAAAAATAAGTCACTAAAAGAAGGTACATACAATCAGCTGTCAAACCCAAAATGTACCCCAAAATTCAAAGTCTATTACTATAAACCAGATAAATTTTAACTGAAACAAATAACTAATCACTACCCATAACTGCACAGAGAATTTCATCACTTTATTGGAAGACTTTTATGGCTGGAAAGTGCACAATGCTGACTTTTTATCCCATAATAGCAATGATGTCTGCACCGCAAACCTCCAGCTGATATTGTATAGCAAGGTTGAGGAAACTGCTCAAAAATGACAGCATGCAATGAAAAACACAATGGCATCAGGAAGAGATGCAAAATACAGTATATTCAATTGTTCTAAAACCAGTTCTCAGATTTCTAAATCATGACACTTTCTAGGAAGTGGCAACTAGTTGACATTCTAGAGCAGTGTTTCTTAAACATTTTACCTCCTGACCCAGTCTTGCCCAATACATGGCAACTAACTATCAGTGGTCACCTACTATCACATTGGAGTAATATCGACTTCTTAAACTGCATGCAGTGCACCATCGTGAGAGATTTCATAAACCGTACCCAACCACTGAATATAACAATGAGTAGTGACCCAAAACGTGACAGCCCATAAGTTCTTAAACCCAGAGTTTAAGAACTTATGTTCTAGGCCATGGGTCCCAAACTCCTGTCCTGAGGGGCCGCAGTGGCTGCAGGTATTCATTCTAACCCCTTTCTTAATTAGTGACCTATTTTTTCTGCTAATTAACTTCTTCCAAATCAATTTTAATTGACTTGTTCTTGAAGACTCAGACCCCATAATTGTTTCTTTTTCCTAAATTAGCAGCCAAACAATAATGAGATACAAAATGAGCCAAAACATGACCAACAAACTGTGTCCATTATACAATATCTGAAAGTAAAGAAAGATGAAGGTCTCGGGAATGTTGATCTGCTCAGGTCCCCAAAACATTTTAACAGTGCTCATAGAAAAGAGAAATTCAACAATTTTTAAAATGTCTGCTATTGCACAATGACAGCAGCAACAAGCCATGCAAGTAATGAACAGGTTTAATTAATAACAAGAATCAGCACCTAATTAAGCAAATGGTTGGAGTGAATTGGTTGGAGTTTGACCCCTTGACTTAGTTGGTCTTCTCTTGGCTCACTCATTTCACATTTCATTTTTGTTTGGGTGCCATTTATTGAAAGAAATGAAGTAACTCAAAGGAACAATGAAGAAATTTAGGGAAACAATTCTTCAAAACAAATCAATTGAAATAAAAGGAAAGGGGGTTAATTAGCAGCAAAAGTGGTCACCAATTAATTAAAGGGTTTTAATTAAAACCTGTAGCCACGGCGGCCCTTTAGGACTGGAGTTGGAGACCACTGTTCTAGGCCAATCCTGATATAATATGCCAGCTTTTATATAATTACATAAATAGAAAAGGTTTTCAAATATAAAAAAACTAGGGGGCTCCGCTCCCTGCTTGCTTCGATTGCCCAACCCCGGGTTTGGTTAACCGGATATACAATTTAAAGCAGATTGTTATTTCCATTTCATTAATTTTTTTTATTTCTTGATATTTGCCAGTAATAAAGCTGTTGTGAATGAGTTATTCCCCCCCCCCCATGGGGTGCTACGTGCCAGCCACTTCGCATCTCTGCCTCTCGCGTTGTGAAGAGGGGGACTGAACGCACGCTAAGGAGATGTGGTCGCTCCTCCGAATCCCCCTCTTAAACGGTGATACGATTGGAAACAAATACATTTTTTTTACCTCCTCTATGCTTGATCAGCTGGCTTTCTGCTGCTGCTTGTGCCGTGCTGTGTGATCTGCATGTCGCTCTGTGTGTCGATCATTTAAAAGCCTGTACAGCAGCTGTCTTTTTGTCTCACTTCCTTGTCTCGTGGGACATTAAAGTGTCACTGAAAAAATCTCGTCTCGACCCAAGATTTTTTTATTATAAAAGACAGATATAAGGCAACTATAAAGCAAAACCGTGCCACAGACAGTATGGATTTGAGTAAGATCTTCTCTTTAATTAATATATAAATATTTAAGAGGAGAACATGAAAACATTCAGTGGTAGGATTATTTTCTACTGTAGCAATGAGTTGCACACATTCTCTTATACTTCACTGGAAAAACAAAATCTCTTCCAAACAAAATTGCAAATTAAGAGTCATGTTACAGGAAGGGAACCAAATCCTCCTGATCCCCCAGAGATCAGACTCACATTTAGAAGGACTTTGGTTTTGTAGGAGTTAAGAGCTGTAATTTTGTTTTATTTAATGGGTGAGGTTTTTAAAGCGAAAGCTGAAAAGCTTAGAGAAAGGAAAATTTAAGGTTAGTACCAATAACTTTGTCCAGTTATTTACAGATTTATATTTTATATTTGGAACATTGGCAGGTTACTTGATTTGCTTAGGTTCACACAGTGATTCACAGACAGGAATTGAACTGGCATGTTTATATCCAGTGCCTTAGTCACTACACCAAACTGTCTGACAGTTTAAAAATAGAATTTTGGGTATCGCATGAAAAAAAACAGATTCCATAGAAAAGGAGAAAAGGCTTTAAATATATTTTGAGAACAAAATTACATTAGAAATGGTCATTAGAATTCAAGAGAAAGGGGACACTTGATAAAGGAGCTTATAAGAGGTGGAAGGTATATGATGTTATGTTATAAAGAGAATTTAGAAAATCAGAAGGTCTGATGCTGTTATGTCGGAGAGGAAATAACCTTGAAGACTGGAAAGCTCCCCAATGCCAGTCACAGTTAAAAACTGCTGGTTGCAGCATCTGTCTGGATGGAAGTGTCAGTCACAGAAAATACGCCTTGAAAGTTTAAGCCAGGAAAAATTGGCCACTTCCTGTAAAATTCTGGTATACATGATCCTTGAATTTTCAAGTCTGACTGCATGGAAAATAATTTGTTTCTCTCAGTATCCAAGCACATTATCCCGGCAGTAGTAAATTCTATGATATATTCACTCTGTCTGCAAAGTTGTGAATTTCCATCAAGTAGGCTTTTGCCAAGGATTCAGAGCTGTGTTTCTCAGCATTAAAACCATACACAGCAAATACCAAACATTGACAGCAAAACTCTTTCTTTTTACCTACTGTATAACGTGTTTAGAAATATTATAAAATATGGATGAATAACCAGCAGGTCTTTTCACATTTCAGACATTTCTATTGAGAAAAGCACATAGAAATTAAAAACAGGTTTTTTTTGTTAACTACATGTTTTAGGTTACCATGGACTGAGAAATGTTAATTGGTTTCAGTCATGGAAAAACTGGCACACAGTGGACAGGGCTGAGCCTATAAACCATTTCACTTAAAAACTGCACATTTGCAAGCTGACCTTGAGAAGTGTGTCAAACTTAATTGTAATTTTCCTGTTATTTTTTAAATTTTCTTGAACCGGCTGAATTTGCACAAAGATTCAGCCTAACAAAGGTTAAGATTTGCTGCACATCAGAACATGATACTTTAAAGTAAACGATTTCTCATTACTGTGCAAAATGTAAGTTCACTTAATGCCACTTTCCATTAACACATTTTAGTGACAGATTTGATGCCAGACAGGCCTATTTTTATTGCCAACCTCTGAACGATGATCTTTTTTTAATAACATCCTTAAAAATTATTCGCAGAGTTCAGTTCCCAGCTGAACTTGTGTTTCTGTGAAAGAGCATAGTGAAAATAAGGTATGACATGGTAGTGGTTTAAGTGTGGAACTGGGCCTAAACCACTCATTAAATGTTTATTGTCTTGACTCAGCTGGCATAAAAAAAAATCTAAAGCCACTAAATATGCTGCTGAGTCATCTAAATTAGACAGCAATGGGTGCACTAAAGCAAATGAAACAGTATGTGCTGTTAGAAAACGTATCATACTTTAACTAAAGTGCTTATGGCTGAACGCAGAAGGATTTATCTCACAAATCTGGTTCTGTGTGGCAGGAAGTGAGATCCTACCTGCACAAAAACAACTCCTAATGAGCTCAAAAATGTAACATTACAAAGTAAAATAGGCAGAAGTAAAACACAGGTGGGGAGAAAAATAATAAATAATTTCAGCACCAAAAAGTTAAGTAGTATTACTGTCAAAATATCAGAACGTGCACATTGAAGGAAAGGTTAGCACTGCTGTCTCATGTATACTACATATAAAAACATTATGGGTTAATAAGTGACTCTAAACTATCCTAGCAAGAGTGTGAGTTTCTGTATGTGTGTGTATGTGTATGTGTGCATGTGTTTGTGTAGACTGGCCTCCCATTGTTGACCATGCTGCTGCCCAGGATAGCTCCTGCAATTCTGAATTACATTAAATAGGTTTAATAATGTTAGGTGAAATGGCTGTTCTGTGAACAATACTCCAAATGCAGGGCTATTTTATCACTAGCACATCACTCACACACAAGGAATGTCTGAATGGCCTTTAACAGGCCCTATTTTCTGTACTCTCTGTACACCTCTGTAATAAAACTGTGGAAAGGCATAGGTCAGGACAAGAGTATCAAAATATTTCTAAAGCTTTCACTGCTTTCAGGAGAACATTGACCTCAACAACCACCGGGACTCTTCCTATATTTGCCCATCTGGCCAAACAGAATAACCAGGCACAAATGGCCTTGTTCAGGGAGGTGACCAATACCCAGTGGTCACTCTTAAAGAACTTATGAAGTCATCTGCTGAAATGGTAGAACCTTTAGCTTGGATTAAACTCTTTGGAGCTGTTTGGCCAGACCTCCAACACTCTATCAGGCAAAGACCAGGCACTGCTCCTCATCTACCTAATTCTATCCTTATGTCAATCCATGCTTGTAGTGTCATAATGCTTTGGGGTCACTTGTCAGCAACAGGGACAGACAGACCGGAGAGAACTGAGCGAAGAATGAATGCATCAAAACAGAGTAAACCAGCCCTAGAGTTCACGCAACCTAACACTACGGTAACGGTGCACTCTTCAGCACAACAATGACCCAAGGCATACAGCCAAGACAATGCAGGAGTGACTCTGAGACACGTCTCTGACTATGTTCAGTGTCCCAGCCAAAGCCCAGATTTAAATCCCTTGGAACATCTGTGCAGAGACCTAAAGATGACAATTTACAAAGACTTATCCAGTCTAATGGTGCTTGAAGGGATCTGCCCAAATCCAGGTGAGCAACGCTTTAGAGATTTACACAGGAAAAACTGAATCTTTGATTGCTGCCAAAGAGGCTTCTATGAAGAGCTGAATTAAGGGCCTCAGTACTTATATGAATGAGAGATTTCAGATTTAGATTTTTAATAAATTTGTAAACCTCCCTGAAAACATGTTTTCACTTTGTCATTATGGGTTATTGAGTGTAGATTAATGAGCAAAACTGTCAAATGTATCCATTTAAAATTGAAACAACGATACAATAAAGTGCAGAAAGTAAAAGGAGCTGAATGCTTTCGGAATCCACTGTACATTTGTACACCTTTTTATTATGTTGTTATTGATCATTGCTGTTTCATTTTTGCTTGTTTTTGTACTTTCTGTTATATTTTTTGTTGTTGTTTTTATTGTGGAACATTTTAATGACTGGAAAATGCCTCTGTTTTTGTTAGTAATTTTTTTTTGCCTTTACATATTGTTTTTCTGCTCATGATACCTCAATATTTTAAACGTGGAAATTAATTTTCATGTGTGTGTTTTTATTTAACATCCTTGTTTGAAAAAGATGTGTTTTATTTTTTTGTTTATTCTTAAGTGCATCATGCTGCCATTTTGAATTTCAGCAGGTAGTTAATGGGTTCAACCTACTTTTATAATTTATTTCTCCATTAATACATTTTTCTGTTAACTTCAGAAAATGGTTTGAGGATGGGGTTTATTCATGAAAGTTTCACTTTCAGTATTAAAACCATTCTTACAAATGTATTTAACAAAGTTAAAAAAAGGTTTACATTTTACCATGCCACCATCTTGTTTTTCCAGCAAGCACTGGCATTTTATAACACAGTCATCATGATACAGTAAAGGCATAGCTTTGGATGTTGTTCAATGTTTTGTCATTAGTGTGACGATCTAAAAGCCCTGCTTCAAAGTATCAGCTTCATCCTAGATAGTTGGAAGAGCACTAAAACTTCTTTACTTTGAAGCTCTAAAAGAATTCTGCTTTCTTATCTTCTGCTTTTTCGACTTTGAATTTTGCCTACTGCTTAGTTTTGTTTGGCTGTATTAAAATCGTACCAGTTTTAAGTATTGCTCATTTTCTAAAGTTTCACTCCTAATCCTCTTATTCTTTTTCAGGCCTGTCACCTTTTGGATTTTTTGCAGAGCAGAAGCACTCCATAGTTGCTAGGGATCTCCTAACAGGAGGCACCACAATTCACATCACAAATCTTTGCTTATCAATTCAAGTTCAGGACCATTAGCTCTTTGTTTAAGATTACAGATTTGAAATGTCAACAAGGGTTGGCTTTATACTTTAGGGTCAGATTTTTCATAACAACACACATCTTGATTTAATTCTCAATCATAATGTTTTGGCTCCAGTTGGATTGTTGTGCTCTTGTTAATCACGCCTGGCAATTTCTGCTTCAGAACCCATGTGCATCTACTGCTCTGTTGCTAATAACATCTAGCAGTTGCTCTCTTTCGTTTTCTCAATGGGCTATTCAAAGGTAGTGGCGGGAAACTGAAAGACAGATGGAAAGTATCTGTGCTGAGCCCCTTCACATATTTGCATATGGCATAACAGGTGTGGCCATTCTGTGTTTGTTTTACATGCAGTGGTCACGTTGTTTTGACAATGATGACAATGATGATTATGGCTAATCACATCACAATCACTGGTGTTGCCATGCATGGCATCATCATACAATCACTATTTAAGATGGTGGTGTGGAAAAAAGAATATCAAAGCTTTAGAATATTTCCACAAAGACCTTCACTCACAACATTCTTCTGACCACTGATTTTTAGAATACAACTTTAGCATTTTTGCAAGATCTTTGTGACTTTTAGACCCAGATATTTTCCTGCTCCTTTATCATATTCATATTTTTTTCTCGTAAACATCCACCTCTTCCAAAGGTGTATCATAGCAGATGCAATTCTTTCACCTGTGTAATGTTTATAATACATTTTAATCTCTTTAAAAATAATTTTTAAGGTACATAACCACCATTCAAAGTTTCTTAAAAATTTCTATTTTTTTGCCATTAATTTAGTAACCAGTGCTGTGCTTGACAAATAATCTAAATATGTGCTAGTGTATGTCACACAAATAGTAGGGAGGCTGAAAATATGAAGTATAATTTAAAACTGAAATTGCATTAGGTCACAAAATTATAAGTGACATTCTTTTCACATTTCATAATATGGTTTTCCGCTCTGCGCAGAATTTTTAAGACCAGCTTTGGTGTTCTTATTGTCAGATGTACAACAAAATTTGTACTTTGAACCCAGGTGAAATTTCATTGGCAGCTTCTCTAATAACATGTGTAGGACAGACTGACATTATCCATTTAGCTATCACTGGAACACAAAACCTTGGCTTAAAATGCTGCTGCCAGACACTCTTATCATCTTCTTCTTAAATGATCCTCTCTTTGGATGTAGCCTCTGCTCTTTATCTGATAAAATCATCAATCACAAGCCAAGTGACAGAGATGGCTTTTTGAGGCACTATTTAAATCCCAAGCTCAAACAAAGAGTCATAATTTAACGATTGAAAGCCTTGATGGATAAAACTTTAAAAGGAAGAGAAACTGCAGTATCGCTTGCAACCAGATGATGTGACCAAAGCAAAGAAGGAGAACAGCTCCTAAAAACAAAGAAAGAAAAACACATCCAAACTTTCTCTATGTGCCAGAGAAAGCTCAGTAGGAAAGAAACAAAATGTTACCTACACCAGACCATAAGTACAACTACTTCGATTCCGAGAACTACTAATTGTAAATTTGGATAAAGTCAGCTAATGTATTATGGTATTGGCATCACTCTAAATGAAAAGTAATAACATTGAAAAGGATGAGTTCTAGCTCTTTGAAGTTTATTCCTAAATCCAGTGAGAAAGTGCAAAGCAACATCTTGCATGTATGCACTCACACACAAAAACAGCTGGAGAAGGGTAAGTAAGTAGAGACCAGCTGTGAAAAAATGAACACCATGGTGCAGGCACTAGAAGCTAAGTAACTAGTTAAAGATCTTGTCCATTTTAATCACATGAACTGAAAGATCAGAATTCATAAGTTTTGTGCTGTTTTCTTTAGGTTCAATAAAGATTTATCTAAGTCAAGAAATAAAATGTATGTGCCTTTTTCTATAGAAAAGAAACAGTTCAACTAAGCTATCAGAATTTTATGTTATATATATATATATATATATATATATATATATATATATACAGTGGTGTGAAAAACTATTTGCCTCCTTCCTGATTTCTTATTCTTTTGCATGTTTGTCACACAAAATGTTTCTGATCATCAAACACATGTAACCATTAGTCAAATATAACACAAGTAAACACAAAATGCAGTTTTTAAATGATGGTTTTTATTATTTAGGGAGAAAAAAAATCCAAACCTACATGGCCCTGTGTGAAAAAGTAATTGCCCCCTTGTCAAAAAATAACCTAACTGTGGTGTATCACACCTGAGTTCAATTTCCGTAGCCACCCCCAGGCCTGATTACTGCCACACCTGTTTCAATCAAGAAATCACTTAAATAGGAGCTGCCTGACACAGAGAAGTAGACCAAAAGCACCTCAAAAGCTAGACATCATGCCAAGATCCAAAGAAATTCAGGAACAAATGAGAACAGAAGTAATTGAGATCTATCAGTCTGGTAAAGGTTATAAAGCCATTTCTAAAGCTTTGGGACTCCAGCGAACCACATTGAGAGCCATTATCCACAAATGGCAAAAACATGGAACAGTGGTGAACCTTCCAAGGAGTGGCCGGCCGACCAAAATTACCCCAAGAGCGCAGAGACGACTCATACGAAAGGTCACAAAAGACCCCAGGACAACGTCTAAAGAACTGCAGGCCTCACTTGCCTCAATTAAGGTCAGTGTTCACGACTCCACCATAAGAAAGAGACTGGGCAAAAACGGCCTGCATGGCAGATTTCCAAGACGCAAACCACTGTTAAGCAAAAAGAACATTAGGGCTCGTCTCAATTTTGCTAAGAAACATCTCAATGATTGCCAAGACTTTTGGGAAAATACCTTGTGGACTGATGAGACAAAAGTTGAACTTTTTGGAAGGCAAATGTCCCGTTACATCTGGCGTAAAAGGAACACAGCATTTCAGAAAAAGAACATCATACCAACAGTAAAATATGGTGGTGGTAGTGTGATGGTCTGGGGTTGTTTTGCTGCTTCAGGACCTGGAAGGCTTGCTGTAAGAGATGGAACCATGAATTCTACTGTCTACCAAAAAATCCTGAAGGAGAATGTCCGGCCATCTGTTCGTCAACTCAAGCTGAAGCGATCTTGGGTGCTGCAACAGGACAATGACACAAAACACACCAGCAAATCCACCTCTGAATGGCTGAAGAAAAACAAAATGAAGACTTTGGAGTGGCCTAGTCAAAGTCCTGACCTGAATCCAATTGAGATGCTATGGCATGACCTTAAAAAGGCGGTTCATGCTAGAAAACCCTCAAATAAAGCTGAATTACAACAATTCTGCAAAGATGAGTGGGCCAAAATTCCTCCAGAGCGCTGTAAAAGACTCATTGCAAGTTATCGCAAACGCTTGATTGCAGTTATTGCTGCTAAGGGTGGCCCAACCAGTTATTAGGTTCAGGGGGCAATTACTTTTTCACACAGGGCCATGTAGGTTTGGATTTTTTTTTCTCCCTAAATAATAAAAACCATCATTTAAAAACTGCATTTTGTGTTTACTTGTGTTATATTTGACTAATGGTTAAATGTGTTTGATGATCAGAAACATTTTGTGTGACAAACATGCAAAAGAATAAGGAATCAGGAAGGGGGCAAATAGTTTTTCACACCACTGTATATATATATAGTCATGGAAGACCCGGGTTGACTGGCATCCCTGGCCAGAGTGGATGATTCTTTACCCTGCCAGGAAGCCATTATAAGGAAAGGACAGAAGGGGACTGCCTCCCAGGGTTATGTGTTCCCCCACTACACTGGATGGCAGTATCCCTCTGCTATGGCTCCCATTTGGACTCCTGTAGGGCTGCATGGGAGTCATAGTTTTGCTGGGAAGCCATGTTGGGGGTTTTCAGGCTTCTCTGTAATGGACAAGTTTCACCATACCTGGAAATCCTTCCTAGTAGCAGCCCTGTTGCACCAGAAGTACTTGTGTGCTTGGATTGAAAAGCAGCCACTCTGCCTTATCTGGAAGTCAGAGTCGGGAAGAGGTAGACAAGGCTTGCTTGGTGTAGTATGGAGGTGGAAAAGGAAAGAAAATTAATTGTGACTGATTTAGCAGGTGAAAAAAACCTGTAAAAAGGTATTTTGTTTAAGTAAAAAATATATTTCCTTGTACCTGAGACTCTGGGGTTTGGTTGTGTCTGGGTGATTGGGGTGTAGATGAGGCCCCTACATGTCACTATATACAGTATATATATATATATATATATATATGTGTGTGTGTGTGTGTATTTATATATACTTGCATATAAAGAATATTATCTTTTATTTAGAAATAACATATACTAATTTGTTTATTGCTACAAGTATGTTATTTTATTAATATTGCCACAATGAACAAAAACAGTGAATGTTTTTAATGTAGACTTTTGCCGATTTATGAACCATGTTCATAAATTGTACTGATCTCTTCATATTTCTGGCATCTCAGCTGGAGAGTGAAGCAGAGATCCCTCACTCAGCCTACATTAACTTGGCATCCCTGTTGTGGGCATCTTGTTATTTATTTTAATTAATTACCAGTATTGCTGAAGGCAGAACTGATTAATAATTAACAGTGGTCAGATCAACCCTTTCCTACACATTTTCAATACAGTTACGTTATATTACATATCCTTTAAGACATACTTAATTTTATTTGAATAATTTTATTATGTTTTATTATTGTTTGTGTTAACCAATTTGTTCTATTTTTCAAATATCACAACATCTGCCTGAATAATTTCCAACTATTCCTTTTCTTCCAAAATGCTACTGTCGAATGTTTGATAATTTATCAGTCTTGTTTGTAAAGACCACAAAATAAAGACTTTTCATACTCTGTTCCTTAACAGTTACTGACCATTTTTCAGACTATTAGTAAATATTCAAAGTGAGTATCCACATTACTTAAATAACTAATTATACATTGATGAATATGTCCAAAATAAACTGCAAAAGAGTTTTGTGCATTGTGTATTACATAGGGCTCATAATCCACTTATGAGCTTATCTAAAACTGCCTTTTGATAGTTCTAAGCTTCTGGGAGTATCTATAATAAAGTACAAATTACACCAACCTCAGCTTCATCTTGTTTCTGTTTCAGCTGCATATTTGATTTGAGTTGTTGTATCTCAAAAGGCATGACAAGTAACTGTTCTATCCATCTATCATATCCTTTGGTTTGGGTCAGATTTTAATTAGAATCTTTCTGTCTTCTGCTTAGCAATCAACCTTTGTGGGTTGTGTACAATCTTAATCCACAATGATACCTACTCTTCTTTTAAGTCTTTCTCCCAATGCACTGAAACATCATCATGCATTAGACATAAACTTCCTGCTCTCTTACTGCCTTGTCTTACTTACTCACAATGCACATAGTTTTACTCTTTTAATTTATTCTATTTTATTCCCTGGAGCATTAACATGGTTCATATTACAGAGCTCTTCTTAAAAGCACCATGTTCTATTTCCTTCTTCCTCCTTTGAGGACCCTCTGCTTTACTAATTATGAGATTGAACAGTGTGCACAGACGATCTTGAGCAATTTGGGACACATTATTTTAAGGCCTGGTCTTTAATTAAGAGCCACTCTGGGCAAGTTTGGTTGAAGTGAAGTGACAATAAGGATTAGAACAGGGACCATACCACGCACAATTGCCAGTCATTTTTAACAACACCAGTATGTAGGTCAACAGAATATATTTTAATGAGATCACTGAAAAGAGGAGAGAGGCCTAACATTATGAAAAGAATAACTCAAAATGCACTTATGTTCGCAGGTTCAGTCAGGATTTTTTTCTATTATAATGGTAGCAGGTGTTCTAGACCACTACACATTCTGGTTTGCCTCCATTCATAATCTGGGCACTCCTTATCTCTGGCAGTAAATCTTACCCTACTTCTTGAGTAAAAGCAAGCTCAATTTATGATAGCCACTGCATTCTTCTGTGTCCACCAGAGAAGAAGAATAATGCAAAACGTCAGTTAGTCAGTTCTGGATCCTGAGTTGGTTTGTCATGTGGTGGGTGCAGCAATGTGTTGTATCAGCATGTACGCCTAACCTCTGTCTCTCTCTGTCTCTGGATTCATTGCTTTCCTGGTAATGTGAATAGGCCATCCAATTACAAGACCTTCTGCTGGACCCTGACTTCTCTATGGTCTTGAACCTTACTACTGTATACATTTAAAGGGGCAAACACCAAATATGGAGTGCTGTTGGTCTGATTGCTGTTGCCAATGCATAAAAGGGCTACAGCAGTTACTTTAAACAGTGGCCTACAGTTCCCTAAAGCAGTGGTTCTCAATTTTTTTTTTTCCTCATGACACAATTTTGCCTTTTGTGTCTTCACAAATCCCAATTACCGCGGCACGTCATCCAGCAGATCCATCCCCCTTGCGGAACTGCCACCAATTGTTGTCCAGGGGGTGGATGTCTTCCACCTTGAAGAATTACTGCTGATCATCATATCTTGTCCTTCTTGGGCAATAGTTGACGTTGTTGTCCGGAGGAATTGTATTCCCCTTGCAAGCGTCAACCAATCACAAGGTATTTTGCAAACCGTTCACAACCCATTCTCATTCAGTACTATTGTAATTCACGATATAGAAAATTTAAATCTATGCATCAATGTAATCTCAATCAAATTAAAGATGTAATAGTTAGCTTTAGGTCATGTAAGAATTAATTATTAAAGGCTCTGTCTGTACTTTTTTATTCTTCTAAATAACTAGAAAACCACTGCCCAATGCTAGGAATATGAAAACGAATTCAGTTAATACGGAAAGGTGACTAGGTGATGATCACTTCCTGGGCCAGGTGGCAAGTATGGCCTTTGAGTTAAGATAATAGTGGCGAGAGATGGATGGAAAGTAATTATGCCTAATGAGCATAAGGAAATGTTGGTGGAAAAAGCAAACCAACCAGATGAGGGAGTTGTGTCTTAGGAGTCAGATAGTATTGAAAAATGTTCAAAGCAAGTGTGTGATAGCCAAAGTAGTTCAAATAAGACAAATATAAATTATAAAAATTATACATATGAAAAGAGAATGGTGAAAATTGAGAGAATACCTTCAAGAAAGTTAGAGCATCTAACTTGCAAGTTCATGAAGAAGAGAAAACTAATTTTAGTAATTAGAGTGCAGTTAGAAGAGTTAGGTGTAGGCTGGCTGTTCAAAGTCAGTGTATTGGAAGATCAGTGAAAGCTGAGTGAACAGGGACTTGAAGACCAGCACCATGTGGGGCCGAGCTTGATTGTAAGCTTGTATGTATGATTTTGTGTAGTATTTGTATGGGATGTTTTGTATCTGTAAAGGGTTTAGTAAAAATGCAAAACAGATGATTTAGTTGCTTGCATCCATGACATACATGAGGATAAAGGTAAATGGATTAGAGCAGTTGCATATGTCCAATTGTCAGGTAATTTGATTGATTTGTTATTGCTGTGCTCAGATCAAATGACCAATTTGCACATTAGATGCGGCAGAAGTTGTAGCAGAGGACATGAGAGGAGAAGACAAGGCGGACATGGGGGACCAGGAGAATATTCTGGCCAAGGAGAGAACACTGATTCTAATGATAAAAATAAGTGTTATGCCTGTGGAAGATGTGGACATTGAAAGAGTGACTGCCCTGAAAGGAATAGTGGACAGTGAAACTCAACTTACATGTTTGGGGTAAAATGTTGCAAGTGATTAGACATGTTAAAACAAAGCTCAATGTGTTTGAAAATGTAATCATTCAAGCAATTGTTGAAAATATATTGTACACTCAAATTTTGAAATATCTGATATAAATTTACAGAGCCGTGAGTTAATTTCGGTTAAAATGAGTTTTGGATATGTGTAATATTTGAAAAAAGGAAAATGTCTCCATTTTTGTTTATAAAATGTTTATAAATGTGTAAAACACCTTTCCTTCAGACCTTGATCAAGTCTTAGGGGAAAATGTTTTTTGATAGTAATAAATACAAGGGAGACAATTTCTTTCAAGAATAAAAATGCTACTGGTTTGTGTATCTGTATGTGCGTGTGTGTGATTGTATGTGAGGTTGAGTAATGCTAGTTGTGTGCGTGTGTCAGTGGCAGATTTAGGATATTGATAAAAACATTACTAAGCAGAAGAATGGTGGCACAGTGATTAACACTGCTGCCTGGCAATAAGAAATGAAGTCTTAAGGTTGTATGTTTTCTGTGTAGAATTTGTATGTTCTTCTTGTGGCTGTGTCAATTCTGTGGCAGTGCACTTTGCTTGAAGCTCACAGCAATGCTTGGGAGTTGCGTCATCAGAGGCTTTTAGGTGTTTCTTTGTTCTAATCAGCAAAGTGAGTGACAGTGGAATGTAAAGGTAAAGGCAGTTGACTTGTTCTTCCTTAGTGTTCATTTCTTTGTTTCTTTTTGTGCATCAGTTTGATGCTAAACACAGTGTATGAGTAAAAAGACATCTTAATGTGCGTCAAATTAAGGGAAAGTAAATATAAGCCAGAGTGGCAAAGATTGTGTTAATGCTTTAAATAATATCAATACTTGAATGAGTTAAAATGTGTTAAAGTTTAAGTGAACTTGAGTATATTATGCAGTATGTTAAAAGAAGTTTCAGTGAGTATGAGAATATGTTAAAGACAATATGTGAAATTATGCGGTGTTTGAAAGGATGAAACAATTCATAAAAGTAAGGGTAAAACTGGAAACTATTTTTTTGTTTATTAAAGCTCTAATTAAGGAAGTTGGTGATAAGTATTGGCTTCCAGTCTAGGCAGTGTCCCATACTGAGATACGCTGTACATGAGGAGGGTTAACTAATAAAGCAGATAGACTGTGCTTTTTCTACAAAATCAACACAATGGAAAAGGTGTAAGAAACATATCGGAAGATATCAACAACTAGCTTTAGCATGGGATTGTAGGTAAATAAACACAAATAAATTTAGAATATTTTCTTGGTTCAAAGTACTGTACGGTTTGTGACAGAGGAGCAGAATCTCCATTCTCAGTCTGGGTTGTGATGCTCTAACTTTCTTGAAGGCATTTTAAATACAATTGACTTACAAGGCATTTGATATATGTGATATATTGATTTCTTTTCCCATCCACTTCTTATGTTTTATCCATCCATCCATCCATTATCCATTCCGTTATATCCTAACTACAGGGTCACAAGGGTCTGCTGGAGCCAATCCCATCCAACACAGGGCACAAGGCAGGAAACAAACCCAGGGCAGGGCGCCAGCCCACCACAGTCTTGTGTTTTAAGTAATTTATATTTTAAATGTGAAATAGAAAATGAATGTTAATGTTTGCATGACTACATAGCTGATGAAAGGTTTGGTTTTATAATTTGATGCTTTAATGAAACTTTTCGGACATTTTGTTGAGATTCTAAAGCCTAGCAGAAATGTATGTATTTAATTAATAAAATAATACATTTAAGGAAACAGAGCTGAGATATATGTAAAGAAACTTTTAGCTTTTAGATAACCTGTTAAGAGATGTTAATAGATGAATTTCAAGATAATTGGTAGCAGAAGCTGATGATCTAAGTGACCTTTGAAATAATTTAAGGGACTTTATATAGGAAAGGATAACATATATTTTATATGAATTGCCTTGTTAGCCTTGGTCATAGTCAAACATATTTTTTTTTGTAAATGATGAAAATTCTAAGACTGCACATTGAAAAATATTCCATAGTCCGAAAAATGGGAAAAGAATGTGGAGCCTAACTGTTTTAGTTTATTTTGATTGCATTTCAAAAAAATAATCAGGAATTTATCCATCCAGACTGTAGAATTCGTCCTTGACTCTGGAGGACACTGGTATATATTGCCATCCATTAAGGGGAAGGTACAGTGAAAACAGAGATAAATGAATTTATACTTTAGAATTATCAACTGAGATTTTCTTAATTTCTACAGGAACCTCCACAGAACATTGCTTTTTAACTAATAACCTCCACACCACTCTGCCTTCTCTTTTCTTTTGTTTGTTTTCCATCCCTTGTTGTATTTGTTTTGTCTGTAAGTGAGTTATGACATTAGGCTCTTACCAATTTGTTATAGTAACAGGATCGGTTTCAGGGTATTTTCTTCTTGCTCCACATTTCCTCTAAAATTAAAACAATAATAGTAAAATTGACACAGGTGTCAATAAGCGTGGAAGGATTCATTTTGTGTTATAGTAAATAAAGTTTAGTTTTTGTAGCTATTTTCTTAGCAGCAAAGGTTATGCGCCAATAATTTGAATATTGTGAGACCAAATGAATTTTCTCTTAGTATACATTAAGACTGACTTCATTTTTCTGATGATTTACTTGTTACAATGGATATGTTTTCAGTTGAATGGAGTCTGCAACACCAGCCAAACAGGATACAACTATAAAGGTAAATTTTACATTTAAGGACTTATCTATACTAATAAAAGGCAAAGCCCTCACTGACTCACTCACTCACTCACTCACTCACTGACTCATCACTAATTCTCCAACTTCCCGTGTAGGTAGAAGGCTGAAATTTGGCAGGCTCATTCCTTACAGCTTCCTTACAAAAGTTGGGCAGGTTTCATTTCGAAATTCTACGCGTAATGGTCATAACTGGAAGGTATTTTTCTCCATTTACTGTAATGGAGTTGAGCTTGACCGCCGTGGGGGCGGAGTTTCGTGTGACATCATCACGGCGCTCATGTAATCACGTGAACTGACTGTCAACGCACTATGTAGAAAACCAGGAAGAGCTCCAAAATACGCTGAAGAAAACATGCATTATATAATTGAGAAGGCAGCGAAACAATAAGAAGCAAGCGAGTGACATATACTACCATATTCATCATTGCAGCTACTTCGGAAACAAAGCAAGGTATAAACCTAAACTTTAAATTAAGTTAATAGACAGGCTGCCGCTGGCGTTTTTCATGCCCACGGGTAATGCGGGATACAAGTTTAATGAGAGGACGCAGGATATAAACGAGAGTTTTGATCACTTTGTAACTAAGTTAAAATTGCAGGTGAAGGGGTGTGCTTATGCAAATTCCAAG
>JANRMT010028174.1:60261526-60274026 GCA_026402145.1 Polypterus bichir lapradei | reverse complement strand
AAGTTGGAAAATTGGTGACGTTGGAAAGTTCAATATGGCGGCCGACAGTGGCGTCATACCATAGAAATAAGTAAGTACATCGGTTTCGGTTAGCACAGGGAAGCCGCCTACCAAATTTCGTGAAGATGGGGCCATAAATAAGAAAGTTCAACATGGCGGACGTTGTTGACCTTTATCGACCGTTATGACCGTTACGTGTAGAATTTCGAAATGAAACCTGCTTAACTTTTGTAAGTAAGCTGTAAGGAATGAGCCTGCCAAATTTCAGCCTTCTACCTACACGGGAAGTTGGAGAATTAGTGATGAGTCAGTCAGTCAGTCAGTCAGTCAGTCAGTGAGTGAGTGAGTGAGTGAGTGAGTGAGTGAGGGCTTTGCCTTTTATTAGTATAGATATGGAATCCATAAGTATAAGCAATCATATATGAAGTACTGCAATGCTGACTAATACTGAGGAAAACATTTAAGTCTTTGTGCTTGCAGATCAAAATTGCTCTTCCTAGCTCATTGGAAATAACAGAACTTGAATTTGAACCCACATTGGGTTGTAATTAAGAGTCTGCAGATGACACAATCATCTGACTACAAAGGTCAACAAGCTGCCAGAAAGGGGAATCAATGGATCAGGCCATTGACCAGTTGACTACTGGACCTCCATTTGTTGCAACCTACCCAAGCTCCAGTTAATGGGATCATGGGTCCCTACAGCAAACAAGCCAACTGTGCTTGTTGACTGTTGACACCAACATATCATCTTGGGTTCCAAATCATAGAGGGCAGCCTACATGGCATCCTGACCAGCGTCACATTCATCAGATAAAGAGTTCCAGATTTTAAGATCCTTTGCTTTGGGGTATTGGACCCCAAGACCTGATTATCATATTAAATCCTCACTATAGAAGAAATTTTGTCACAACTTAATATATGTTTTCTGCAGCAACATGTTTCAAAGAAGATTTAAACCATGAAGTAATCGCTGATGCAGGAGGAAAAGTTATTTATCTCCAACACAATGAAGCAAATGGACAGTTAATGTCAGTCCAATTTAAGCATTATTGGTTTTTGATCTTAATAATAGAGTGAATAGTATAAAGCTTAATATTGAGGGAAGTTTGTTAATTAAGAGGAGTAATAGTAAACTTATGGGATGGTGTATATAAACAAGTGTCTTGGAAGTAGAGACACTTAGGTCAAAATGTCTAAATCTACAAGTATATATAGATATATTGTGTAAATTAGCAGCTGTTGTTGGCAATACAGGACAAATGATTAATATTGTGGATTCTTCGGCCAAAGGGATATGGAAAATAGCCAAAGTAATTATTGGACATAACATAGATGGAAAGTCTTATGCAAAGAGTTGGTAAGAGTCCAGTTTGTGAATTGAAAAGCCCAGATACAAACCAAACATCCCAGCTGGTGGCAGAAGATTTTAACCTTAATACGAAGCTTGGGTACAACCCTTGCAATTTAAAAGTGACCTTGGAAAAGAGCCAGTGACTTACATTACTAATACTAGTGCTGGGATAGTAGGGAGGACTGACAACTACTGTCAGCAAGATAACTGTTTGCTTTAATGCAACAAAGGTGGTAACCTGGCTTGACGCAACAGCTGGATGCAAATTGGGGCAACATTGGGGATGAGAGCGTGAGGATACAAGTATGGTTGTGGGTATAAGGACCCTATCTCTGGTCATTATTGTTCACATTATTGGCAAAATAAACTAGAAGCTTTCTAAGTATTTAAAGTAATATACTTGTGCTGTCTCTGTCACCACCAACAGAATTGTAAAATGTTCTGATTACAGATTAAAATACAGTGCTAGATACATTAAATAGTATAAAAAGGGAAACTATGACATTAATTAAGTAGCTGATTACAATGTTTAATCATATTTAGAAAATGAGAAGTTATGGGACATTTCGGACTCATGATTCATGTAATTAGTGCAAACCAATATAATAAACAGAAAGGATTACAGTAGGAAAACCTAGGTCAACTTCAAGTCATAGTGGGACTTCTTTGAAAACTAGTTAGCTTTATTGTAATTGTATAAACAACCTATCATTACCTTTTTACAAGCTCTCCTGAGTGGATAAGTGCAAACTATTGACCAACACGTTATGAATGCAAAATGGCAATCTTGTTTTTATCTCTGAAGAAACAGTTGGAGCATTTTGCATGGAGGATTTTGTCTTCTGATGAAGAAAAAGGACTTTGATACATGCGATTACTTGACTTTTATTTTCAATTTTCAATCTTATTTATTTTATTTGATTTTATTCATTTATGTGAATATCTTAAGTGCTCATGATTTACACTGATTTTTGTTTTTTCCCCAAATTAGCTGTTTACTAATAAGAATTGTAATAAATATGAGGTTCACCTGGACTAAGGAGCTCACTTCATTGAACTGAGATGGCTTTGTGCTCTATGCAATAAAGTTTTATTCTTATTACTCATACAAACACTCTAAGTGTTTTTCTTTGAGGTGAGAGCAAGTTTTTTCCACAATGACTCCTAGTAACCCAAGCTCAGACATCACCCATAGTTTATGAAACACTGCCTTAAAGGCTTGGGGAAACACGTAATACTGATCTTGATACTATATATCCTAAGTGTACGGGTTTCACAGGACAATAGCAATTTTGAGATAAAGAATGGAAATAGGACATATCACAAACAAATTAGAATTCATTCACATTTTTCTATGGTGATTGCTTCCTTAATTGTATCCTAATAATGACATTTTTATTGTCTAATACACCTGTTCTTCAGTGAAAGATCAGGCCATTAAATTCCTTGACCACTAAAACTCACCACGCTGTATCTCTTATTTTTTGAGGTAACAGAAAAGACTGTACACATTTATAACAAAATATTAAGATCCTGTTGCTTGGGACTTGATTTGAGGTAATTCATTGGAACTCCTTACTCCATCATATCACCTCAGAACTTTTGGAGCAACTGTTCAGCTAAAAACTATAGGACATGTCCAACTCCGGGGTTGATGTCCATGGACAGTGTGCAACTGTTACCTTGCAGTTATGTTAGATTTTGACTTACCTGCTTCTACCTTTCTGGACCAGAGTCACCTTCCATGCCACTTTGGGAGTCCATACTGCCTCAATAAAGGATACCTTGGCAAAATGTGCCAGTTTCTTACTACAACGCAGGCTAGACACGTCATCTTTAAGTAGGGCGACCCTGTACTCAAGATGCTGAATGAGCTGGTATCTCCCACTAATGTAATGACTCATCTAAACCACAAGCATTGCATTGGCCTCATGTTTGCATTTTTAGCATGGTTAAGCCCATCACAGACTCTATTATAGTGCTCAGTATACTAGCTCATTTAATGAGCACCCAGAATATATGAAATATGAGTGTTAAATGTTTGCTTCAAACACATATTTAATTTGCCTGTTTATTCAAGTTATGTTTTGAAATTGAATTATTTACAGAAAGGGCAATTATTTTCGTCAAACACATAAATCTAATTAAAATGACTTTCAGTTAGGAACACTGTGAAAATAAAATTTAAATAATGTCAGAAATAAACATAAACCTATTTATTGTTTTTTATTTTTTATTGGTCCCATTCTTTAACACATTTATTGCTTGGTATCTTTGTTAAGAAAAAATCACTTGTTTGCATTGCAGAATAAATGCCTAGTTGTGAGTTCCATGTCTTTGAATGGAAAGGTATGGACAGATGCTTCAAAAAATCTGAGGAAACAATGACAGGGTGCGTAATCTGAAGCACATGCTGCTGAACAGACAGCCTCATGGTATTTCAGTTGTGTTACAGCTGTTCTCTCTCAAACTGCCAGATTTCTTCCTGCAGCCTCAAATTTTTAGTACCTTACAAAGAATCACCTACAGTAGATATCCAATGATACACCACTGATGCTGAACTGAAAAGGGTCTACCAACACAATAAGTGTCAGCAGAGCTGGCCCTTATTTTATAATCATTATATATGTTTTTGAATTGGCTACATTTACAGAAATGTGTGGCTATGTCATAAACAGAATGCCCTACCTCCTACTCAGGTCCTTGAATACCAGAGAATTTTCAAATAAAAGATTATTTAATAAAAAAAGAGATCTGAAAATGAGTTTGTGATCCAACAAAGGTTTTCCCTTTATTTTAAACTGTAAATAATACAAAAATTACTAAATAACAGAATAACTTTGAGTATATGAAGTGTATATACACAAGGGACAAATCCAGTTTTGTGGGCCTTGAAGCTTATACAATATTATGAAATATAAAAAGGATGTTAAAAGCACTAAGTAAGTTAACATGTTAACATGAATATATATTTAAAATTACAAAAGAAAATTCTCACAAATTACAAATTAGAAAGAAATTTAAATATAACAAACATCACAAAATCCAGAAAAAGTCAAGATATTTGCATTAATTAACAGCCTGATAGACCCTTTTTTTCTAAAATATTTAGGCTACACACTTTTTGATCAGATGACTTTATTGGCTTTGATTTCAAACATGATGGCTATATAGTTGATGTGTGCACAGTGATAAAAGGTAACAGTACTGATAAAGAAACCCAGGCAGTGAGTGGTATGAATGAACTTTTTTGTCATAAGAATCTCAGGTAACAAAGACTGGGAGTGTCTTGATCGTGGCTGGTTTAGCTGGTGGTCAGGGGCCATTACCCTTTACGTGGAGGTGAAACATCAGGGTGTAACGTTTCTTGCATATAAGTAACCTCTTTGAACCATAGCAATAAAGAGAGCTTGATTACCACAGCTGTCTCATAATAAAGGGTCAACATAAGAACAATTCAGATGATTTTTAAAATTGGAACTGTATTTTATTCAGCTACATAATTATGCAATTGAATGCATTTTATACTACTGTATGAATATTTACTTACTGATGAATTTATTTGCAAATTTTGTTTCACTCATATTGTTAAGACAAATCTATTGTCATGTGTACATAGTACAATGAAATTTCCATTTGCATTTCTCCTCAGAACACTTGACAAAATACAATGCAAAAATAAATAATTACATGCATACATAAAAAATATACCATAGTTAGCATGTAACATACAATGTATGTCCAATTATACTCAGTACTACTTGCTCTACCCAGCTTTGCCCAGAAGAGTAATAATGGATGTTACCTGCATAAAATAAACAAGCAGATCTGACACTTACGACCCGCACATCATGGCAGAAAGACCTTTTTTTAGCATCTAGTGTTTCTGAGCTTATTAAGCCTTTATAAAATTTTACTATGCAATTAAGTATAACATTTAGAGTAATAGAGGAATAAAAAAGAATAAAAAAAAATTCAAGTGATAATGAGATACCAAGAAGGCAGATTCACTAGCGTTTGTGTGTCAGCTTTTATCCCTCCAGAGAATTTTCAGTTCCATTGTCTCAATACACCACTCACATCTACAGTTATTCTCAGTTGCAAATAAAAACTAACAGCATCAGATCCAGGGGGATTGGGTTGTATCGTGATCGTGACTGAGAGAATTAAAGTGAAAAAAATGCTAACTTTTACAATTACTATAAATTTACACCGGCCGTTACAGATGCAAATCAAATTTATGTTTTTATTGTATAATATTAACAATAAGAGTAGATTATTACTCAAAATGGTAAATTTGGGAGGAAGCCTGGATCGATCTCTTGATTACAAGTCAGCAGTTCTTACTGCTGCACCATGGAACCTGTTGTGTTCTACTTGCACCTTTTGTGAAAGTGTTTATTTGATATTTGGCCATCAGCCTTCACACATTATACACTTAATGTCTACATTTTGAAATTTTTTACTAAAACATGAAGAACATTTCTGTTTTAACAATGTGTTTACATAGATTGTTGTAGACACAGAACACAAATGAAATGCATGTATTTCAAATGATGATATTTTGTTTACCCTGTACAACTCCAGGCACTTCACTCCAAGACAAACACTGAGAACCTTCTTTGTGAATTGAGCTGCGGCGGTGGTTGGGGGGATGGCATAGCAGGCTGCTTGCAGCTTGTGTTGATCGACACATTTACAACACAAATGATGCTGACGGGGAGGTGCAAACGGATTTAAGGTGGGCCGGGATTACAAGTTTTTTCGTAGGCTTTGGTAATTCTAGTGTTAAGAGGTTAATATGCAAAATTTGTACTGGTTTCCATCGCCCCAGGAATCCTGACTTTATAATTTACTGGTGACATACACTCTTCTATTACTGCCGGCCCCTGCCATTCACCCTAAAATTTATGTGGACCAGCCGGGATCAACACCAGTACACAATCCCCCTTCTTAAATTTATGGAGCTTACTTGTCTTGTCATAATTGTATTTTTGCACTTCCTACTCACGCTGCTGATGTTCCAGAGCAATAGAGGACAATAAGGAATGCAAAACGACTTGATCAACAAATCTCTTCCCTCAGGGTGTCTCGCGAGTCCTTGACTATTCTTCCCAAAAACACCCCGGGTGGTCAGCAGCCAAATAATAGTTTGAAAGGACTCAAACTGGTAGAAGCTTGTGGAGACTCTCGGACAGCAAACAGGAGGAAAGGCAGTACTGTATCCCAGGAGGTCAGGTCATCATGGGCCACCCGCCAAATCATCTGTTTTAGGGTTTTATTAAATCGTTATTAAATCATTCAGTCAGGCCCTTCATCTGTAGATGATAAAACGTGAAGTGTAACTGCATAATTGCAAAACTTTTGCACAGTTGCTTCATGATGCGAGACATAAAGGGTGTGCCTTGATCAGTTAAAATCTCACGAGGCATACCAATATGCATGAACATTTCTGAGAGCGCTTTTGCAATAGACCAGGTGTCCACCCGGCACAGCACATCTACTTCTGGGTATCTTGTGACATAATCAACTAACACAAGCATATACTGAAAGCCACTTTTACTCATGGGAAGCGGGCCATCAACATCTAATCCCACCCTCTCAAAGGGGACAGGCCTTACAGAATTGCTCTACATCCCAGCCCATATTCATTCAATAAAAACGTTTCAGAATGCATTCCCTCGTCTTTTCCATGCCAAGGTGATCCCCCAAAACATGACTATGAGCAATTTTTAAAACCTTCTCTCCATGCCCACTTGGCACTACCAACTGCTCGATATGCCCATCACCCATGCAATCAGAAATCACCCGATACAGAAAACCATCCTTGATTAAAAAATGTGGTGTTTTATAGTTCAAGTCCTCTCTTTCCAGATAGTAAGAGTCATTGGCAAAGTGGGCTTGTCTGAATGCAAAATCCAAGTTACTATTGGCTCGTTGCAGGCGAGCAAACTCAGTCTGGATGGCAGCTGTCTCAGATCTTCACTGATGATTTGTCCTCCACCTTGCTGGACAACTGGTTCAATTTCTCAATTTCAAACCCGGTTCCCTAACTGACATTGTCTGCGGCGAGCCCCCCTTTATCCACTACAGGGGGAAGGCCCTCTGCAGGTGGCTAAGACCCATGGGAAGAGGGAATTCCTTTTTCCTATTAGTAGTGGCCAGGGTGAGGTATCTGATATGGCAGTCCAAACCATAAAGTTCTTCCCATTAAATGTCAGAGGGAGTAATAGAGTCTCATATGTTTTAATGTCCCTGTGGATGAGGTAGATTTTCTCTTTGTCTGTGGTCTTATAAGGGGTCTGCCAGAGCAAATCATGGTGGACTACGCAGAGGTTGCTACCAAAGTCCAACAGTGCCCAGAATTCACATCCAGCCAATGTAATAGAGAACTTAAAATTGTCCTCCTTTAACACCTTGGGGGGAATTTGCAAGCTGTATACCTGGGCCATACCGATGGTCATGGTTTGCACAGGTGGGAGGTGGCACTCCCGAGCCAGATGTCCTGGTTGATCACAATGAAAGCAGCTGCGTTTAGTCCCCTCTATGGGCTTCCTACAATGGCATCTTATGTGGCGCTGACAACCTTAGAAGTCTATGCTGGTTGGACTGAAGTCAGGATGAAGCATTGGTAGCCCCGTTGTTTCCAGGTGGCTTGTGTGTCCTCCAGTCTGTGGGTCAGGTCTAGTTGCGAGTGGACTTCATTCCGCATTTCATCACAAAGGCTCCCGTCTATCCCTGACAGGACTACATCAATAGTGAGCTTCTCCACAATGAGCTTGACAGTGTTTCCGCGGATCCAGCTGTAAATCAGGAGTACTAAGTCCTGGATCTGTCCTCGTATAGGATGGTCCGGATCAATATGCTACAAACAAAGCTGGCGCCCCTTGACCACAGGTCTTACTGCTGTATGGAGGAGGATCTGTTGCTTCAGGAAGTCATAATCATCAAGTCTTTCGAGGGGGAGGTTTCGCATGACCTGTAGGGCTTCAGGAAGTCATAATTATCAAGTCTTTCGAGGGGGAGGTTTCGCATGACCTGTAGGGCCTCCCTGGTTAAAAACAGGGCCAAAATAGCTGCCCTGGTTCTCCTGCCCCAGAGCATCAATGTTGCTGTGTGCTCAAATCAGAACAGGAAACTCTCTGGGTCATCCGAGGGATCCATCTTCACCAGCACATCCCTGGGGAGCACAAAGACGGGTGCACCCAAAGGGGCCTAATTTTGCTCCACTGGTAACAGGATATCATGTGCCTCTTGGGGTTCCATTGGTACAAGATCCCACTTCTGATACCATATAATGCATGAGTTGCTGTCTTGCACCCCATATATAAAGCATATATATCTTTTTCTTCTTTCGGCTGCTCCAGTTAGGGATTGCCACAGCGGATCATCTTCTTCCATATCTTTTTGTCCACTGCATCTTGTTCTTTTACACCCATCACCTGCATATCCTCTCTCCCCTCATCCATAAACCTTCTCTTAGGCCTGCCTCTTTTCTTCTTCCCTGGCAGCTCTATCCTTAGCATCTTTCTCCCAATATACCAAGCATCTCTCTTCTGCTCATGTCCAAACCAGCGCAATCTCGTCTCTCTGACTTTGTCTCCCAACCATCCAACTTGAGCTGACCATCTAATGTCCATCCATTATTCAACCCGCTATATCCTAACTACAGGGTCACGGGTTTCTGCTGGAGCCAATCCCAGCCAACAATGGTACAATGGGTGCAATGCAGGAAACAAACCCTGGGCAGGGTGCCAGCCCACTGCAGGGTGCACACACACACCCACACACCAAGGACAATTTACAATCGCCAATGCACCTAACCTGCATGTGTTTGGACTGTGGGAGGAAACTGGAGCACCCGGAGGAAATCCATGCAGACATGGGGAGAACATGCAAACTCCACGCAGGGTGGACCGGGGAAGCGAACCCAGGTCTCCTAACTGCGAGTCAGCAGCGCTACCCACTGCGCCACCATGCCACCACCCTCTAACGTACTAATTTCTAATCTTATCCATCCTCATCACACCCAGTGCAAATCTTAGCATCTTTAACTCTGCCACCTCCAGCTCTGTCTCCTGCTTTCTGGTTAGTGCCACCGTCTCCAACCCATATAACATAGCTGGTCTCACTACCATCCTGTAGACCTTCCCTTTCACTCTTGCTGATACCCGTCACTCACAAATTACTCCTGACACTCTTCTCCACCCATTCCACCCTGCCTGCACTCTCTTTTTCACTTCTCTTCCTCAATCCCCATTACTCTGTACTGTTGATCCCAAGTCATCCACCTTCGCCAACTCTACTCCCTGCATCCTCACCATTCCACTGGCATCCCTCTTATTTACACACATGTATTCTGTCTTGTTCCTACTGACCTTCATTCCTCTCCTCTCTAGAGCATATCTCCACCTCTCCAGGGTCTCCTTAACCTGCTCCCTACTATCGTTACAGATCACAATGTCATCAGCAAACATCATAGTTCAAAGGTACTCCTGTCTAATCTCACCTGTCAACCTGTCCATCACCATTGCAAATAAGAAAGGGCTCAGAGCCGATCCCTGATGTAATCCCACCTTCAACTTGAATGCATCCGTCACTCCTACCGCAGACCTCACCACTGTCACACTTCCCTCGTACATATCCTGTACAACTCTTACATACTTCTCTGCCACTCCCGACTTCCTCATACAATGCCACAGCTCCTCTCGAGGCACCCTGTCATATGCTTTCTCCAGGTCCACAAAGATGTAATGCAACTCCTTCTGGCCTTCTCTAAACTTCTCCATCAACATCCTCAGAGCATACATTGCATCTGTGGTGCTCTTTCTTGGCATGAAACCTTACTGCTGCTCACTAATAATCACCTCATGTCTTAACCTAGCTTCCACTACTCTTTCCCATAACTTCATACTGTGGCTCATCAATTTTATTCCCCTGTAGTTACTGCAGTCCTGCACATCCCCCTCATTCTTAAATATCGGCACCAGTACACTTCTTCTCCACTCCTCAGGCATCCTCTCACTTTCAAAGATTCCATTAAACAATCTGCCATCTCTCCTAGACACTTCCATGCTTCCATAGGTATGTCATCTGGACCAACGGCCTTTCCATTTTTCATCCTCTTCATAGCTGTCCTTACTTCCTCCTTGCTAATCTATGGCACTTCCTGATTCACTATCTCCACATCATCCAACCTCTTCTCTCTGTCATTCTCTTCATTCATCAGCCTCTCAAAGTACTCTTTCCATCTGCTCAACACACTCTCCTCGCTTGTCAGGACGTTTCCATCTTTATCCTTTATCACCCTAACCTGCTGCACATCTTTCCCAGCTCGGCCCCTCTGTCTAGTCAATCGGTACTCAGTAATCGGTACAGGTCCTTTTCTCCCTCCTTAGTGTCCAACCTCTCATACAACTAATCATACGCCTTTTCTTTAGCCTTCGCCACCTCTCTCTTCACCTTGCGCCTTATCTCCTTGTACTCTTGTCTACTTTCTGCATCTCTCTGACGGTTCACTGACAAAAGCGTGATAGACATATGCGCCCCGACAAAACTGCGACCGACAAATGAGCGCCGACAAACCCGCTAACTGGTTTTCAACAAATGCGCACCGACAAAATTGCCACGACAAAATCGCGAGAGAGGCCAAGAAACTGGGACGCCCTTGCTGCAATTCTTCCTACATATGCTGGGTGTGATCTTAAGGACTATCTGTGTGCCGTGCTGATGGCATGCCGCGTCTCATAATATTGACTTCTAAAATAAACATTATTATATATGCTTTAAACTAGTAATTCATATTTAATGAAACTTTCTCGATTTTGTCGGCGCGATTTTGACGGCGCGTTTTTATCGCCGCTATTTTGTTGGCGCGCATATGTCTATCATGCAAATGACGGGTCACACTCTCTGACTATCCCACTTCTGCTTTGCCATCCTCTTTCTCTGTATACTCTCCTCTATTTCCTCCTTCCACCACCAGGTTTCCTTTTCCTCCTTCCTCTTTCCAGATGTCATGCCAAGCACCCTTCTTGCTGTTACCCTGACTACATCTGCTGTAGTTTCCCAGCTGTCTGGTAACTCTTCACTGCCACCCAGTGCCTGTCTCACCTCACCCCTAAACTCAACCTTGCAGTCTTCCTTTTTCAACTTCCACCATTGGATCCTTGGCTCTGCCCTCACTCTCTTCCTCTTCTTGATCTCCAGCGTCATCCTACAGACCACCATCCTATGCTGCTTAACTACACTTGACCATGCCGCCACTATGCAGTCTTCAATCTCTTTCAGATCAACTCTTCTGCATAGGATGTAATCTACCTGTGTGCATCTTCCTCCACTCTTGTACGTAACCCTATGTTCCTCTCTCTTCTTAAAATACGTATTCACCACAGCCATGTCCATCCTTTTGGCAAAATCCACTATCCTCTGACCTTCTTCATTCCTCTCCTTGACACCATACTTACCCATCACCTCCTCTGTTTCCTTCACCAACATGCCCATTGAAATCAGCTCCAATCACCACTTTCTGTCCCTTGGGTACTCTGCTCATCACTTCATCCAACTCACTCCAAAAATCTTCTTTCTCATCCATCGTACACCCAACTTGCGGTGCATATGCACTAACAACATTAATCATCACACCCCTAATTTCCAGTTTCATAATCATTACTCTGCCTGACACTCTTTTCACCTCCAAAACACTCTTGACATACTGTTCCTTCAGAATAACTCCTACCCCATTTCTCCTCCCATCCACACCATGATAGAACAATTTGAATCCACCTCCAATCCATCTGGCCTTACTCCCCTTCCATTTAATCTCTTGCACGTGCAATATATCAACCTTTCTTCTCTCCATCATATCTGCCAACTCTCTCCCCTTGCCAGTCATACTGCCAACATTCAAAGTTCCTACCCTCAATTCCTCTCTTTTTACTTTCCTCCTCTCCTCCTGACTCCGGACACGTCTCCCCCCTCTTCTTCTCCTTCTTCTTCGGCCAACAGTAGCCCAATTTCTGCCAGCACCCTGTTGACTAACAGTACTGGTGGCGGCCGTTGTTAACCCGGGGCTTGACCGATCCGGTATAGATATTTGTATTGTTGTCTGCATATTGATTTGGCAAAATTTTACACTGGATGCCCT
>JANRMT010028174.1:60217830-60256058 GCA_026402145.1 Polypterus bichir lapradei | reverse complement strand
AGATAGATAGATAGATAGATAGATAGATAGATAGATAGATAGATAGACATGAAAGGGGAAATTTAGCTTTTACTGAACCTCAAGAAATATAGAAGTAGATGTAAATTACAAAATATTTTAGTCAGTAGACTTGCCCATAAATGAACATGTGTATATAGTCATTTTGGCTGGTCCCGGTCCATTCTGTCATCTGACTATATATCCCTTTTAATCACCTCATACTCTTCCTAAACAACGCTTCATTTTATTAGACTAGTGTTGTTTCATTATCCTCTGCAGTGCCCATTGGTATATTGTTGGGCAATCCTCCATAAATGATACAATAAATACATGCTAATCTATTTGTCCTTAAGGTAAGGGCCATCACTAAGTGGCTAGAGGGCTTAAAGATATCAAGAACAGACAGATGCACTGTGCATCTTTTCAACTCAGGTCACTTCCCCAGAAACTACACCATAGTACACCTCACTGGCTTTTGGGGACTGATAGAACATTTCCAGCAGCTTGCTGCATACATCAAAAGACCTGAGTCTCCTTAGCATGTACAGTTTGCTCTGGCCCTTCTTGTCCTGTTTGTTGTTTATTTGAACCCCCAGGTACTTGTAACTCTGACCCACTTCCACATCCTCCCTCTGGGTGGTGACTGGCTTCATTGGCTCCTTGGTACACCTGAAGTCCACCACCAGCTCTTTTGTCTTTCTGATTCTGAGTTCCAGGTTGTAGTCCCTGAACTATAAGATAAAATCCTCCACAACTTTCCTGTACTCTGACTTGTCTTCATTATTAATGCAGTGTATGATGAAGGAGTCATTACCGTTTTGTTGGGTTCCAGTTTTGGTAATTTTAACCACAGTTTTGCTTCTAACTTCTAAGTTGTATTTATTTTGAAAGGAAGGATGAAGGTTACCAAACATTAGCATTCTGTCTGAAACAATAGCTTTTAGCCTTGGTCAAAATTAATAATACTACAATAAAATGTTTTGGCTATCACTCATTCTACAATTAACTTAAATGAATTATTTCAAAAATAACTTGCTCTTAATCTTATTTAACTTAAGCAATACTTTCCTCAACAAATTTTAAGTAAATCCACAGGTTAAGCACTGTAAGGCATCAACAATACATAGTTGATTAAACTAATTTGTTTCACTAACTGCTTGATCTTAATTATTCAAATAATGATCTTATTGAACAATGTGCCTAATCAACCTTAGTAAAAATAAGAAGAACAACATTTTTTACTGTTGTATAGACTTCTTAGTTTTAAAAGATAATACAATTTTTGTTTTAAACAGCCTCAAAAACAAAACGGACAGAAAGTTGTCTAATTAAAAGTAATTCCTTATTGTAATCATAACTAGAATAAAAGTGCCATAGAAACATAGTGGATTTACAAAAGCAGAACTTTAAGGTAGGAAATCTTTACATTGAGAACATGAAGTATCAACAGTGGGAGCTTCACCAGTTGCAGCTTTATGGGAGAATGGCAATGAGAAAGACACTCTAAGAGGAACACACTTGACATCTTAGCTAGAGTTTTCCAGGAGACGCATGAGATACTCTGAAGTTAGAAGGAAGAAGGTTCTGTGTTTTGTTGGGACCAAAATCGATTTTTATGACCATTATACTAAACACCATGAGTATTTTTCTGTTGATCAGTGTCCAAAAAGCTAAATTAAATCCACTGTGATTCAATGTTGGTTAACAATAAAATGTGAGCATTTTACTCTATATAAGTATTTGTTGCAAAACAGGATTAATCATACTACTGTTGCATGATGGAAGGGAGAAGGTAAATAAAAGTGAGAGTTATGGATAAAGCTCTTTAAATCTTTGAAGCCCTCATCTAAGTCTAGAGTCCTCGGCCATTTTGTATTTTCTTTTTATTTTATTTTGCACCTTTGCTTTTCTTGTGTTTTTGACCTCCAATTGTTTTGACCTTGTTTTTTTGAATAGGAGACATTAATAAAGTATATTTAGCATTTGTACTCCAACCAGCTAGTCTAAGCCAACAATTGCTCATGCTGCCAGCCACACTTAACGTTCCAGCTTTTGCTCTCCAGAAGCCAATGATGAGGGTATCTGTTCAATGCTTTCCTGCCATTACAGACACAGTGGGCTCACACACACCTGAACAGATGGCTTTCCCAACTTTTCTAGCCTGGGATAAATCACAAATAAACTTTACCTCTCATCTCCTGTTTGTCTTTTTAATGTTTGACCTTCTTCTTCTGTGAAAAGTTAGCCCACTTTAAGTGCAAGCTGTTCTCCCATACTTATTAACATTATTCTTCACTGCAGTCCCTTGCCAACTGAGAACTTCATTACAATACAGAAAAAGTAAAATACACAAAAGTAACATAAACTAATATTTGTTTAACAGCCTGTGCGCAGTTTAAATTTCTGCACAGAAAGTTTCCTTGCCTTTTGTAATTCTTTGTTATACTTTTTTGGGAAAAGCTTTAATATATTATCATTTACTTATTTTATTGCCAAGATACACATTGTACACTTATAAATAAATTCATCATTTAAAGATGTTTTATAATTCAGAGTTTAATATTGCAACTTTGCCTGAAGGATATATTGCACGTGTAAAACCTGCTCTGGGCTGACTTGAGTTGAGCTGTAAAAACCACCGATAACATCTGCAAAACAGGATTCACAACTTCACAGCTTCTGAATCTCATTCTTATTTTTTATTTATAATAACCAGACCTAGCATTTGTTTCTTCATACACTTCACTATCAAACCAGCTTACTTCAGTTCAGAGCAGCTGTGTGCTGAAGGCTGTCCTGGCAAATGTGGGTGCAAGACACCAGCCTCGGATAGCAAGCCAGTCGATCAAAGGTTTTGTTTACTTGCACACACCCACACTCACGTACACAAGGGTTAATTTAAAGCTGACAATTCATTTAATATTTAGATCTTTCAAGAATTTGGAGAAAAAATGACACTACACAGAGAAAACCCAAAATGAGAATGTACAAACAGCACACAGACAACAAACAGGTGTTAGAACAGTTTTGATGGGAAAAGGCCATTTTACCCATAACAAGTTTACATCTGTGTCATCCTGAAGAATTTCTTTTAAAGTAACACATGGGATTCACCATACTAACTCCTTTCAAAATTTTAAACAGCTCAACTATATCTCTTAATCTCTGTTTGCTTAACTTGAACAGTCCAGCTCCTTAACCCTTTCTGCATTTCTCATACCTTGCAATCCTGAAATCAGCCTAGTTGCACTTTTTTTGTAACATGGAGGCCAAAACTGCAGAAACTATTTCAGATGAGGTCTCACTAGGGAGTTAGATAGCTTAATTATAACCTTGCTTGACTTGTAGTCCACACATCAGGCTATGTAACTTAACGTCTTGTTATACTTCTTAATATGTACACTGTCTGGATGTAGATAGTGAAGAGTCCACTGTGACATCTAGGTCTTTCTCGTATTGTGCACTTTCAAGTTTTAAACTTTCTATTGTGTATCCAGCTTGTGTTCTCTTCTGGTTCCTCTATAATGATTTGGCTGACTCTACATTATTCATCATTCCACCTAGTTTAGCAGCACCTGTAAACTTAACCATCTTGTTATTCGTAGACTTATGATATTCATTTACGCATAATAAAAAGAGCAGCCGCCCAAATACCAACTCCTTAGGATAGCATTTTTGTATCATATATTTTAGAAACAAATCTCACACCATTTGAACATAAGATATTTGACAAATGAGAGGAGAGTATTGAGTTCATCAAGCCCATTTGTTTAGCTGATAGCTAAAATGTCCCAATATCTCATCCAGGTTCCCACAGCTCTTTGCTTAAAGGATTGCTTCCTGGCTTCAGTGCTAAATGCACTTCCCCTCACCTTCCACTGATGTCCTTGAGTATGTGATTCACCCTTAAGCTGAAAGAATGTTCTTGGATCTACTGTATTGGTGCCTTTGGGGGCAGTCTCACCTGGCTGAACTGGTTTAATTCTCTGAGTTTGTCAGAGCCGGACATGTTCTTAACTCCTGGGATACACTTTGTTACTCTCCTCTGCACAGTTTCAAGTGCTGCTATATCTTTCTTGTGTCATGGTGACCAGAACTGCACACCATACTCCAGATGCGGCCTGGAGTAATGATTGCCAAAAAATCAAACCGATCTGTCACCAACCAAAACATTAAACGAAAATCAAAGACCAAAATGCCAAAAAGACGTTTGTTAACCAGGAAAGATTTTATCACAGAGCGGTGCACACCTAACGCTATTTCTAATCCCTACAGTTGGGAGCAGTAGGAAGTGCACATGATGACCTTTATATGGTCACACTAATGATGTCACATTTTGTGGATTCCCAGCTAGTTATAGGATTGATTGGCATGGCAACAACTGATGTGACTGCTGCACAAATGTTTTTTTTTTTATTCTTTATTTCATCTTATACAATTTCTTGTATTAGGAATTTGTTAATTTAACCTTACTCAAGAGCCTAGCAGAGTAGGATCTCTTTTAGCAGTAATAGGGATTCGACCTGGCAACCTTCCGCATACCAGCACAGATCCTTACACTCAGAGCCACCACTGTGCCCCCATAAACAAACCAAATGGTGCTGTGGAATAACATCAACAATTTGCAGGTCTCTCAAGACAACAGCTAGCTAAAATAAACCTCAAAATTTGAATCCTAGGGTTAAAAAATACTTACCATATATGCTCACGTATAAGTCGGGGTCTTGAAACCTGAAAAATCAATCATAAAATCAGACCCTGACTTATACGCCTGTTCAAAAATACAACACTTAATATTTTTTTATATCTTCTTGCTTCTTCCCATCTCGCATCAGTTTCTCAGACACATTGAATTTTGTTGCAGCAGCAGAGTTACCAATTTCTTTCGCCACTTCAATGACTTAATTTAAAACCAACTTCATATTTTCTTCTGGTCGAATGCTCCATCGTAGATAAGGGATGCTATTACGACAAAGGGGTGAGATACGAAAAACACAAAACAGTGCAAACGTCGCTTCGGAATAGTTAGGGTATTACTGTGTGGTCATTTAGGCTCAATACATAAAAAAGGCAGTGTGCTCTGTGGTTACTCTCTCAGGTGGGCGTTAGCATATCATAATCTTTTAGATTGATAGCATGAGTTTTCCGCATTTGACTTATACGATCGACATTATTAAATACTGGAAATTTGACAGTAAAATCAAGCCCTGACTTATCTGCGGGAGAACTTAAACGCGAGTATATACGGTAGGCATATACAAGATGTCCCCACTGTTTTGCCATCAGAAGCAGTTGTCAAACGAGTAAAATATATTTATTTAAAAGAAAAAAGTACAAGTTTAAGTAACTGTTGTCAGGGTAAAATTAAAACAGTAAACTAATTCATAGTTGAAGTTGCACAGAATGCTTCTGTGTTTTAATATTGGTGAGTTTACAAATGTTCCTGTGCTCTCAATGGGAGATTTTGAAATTTAAAAATATATACAGCACACTATACTCCAGATATCTCAATGAAAATTTTAGTCTTCATTCAAGATAAGGGTGCCAAACTTCAGCAAAACTGGTCCACTGGGAGCTGAGTTGTTTCCTGCAAACAGACAGACATGAGTGTCACAGTAAGTGCTTTTCACATTTCATGCGAGCACACCTATAACTAAACAAATGGTATTATTATAAATTGATGGGATCACCTTGCTGATCTGCTGTAATAATCCTCATGGTCTGTCTTTACTATCAAAACCATAGGAATACTACTGTATATATTTCTGAATTCTCATTTACAGCAGATAGAAATTACAAGCAAGTTTCCAGAATGATTTATTTGTATCTGGACAAGTCAAATACACAAATGTTTAATATCCTTTATCATGTTATGTCTCTCAAATTAAAGGAAATAAGTAGAATGCAGCTGTACTGGGAGATGAGCTCTTTTCTGCTTCAGGCCTGGTTTTATGTGAACTGTTGGCAAACCTGCAGCGTCCTTGAGTAGCCAGTATAATAAATGATAGCAGGCAGTCAGAACTGAAGCTGCAGTTAACAAAGAGCTAATCACCATGGAGTTACTGCAGCATTTGTGTTTAGGCTGCCCCCGTCCTTCATGTCACTCTTACACAAGTGTGGTACATTCCATTATTTCATGCCTTAAACAATTAGCTGACAACAATAGCTTCAGTATTTATGGTCTGCCAGTAATTATAGACCTTCCATGCTCAAAGTTCCACATTAAAAGGTCAATTACTGACATCTTCTTCCTTATTTGCTTCAGGGGGTAACCAGTCAAGGGCCATTTCTTTTCAGGGTGTACTTTTACTAGAAGCTCGGACAAGATTCATCAGTTAATTGATTAGAGGAATTCTCTGTTTTTTCTAGAGATCACCCAAAGTGTGTATGCAACCTGCCGCATGTGTGCTCACTCTCCCCGAGTAATAGATCCCCTTGTGTATTTTGTTTCCAATATGGATGAGGGCAGACTTGTAGAGAACGGCATAGGCTTCAGGCCATGTGCTCCATGTGTACCAGGTTTTCCATGGAGGAGCATATACGTCAATGGTCTCAGGTTTTAAGTGGCTGCGGTTTTTTATACCAACCTCTTAATTAGAAGCAGCCAGTATAAAAACAAGCAGAGAGTACTCCAAACATTCACCCGCATGTTTTATATTTCATCTGCTTGAGAAGATACTTATTCTGAAATAGCTGTGTTACCTGGCTTCACCCGGTAAATTTGAATGAGTCAATGGGCCTCAATTATAGTGCTTAATCAGATGTATCAGAAGTAGAAAGATATATAGAAAGATAGATAGATAGATAGATAGATAGATAGATAGATAGATAGATAGATAGATAGATAGATAGCTCTAATACAGCCTCCTATTTTCCCCCAACACAGGATGTGATAGGTGATTACAAGTTAGATCATGCAGATATTTTCTACCAGTTCCCTTCCTATCATCAGAAAGGAACTGCCTCCCAGTTCTAACCACCTCATTATTGAAAAACCACAGATATCACAGTTTTATCTTCTCCCACAAACCAGTGTTGTCCCATTGCTCTTATTTCAGCTTTTCTCAAATGGTTGAATGTCTTTCTTCATACTTAAAAAAAATACTAACCATGATCTCCAGTTATACGAAAGCTTTAGGTTTCAGAATCTAGACTGCTTAATCGTTACCATGGACATCACCCCTCTGTAGGCAGTGGTTCCACAAGACAAAGGTCTCCGTGCCACATACTGATATTCAACAAATGTCCAGTCCAGGATCATCCCACTAACACCCTCATCAGACTGTCAAAATCGGTTCTCCCTTTCAATGCTTTGTCTTTTAATAACAACATTTTTTCACCAGGTCAGTGGAGTTACAATGGGTAACAAAATGGGACTCAGCTATGCCAACAGCTTCTTCAGCAAGGTAGAATGGTGTTTCTTTTCTTCCTTCCTAGGCTTTGTACTGGACCTGGACAAAAGATACATTGACGATTGGGTTGGTTCCACGTCTTGCTCCATAGGCCAGCTACTGGAATTCATTAATGATTTTACTAGTTTCCATCCATCTCTGAGGTTTACAGGTGACATTTGTACCATAATTTTACTGTACCATTTTTAGGTATACATTTTTCTATCAGTTTTCCAGGACTTAAAACCTTTATCTAATGCAAGCCAACTGACCCAGATAGTTACCGTCTGTACAGCTCCTGCTATTCCTGGAATTCTTAAAACTCTGTACCTTTTTCACTCTTCCTTAGACTGCATCGCCTCTGTAGTGATAAGGCTGACTTGTGTAATAAAGCACTCAGAATGAGGAGTTTCTTCATTGACAGATGATACCCTTCTCATATTGTAGACAGGGCCCTCAATTAAACCAGGAGTAGATTTCATAGCATCCACTCTAAGAGCATCCTGCCACTACTTCCATTCCACTCTAACACTTTATCTCTCTAACAGGTCACCAAACAAAATTTCCCAATTTTGCATACTGGCATTTTCACAGTAGCCCTTTGTTACTTACCCTACTTTGATCTCCTTCTTTTAACCACCTAATCTATGCAAACTTCTCATCTATAGGTCGCTTCACAGCAGAGCACTACTTTCCTTACCAGGCACTTTGAGTTGAAACTGGAACCGCTGTGTCACTTTTAAGCATGTTACCAACAGTACCTTTGTACCTGGTCCCTCTGATACATTTAATATTAAACAACAGGCCTCTTGCCAGTCTAAAAATCTTATTTATTGCATTTCTTGTAGGAAGTGTCTGGCCATCTACTGTACATAAGTGAAATAGGGACATGGCTAGCAGACCATTTCTGAGAATACATTTGACCCGTTAAAATCATAAACTATACAAAGCCTGTTGTGGATCACTTCACATCCCCTGATCATAGCCACACTGATGGTCCAAAATCCATACTGACCCCTACTCTCTCTTCTGCTTCTTTTTCCGGTTTCTTTGTGGTGGCGGCCTGCGCCACCACCACCTACCCAAAGCATCATGATGCACCAACATTGATGGACTGAAAGCCAGAAGTCTACGTGACCATCATCATCAGGTCCTTCCTTGAAAACCCTAAATACAAAGAGGACTGTTTGATTTATGTTAGGTAGATTGCCCAGAGGGGACTGGGCGGTCTCTTGGTCTGGAACCCCTACAGATTTTATTTTTTTTTCTCCAGCTTTTGGAGTTTTCTTTCATAGGGCTTCAAAGACACTTTCTAAAGAAAAACAAAAGAAGCTAAGCTGACTCTCAGTCTGGGATCATACATTTCTCTAGGTCTTAACGACTAACTATTTTTAATCTCTCTCCTTCATCTTCCTGTCATGGGTATGACATTAAACTGCATCCGGCCCTGCAGATGGTCACAGGACTGGCACTCCTACAGCCACCATAAAAACTTCATGCAGCTCCAAAATGACAGACAGGACTCCTTTCTGCTTTCCGTGGGAGTAGCTCTGCTTCAGCCACTCTAAGGAAGACTACTCGCATTATTAAGGGGATGAGCGAAAGCTCTCTGGAGCCTCATCCCCGGAAGAGTTGAAACCACTGGAGAGCCAATAAGGTCAGGCTTGTTGGGTATCAGAACTGGTGCTGAGGTGTCACCCGCTGCACAGCAGCACTTGGGTCCCAGTATGAGGCAGCCCATCTAGGGAGGCATGTGGAATGTCTTGTCTCTCTGGCATGATGATCATCTTCCTCTGCTGTCAGAGGAGCTTTGTAAACTCTGCATTTCAGTATAGCACTCTCTGAGGTGCGCAGACCTCAGACTGGCCAGATCTCTACAGGTGGATACACCTTTTATTGGTCAGATCGCTGTGATGGCTGTCATAATCAGGGAGTAGTTATTGCTGTGGTGGATCGGCTCTTTCTGATGGTGTCCATTGTCACTCCTTTCAATGAGCGTATTATGAGACTCAGATTAAGGCACTCTCTGGGTGCCTTGTCAGTTGTCTCAGTGTATGCTCTGACAGCAGTAAGTGATGTCTTGGTGAGGGAGACATTCTCACAACTTCGCTTGGCAGTTGATGGGTGCCCGCGAGCTGACACTCCTCTGTTCATGGGTGACTTCAATACGATCACTCACATGAGAGGGCTGGGTATGAGGATTGTGTTAGTCTCCATGGGTCAGGCAACCATGTTGAAAGTGGCTCAATTTTCCTTGACTTTGTAAAAGGTTAGGGACTGTGGATCAGTGGATCCTGGTTCCAGCATCCTGAGCCACATCATTGGACTTGGTACTCCAATACTGGTGGTGCAGTGGAGGAAATTGATCACATCCTTGTGGGCAGATGCTGGAGTCTCCTACAGAATTGCAGGGTCTACAGTAGTGCCCAGTTTGTGAATTCTGACCACAGACTTGTTGCTGCTACTCTGAAGATCGAGCTTAGGTCCAGTAGGCTTCCACATTCTAGGAGAATGAGGCTGAACACAGCCAGACTACAAGAGCAGGCTGTTTCTAATGTGTTTGCATGAAGAACTTGCAGATGTGGGTGTGACGTCTGATCCTAATGTGATGTGGGAGACCTTCCATGACAAGACCCTGAAGGTTGCTGAGGGTTGTGTTGGTATTACTAGTGTTCCCAGAAGGAGGTGTTTCATTTTGCAGGGCACTCTAGATTTCATTGCACAGCTTGATGGCAACTCCGGTCTATGCTGGGAACTGAGAAGGATGGCTGAGAGGGCTCTGAGGGCAGATAAGGATGAGTTAGTTAGAGGCATCAGTGAGCAAGTGACACACCATCTATGGTCTAGTGACCCAGAGGAACTGAAGCATCAGAATTTGATTCTCAGAGAGTCGCAGGCAGGGCAGGTGATAGAATGGACCAAATGGATGATGCTGCAGTTGTGACCCGATGGGCTGGCTATTTTGAGCAGCTGTTTAAAGCTGATCCTCCGACTAGGACATTGGACATCTCTGGGTCCATGGTTCTTGAGGCTGATCCTCCAATTAGCTGTGAACCACCCAATCAAGCTGAGGTCGCACAGGTGGTAAATCAACTGAGGGTAGGAAAGGATGCAGGGATCTGTGGTATCTGGGGTGAACTTTTCCAAGCTGGTGTTAAGGCTGTCCTACTGCCATTGCAAGCAATCTTTGCTTCTCTCTGGGAGATGGGCATAATCCCACCTGACTATAAAATGGGAGTTTTCATCCCTATCTGCAAAGGGAAGGGTGATCACCTGGATTGTGGCAACTAAAGGGCTATAACAGTGTTCTCAGTGCCGGGTAAGTTCCTCCCTTGGGTCACCCTCAATAGCATCCATGATCACTTGCTCATCTACCAGCGAATGGAACTAGTTTTACGCCTAAGAAGTCTACTATCGACCGCATCTTAGCACTGAGGGTTTTCATCAAGCGCAAAGGCGAATATCAGCAGAGTTTGTTTGCAGTATGTCGACTTTCGTAAAGCATTCGACTCTCTTGATCAAGTTGCCCTGTGGGACATCCTGTGATACTGCTCCCGATATCTGTTCAAAAGGATGAAGGTCCAAGTCTTTAGAATCCTGGTGCTTCATGTTTTGCTATATGTCTGAGCAGTGACCTGACACGAAGACTGGACCTTCAGTACTCTGTCTCTTCAGCAGATCCTTGGGTACCATTGGTTTGACTTTGTTTCAAATGAGCAGTAGTTCACAGAGTCCTGTATAAGTCACAGTACCTGTATTGTAAGGGAGCGTCAGTTACGGCACTACAGCCATGTGGCGCAATACCCAGAGGATGATCAGGGTCACAGGGGAGCAGCTGGACGAGGCCAAGGAAACTCCCACATAAGACCTGGCTGCAGTAGATAGAGGGTCATTTTTTGGAAGGTGGGACTGGACCACATGTCTGCCTTGGGGGATGCCAACCAGGATCCCAAGCTGTTTCATTGTGTGGTGTGTACGGCAGCATGCTGTACCAGTGTATGCTCCCCAACCTAACTTAACCTGACCTTCATCTTCTCTAATGGAAGCTTTATCTCACCTACTTTAACCTTCTCATTTTATCTGCCCTGGCTTTATTCTCCCCTTTCCCCCTTCTGTTTGTTATCTACTCTTTCCTTAACAGGTGCACGCTTTATAAAGGCTTCAATATATCTTTAACCGTCTTTCCTTTTCAGTGTTGAAATATCCTTTAACCTTTTTTCCTAGATAGATAGATAGTGTGAAGGAATCACAAAGACAAAAACAAAGGTTTGGGGTAGCCACCCCATATACTTGAAAATGAATCAAATGAAAGTACAAAAATAATGTCTTTTCAGCCAAACTCAATGCAGAACTGAATTGTAACAGACAACCGGAAATGGGGCTATCAGGTGGGACTTCCTTCTGGAGGTTTGCAGAGGAGGAAAGAGAGAAAGTGGTAGCTGACAGCAACAACCCCTGGTCTGGTGGGTAATCACAGTTATTTGGGCCTGTAAACTGTCTCCCAATCGCAATTGTATGACTATAGATTAATATCACTTTATTTGTCTCCAGACCGAATTTTTTGTTTTTGTTTTTTTTTTTTTCTTTTTGTTTTTTTTTACAGAAGCACAAAGATTTACAGAACAAAAAATATTTTCCGTTCTTAGAGTAGATCACTGAATTCAACATTTCCAGCCACCCCTTTAATAGCCAATAACACATAAAAAGTTAATTTTGTAGCCCCGTGGCACTTACATTTCATACACAGTTTAACTGTTCTACAGGATAACTTGATCCCTGCAGAATCTAATGATGGATCAATACACACATCCTGCACCAATGCAAATCTCCCTGTAAGGCACTATCTCTCTCACATGTCAACAGGCACAATCTGGAAGTGAACAGGGAAAAAAATATCAGCACAAACCAGACTGACAGCCTGCTTAAACACCTGAAAAAAAAGATTATTACATTCTGTCCTTCATTCTAATCCGCTTTTCCAGGGCATGGTCGCGGGGCAGCTAGAGCCTATCCCTGCAATCAGAGGGCACAAGGTAGGAACAACAACTGGATAGATGCCAGCCCAACACAGGCCACATTAATGATATTGTTACGTTAATTAAAATATGCTCTAGACCCTCATCTTTCTGTGATTTAAGAGATGTCTTTCAGAGTCTTTGAAAAAGTGAAGTGTTTCTATAAGCCTGTTAGTGAACTTTACAATCTTTAGATTATTTTTCCTTTAATTTGTTTTTTTTTATTATTCACAATTTGTATTATCCTTGACTTTTTAAGAAATGCTTTGGTTTTGAGATTAATTGAGTTAATTAGTTTTTATGTTTAATTGCTATTTTTTCTTATTTGCTTATCCTTTTATATCTGTTAATTACATAAAGATTATTCATTTAACTCAAGGTGTTTGTTTTACTGCTCTCAATTAGGGTGATGGAAATTTCTACTAATTAACACACTGCTGAGCTTTCTGTTTTTGGGTTGAGCTTTGCCTCTTTCAATATTTTATGTGGTTCTTGGACCTCATTGCATTGCTTCTCACTTTGGCTTCTTGTGATCCTGAATTGGATTAAGCAGGTTTGATAATGGATGAATGGATTTAAGGTCAACTGCTACATATCTCTTTTCCCATGTTGCTAAAATCATTCTGTTTTTGGCTTGCAGTTAACTGAAAATGTTCCCATATGGATGATTAATACAACTTGGAAGTAAAATGATATAACTCGTGTTCCTAAGTCTGTGCTTTGGCTTCTAGTTAGGTTTAGAGAGTTTAGAGATTTAACAATAAAATTAATTAATCTGTTCTACATTGGAACAGTGATATGATTCGTCAGAGTGTCAGTTTGTTTGTTATAACCAACCATGGACACCACTAGAGGCTTATCATTTCCAACAATGATATTGACTGGCATTTTTCCCTTTCCTCCCATCATCTCTCAATTGGCTATTAGAACATAATGAGTAATCTATGCTAATGTTAATGGACTTTATTAAAAGATAAGAGGTCTGTGGTGTCACACCATTTAATATAGACAAAATCATCAAAGAGAAAAATAAAGAAAAAGAAACCATTCGGCCCAATTCTTTTTCAGCCTGGAATCAGATCTCCCAAGGGTAGGTTTCCATCTGCTTTAGCTGCTTGTCTGAAAATGAATGCCAACCCCCAATCCAACCACAACCTAAATAGGATGCAAGGTTGAAGGGCCAGGACTTCTGATACTGGAGAAGAAATTAGATCTCTTTCTTGTTGTCCTCCTCTGTTCTGGAATTAGAAAAGGAGAGGAACTGAACCACTGTTTAACACCGCTCTCAGTCTACCCATTTTCTACCCGCTCAAAGCCTAGATGTTCGAACCTGACAGCTTCTATTGTGAGGTTTTGTTTATATTAATCACTTTAATAGCTGTTGGTTTACTGTGTGTTTAAGGTAAGTTTTGTGTTTTGTAATTTATATTTAATACATTATTTGCTTCAAATATTTTTAAGCCCTCTTAGCCTTGTGACAGGCGGCCCTGGCCATTACCCGTCTGGGACGCCAGCTAGACCAGAGGTGTGAGCATTTACAAGATACAACCTCCCTTGGGACACTACAGGGCAGCCCTCCTGTGCAGCCGGGGCAGTATGTATTCCTGCAGGGCATGCTGGGAGTTGGAGTGTGGCACAGCCCTGTTGGGTTCCAAGGGGGATCCCAGGGGGAGCTGCAGAGCCCTAAATAGAGCTTTCACCACACCTGGGGGTGATTCCATGTCTGATTAATGAGGCACCTGGAACACTTCCATGGTCTGCCTAAAATGAGCCAACTCGGTCCTTTTGGGGAGCCAAAATCGGGAGCAAGCTTGGCAGGAGGAGGAGTGGACAAAGAGAGAAGAAGAAGAAGGACTGTGTACTGGTGGTTATTTGTACTGTGCTGCTGTGGAGAGCAATAGAAGAGCGTCTCCCCACTTTAAATAAAGAGCCTTCTGTGTTGCACCTGTGTCTCTGCCCATCTGTGTGGGGTTGGGGTGGCTGTACGCACACCGGGTTTCAACGGCCTATAATTATCCATCCATCCATTATCCAACCCACTAAATCCCAACTACAGGGCCACGGGGGTCCGCCAGAGCCAATCCCAGCCAACACAGGACGCAAGGCAGGAACAAACCCCGGGCAGGGCGCCAGCCCACCGCAGGGCCTATAATTAGTGATAACAAATTTATTCAAAAATACATTGCATTGAATACGTAAAACATTAGATGGCATTGCTTCCTTAAGAACTTATTAACACATGCAGTGCAACTCAGAATGTTTTTTGTGATTCTAAGACACAAGCACTTTAAAAATCCCAAAGTTAAATAAGACTACTGAGGAGTTAGATCTACTGGGCCTTGAGCAGTGGTATCTCCCTGCTAGTGGAAGATGAACCATAAGTCTCAGAATTTAAATTTAGGTGGAAGACCCCAAATTTTACCATAGCATGTCCAGATTAGATCTAGTAATCAGGCACTTCATGCCACAGAAATGTTGTTTATGTTTTTTCTTAAAAATGTGGTAATCGTTTCACTTATTGTTGATCCCTTTCCATTCTCTTTTTCTTCTCAACATCGTGCTAGCACACATGGATCCACTACTGCTTTGACCAAACTCATACTTTTGGTCATGAAATGAGATATCAGAGAGCCTGAGACTCTTTTTTTTAACAGATACACACCCAGATCATAATATTACACTATAGTTGGAAATTCTAGTATTTGCCATTCCATCTCATGCAAGGCCTGGGAGTCAGAAATGGGTCAGTTGGGCTTAGACAACTGAACATTGATTTACTTTTTCTTTTTCCAGAGGACTTGTCAGAGGCATATTTTCCCTAGGAACATGATAATTGGAGTTTTGTGTTTTCATTTCAACAGATTGGATCTTCTGTTAGCTGGATTTCTATTATATTGTAATGACACTGACAAGCTGCATCAGCCAGCAGATAAGTCACGAACAGTATGAGGTGACATTCCATTATACAAATGAGCAGCTTAGGAGTCAGATGCAGGAGAGCCTATAAAAATACGTAGTAAGTCACAAATGAATTATAACTAGTGCAGTAACTGCAAGCAGTTCTTGTAAAGAGAGTGAGCTACCTAAAAGAGTGATAACAAAAGAGGAAATCTCCATTGGCACTCAGTTCTGTAAAGTTTTGTAAAGCACCGCAGCAGCATGATGCTACAAAAGTGTCTCAGGTAGGATGAGGAGAAGACCTACAGCCCATCTTAGCAAAGTGCCAACTGCCATGGAGACCCAAAATAAACTTGCTGGACTCTTTTGAGGAAAATCTGAAGTCTGAGATCTGGAATGTAGAAAGCCATTTGCAATATTAGTAGAGGAAGGAAGACAGCTGAATCTATGCTTTTGCCTGGTCACAATGAAAAGTGATGCCTGTATTTTTAAAAGTTCCTGGCTCTGGAGAGCTTTTTCAGAAGTATTCATTTTCGCCGGTTGAAAATGCCAGTAGAGCATGGGTGACAGGTCAAAATGGAGACAAATACTGTGGGTGGGACTTCAGTTTTTTTCAGCTAAAACTTTGTTTGGTGATCCTCAATTTATCGACTTTTTCTGGTTAATCCTTAGATATCATTGAGCAGTATTCCGACATCATACTCACATCCCAATGTCCCTGGTACTTTCATTTCATGTCCTTGATATTTTAGGGAGAAATTCTAAATTCAAATCTAAAAAGTAAACTTTCAGACTCATGTTGGAAACCATCCATCCTCCAACCCACTATATCCTAACTAGAGGGTCACAGGGGTCTGCCAGAGCCAATCCCAGCCAACACAGGGTGCGAGGCAGGAAACAAACCCCAGACAGGGCGCCAGCCCAACACACCTAACCTGCATGTCTTTGGACTGTGGGAGGAAACAGGGACACAGGGAGAACATACAAACTCCATGCAGGGAGGACCCGGGAAGCGAACCCGGGTCTCCTAACTGCGAGGCAGCAGCACTACCCACTGCGCCGCCCATGTTGGAAATCAATTCCTTAAACTTAACTATTCAAATTTTCACAATTCCTTTAAAAAATTGATCATTATTGCTACCTAAAAACTTGACTTCTTTTAATGGCCAAGCCTCTCATTCCAGGTGTTTCATTGCACCATCAAATTCTGCATCAAAAACCAGTTTTCTTATATCAGCTCCAGCAAAAACGCCCTCTTTCAATTTAGCCTTAGACAAACCTGGAAAGGTTGGCACAAAAGCATAAAAACACTCCATCTTTTGATTGGGCTTTAACAAAGTGCTTCATTAAACAAGGTTAATATGAAGCGGTGGTAGCAACTGTTTAATGCTGATCCACCAGGTAGGACATTGGACTCTGGGTCTACAGTTCTTGAGGCTAATCCTCCAGTTAGCTCTGAACCACCCAATATATTGTTGATTTTCATAAAGAGTTTGACTCAGCTGATTGAGCTGCCCTGTAGAACATCCTTAGACTTAGTGGGATCCCCCCAAAGTTGCTGGATGTCATGGCCAGCCTGTACACTGGTACTGTGAGTACTGTGCAGAGCAGAGGAAGAACCTCTGCGTTTTTCCCAGTTGATTCTGGGGTTCGTTAAGTGTTTCTTCTCACTCCTACCCTGTTCAATGCTTGCTTGGGCTGGGTGTTGGGCAGAGTCGTGGGGTCCAGTAGCAGTGGGGCATCTGTTGTTGAAGAAAAATTCACTGATCTTGACTTTGCTGATGATGCTGCGATCTTCACAGACTCAGCAGAAGCTCTGATCTGGGCTCTTGAGAGACTGAGTGAGGAGTCTGAGTGTCTGGGCTTGTGAGTGTCATGGATAAAAATCAAGATCCAGGCCTTTAATGGCTTCCTGGACACAGCCATCAACAGTGTGTCTGTTTAAAGAGGGAGTGTCGACCACATTGAGAGGTTTACTTTCCTCGGCAGCGACATTCATGTGACTCTTCTTATTGAAGTTAGTAGACAGATTGGGAAAGCATGGGTGGTCATGAGGTCACTGGAAAGGGGTGTGTGGTGCTTGTGATGTCTTTGAAAAAGGACAAAGGTCCAAGTCTTTAGAGTCCTGGAGCCACCTGTCTTGCTATATGGTTGTGAGACATGAATGCTATCCAGTGACCTGAGGTGAAGACTAGACTCTTTCGGTACTATGTCTCTTTGGTGAATCCTTGGGCACTGCTGGTATGACTTTGTGTTAAACGAGCAGTTGCTCATGGAGTCCTGAATGAGGCACATTACCTGCATTGTGAGGGAGCATCAGTTATGGCACTACGGCCATGTGGCGTGATTCCCAGAGGATGATCCGGCTCGCAGGACCCGACCCCAGGCCCAGGGGATGTCCATATAACACCTGGCTGCTGCACGTACTTGGTCATTTCCGGAGCTTGGGATTGGATTGTGTGACTGCCTGAGAAGCTGCTAACAAGGATCCTGAGCTATTTCGCCATGTGGTGGGTGCAGCAACACACTGTACCAGTGCATACTCCTCAACCTGACCTGACCTGTAGCAGCACTTTATTGGGATCCACGAAACTCAGTCTGATGAGGTTTTTGGCACCAAGTTGTAGCTTTTTTCTAGATGGCCTTTCCTTCTGAATCCAACTGAAATTCCTGGCTCTGATATCTCACTCACTGAGGAAACGGGAATTTTGTATACGCTGACCGTTAAATTAGTAAGATACACAAACTTTCACGTCGCCACATATGGATGAACCAATGCTGATCATAGTAGTTAATTTTGTTGAGAACATTTTCACAGCTTTAAACATAGATTTTAGAAAAAATAAAATAAAAAAAAATCATTAAAATAAAATATTAATAATTATTATAGTGTGAAAACAATAGAAAGCAAACTATAATTGACAGCTAATAAATGTGTTTTGTAAAAATGCTATGTTATAGAGAAAAATGTTTTTCATTTTTTAATTCAGCACCCAAAAATATATAAAAATGACATGAAATAATGGCAATAGTTTTTTCAGTGTATGCCTGTGTTATTCTTTTTTCAATTGATTTTTTTGTCCCCACAGTTTATTATTCTTTATTCCTGTGGTCACATCTTTCTCTCTTGTTTTTCCTTGTGCTGCTGTAATTTTGATATGTAATTTTATATCCTTGAATTTCACTTTAATACTATATTGTACTCCCAAAGGCTTTGTAAATAAATTAACTATTAATAAAAACTTGATAATAATTGATAAAGTAGAAAGTGCTTCGTGAAATATTAAGTCATTATCTTTTAGTATATTAAAAAAGAATTATGTATAGAAATGAAGATAAAAGGCACAAATTGAAGAGGCTACTCATCCCCCATCCCTAAATGGCCAAACCCCCCTTTCTCTTCCTCACTTGGTCAAGGTTCAAAGCACTTCAAGGCAATCGTAAATATTGAACATAATGAGTAACCTATACTGTAAAAAGGCTGTTCAGTAAGTATAAAACAAAAGAAAAGAAAAGAAAAATCACCTTGGTGAATAAAGCATTGCCTGGTGCCTGTCAGAAAATGCCAGAGCAATTTTGTATTTTTTTGTGCTGCTTTTGTTAAAGATATTCAACGAAGGTGAGTCACAGACCATGTTGCATAAGAATAGCTCTGCATACATAAGCAGATCACAGCCCCAGAACAGGTCTGCCAAGTTCTGAAATTGCTAGAATGTGTGGCACATGGAAGAAACTACAGGCACCTACTATACAATTCATACTTGTGTGAAAAAGTAAGTATACCCCATGAAATGTTTTTTCTTTTTTAACATATGTGGACATACCAAGAGGTGAACTTCATTTAAATAGTGTCTATAGATAAAGGTGATGTAACAAACATCATGCCACATTTACAGTTTATAGTCCATTGTATAATTCAAATAAACAATTGTGCAAATTTGTCCGGATGGAAAAAGTCAGTACACAAGATTGTACACTGGTCAGCCACAAAATTAAAACCACCTGACAATATTATGTATGTCCCCCTCATGCCACCAAAACAGCTCTGACATATCAAGACATGGATCTCACAAGACCCCTGAACTTGTCCTGTGTTATCTGGCACTAGGATGTTAACAGCAGGTACTTTAAGACCTGTAAGCTACAAGGTGGGACCTTCATGGAATGGTCTTATTTTTCCAGTATATCCCACAGATACACAATTGGATTGAGATCTGGGGAATTTAGAGGCCAAGTCAATACCTCAAACTCTTTAATGTTCCTCAAACCATTCCTGAACAATTTTTGCACTGTGGTAGGGTACATTATCCTGCTGAAAGAAACTAATTCCATCAGGGAATAGTATTGCCATGGAGGCATGTACATTTTCTGCAACAATCTTTAGGCAGGTTGTACTTGTCAGTTTAACATCAACTTGAATGTCACAACACAAAGATTCCCAGCAGAACAAGGCCCTATCTTGCTGCTATCTCTTCCCACACACATTTGGCTGGCCACATAATCTAAAAGATAATGTGATTCATCAAACCAGGCCACCTTCTTCCATTGCTCTATTCTGACACTCACATGTCCATTGTAGGCACTTTCCATATTGGATAGGGTTCGGCATGGGAACTCTGACCAGTCTGTGGCTACGCAGTCATATATGCAGAAAGCTGCAATTTACTGTGTGTTCTGACACCTTTCTCTCACAACCACTATTAAGTTTTTCAGGTATCTGTAGCCCTTCTGCAGGATCGGACCAGACGGGCTAGCCTTCACTCCTAAAGTGCATCAATGAACCTTGGGCACCCATGACCTTGTTGCCACGTTACAGGTGGTTCTTTCTTGAAGTAATTTTGGCAGGTGCTAACCAATGCATACCAAGAACAACCTGCAATACCTGCCATTTTGAAGGTGCTCTGACCCAGTCATCCAGCCATCATCCTTGCTCTAAATTCTAGCTTCAAGAACTGACTGTTCATTTGATGCCTGATATATATCACCCCTTGACAAGTGCCATTGTATTGAGATAATAAATGTTAGTGTTTTCACCTGTTATTGGTTTTAATGTTGTGCCTGATCGGTGTAGATGCTAATGAGTCTGGGAAGGGATTTAAAACATCTCCAAACAATTGGAAATAAACAGTTCGACTGTCCAGAAGCTCATTTACAAGTGGAGAAGATTTCACACAGCTGCCAATTTTTCCAGGCCAGGCTGCGTCAGTAGGTTTAGCCACACAACAGAATGCAAGATGCTGAAAGAAGTCTAATAGCCCCAGAATTTAATTAGAGAACCTACAGGTAGCCCTTGCCAATGTAGATGTCAATTTTCATGTGTCTACCATTAGAAAGGGACTACCTAAATTAGATATACATGGGAGGTAGAACAGAAGATCCAAGATGAACATTAGGGCAAAATTACAGTTTGCCTAAGAACATCTAAGTGAAGGCCAGAACTTCTGAAACAATGTGCTACTGACAGATAAGACAAAGAAAGAATACCAGAAAACATGTTAGGTGAAAACTAAAGACAACAATTGACGAGAAGAACCTGATACCAATAGTAAAGCATGCAGATGGAAATGTTGTGGTTTTGAGGTTGCTTTGCTACATCAGGGCCTGGGAAGCTCATCATTCTAGAAGCCACTAGGAATTCTTGTACCAGAATTTGCTTGAAGATAATGTGAGACCATTGTGAACGTTACCCGGGCACAGACAGGCAGACATGTTGTTTTTCCACCACCACACGTTCATTTACAATGTCTATTTACAAAAATCAGTGCACACACAAACCCCACAAAGTCCTGGCCACACAATGCCTTCTTCTTCGGGCCGCCTCCACACTCTCTTCTTCTGCTTCGTCCTGCTTCCACCCGACTCCAGCCTCGAATGAAGGGAGGCGGCCCCTTTTACCCGGATGTGCTCCATGTGTTCCCCGGCAATCACCCGCCGACACGCCCCAGTGTGGCGGAAGTGCCGGCTGTACTTCCGGAAGCACTCTGGGTGTCCCTGCTTCTCTTCATCCCAGCACTTCCTGGTGTGGCGGAAGTGCTGAGGTCCAGGGCTCCCAAGGCATCGGGGCTCCCCCTGGCGGTGACCACGGACCCCTACAGGGTTGGGCTTCCAAGCCCTCAACCCGTGGCCCCCAAAACAAACAGGGTGGCGGCCCCCACATGATCCCAGGTGGGCACACGCCCTCTTCCGGTCCTTCATAGCATCCAGGCCGGTTCGTCGCCCCTGGCATCCCTGACACCATCTATCAGAAGATTGAAGCTAAACCAAAAGTGGACCTTATAATATGACAATTACCCTAAACATACCAGTTAATCCATCAAGCAATGGAGGGTTCTTGAATGGCTAAGTCAAAGCCAAGATCTGAATCACATTGAGCTGCTGTGAGTGGATTTGAAATAAGCTGGGCGTGCACAGTCAGTGTCAGAAACTGGTAGACAGTTAAAGGAAAGGCCATGCCAGTTATTTGATCCAAGGGTGGACTTATCCACACACTGAAATAACATATCCGTTCATTTTTTTATTGAGTAAATTATTGGAAAATCAAAAATATGGATTTTCTTCAAATATATCACCTTTATATACAGATACCATGTAGTGACCTGTAGGGGGCACTGCAGCATCCCAGACCCCCAGACACAATATAATAACACAGTCCTGGGTTCAAATAAAAGGAATTTACAAGGTTTAAGTTTCCTTCTTTCTCTACTAGACAACAAGCTGAATATGTTTCTTCTTCTGCTGTACACCTCCCATGCAGCTTCATCCACCTCCTCCCAACTGTGACCACCAAGTGGTCAGAGGTGGCCCCTTTGATGGCAGACCCAGGAATATTTCTGGTGTCAAGGAGGAAGCATTCCTGGGTCAGGCGGAAGCCACTAAAAATAGGGACAGCCCTCCCAAGCAGCTCCCCCGTTGGCACCCAGGGAACCCAGCAGGGCTGCCCCAACAGGACCATAACTTCCAACATGCCCTGCAGGTAAATTAATGGACATAGCTGTGCAGGAATGCTGCCATCCAATGTGTCAGGGCAGCATGTACAGCGGAGGGAGTCCCCTCCTTTCCATCCACTCCACTGGCGTCCCTGCAGCAGGAAAGGGTATGAGGTTTACACATGTAAATGAAGATCAAACCTTAATATGTCCACATATGTTATAAAAAGATAAAAAAAAAAAATTCATGTGTACTTCACTTGAATGATTAAGTTTTGCATAGGCTGACCAGCTAGTAAAGAGTTGCCAAGAGTGGAAAAGTCACAAAGTGGTTGCCTAAATATGAAACTTCAAGGCTGTTGATGTTTTTGAAATCAATGGACACAGCATTGCTTTGTTTGTGCACGAAATATCCCCAGAACAAGAATGACGCAGACAGGTTTGGTTCTCTATTGTCTTAACACCTTTCCTTTTTTCCTTTAAATCATTCCACTGTTACCCACAGGGAATAAGCCCAAGAATGATTATTCCTATCATTTGGGAAATATAAAGTATACTTAGTGAGACCCATCCAGGGTGAATCTCCCCTAAACATTTATATTGGAGCTCAGAGATACAGGGACTCTGTGGACTGCAAGAGGGGACTTATCACAACAATCCACAACAACTTTAAGAACGTCTGTGTCAGTCCTTGGCCAAAGAACTTTAAGGGCATACACTGGGTCACTTGTGGAGTGAGGGTCTGCCTTACAAATACTTTCAACCACCACACTAAGCTGCCATATAGATTTTATGTACCCCTGTTCTCCAGACTGTAATTAAAACACCAGACACTTAGATTTGCTTCTGACCTTCCTGCTTTCCTCCACATATGCTAGAGTTCTAATGGAGTTCATATAGCCAGAAAATTACTGCCATGTTTAAGCCTGTTTTGAGGAAATTTGTCTGAAAAAAAAGAAAGACTACTTCTGGCAGATTCCTGCATACACATTATAGTTGACACTTACACTGCTTGCAAAAAACTATGGATGTAATTTGGCTTAAAGTTTATGGGCATGCCATGAACTGACTGAGCAATTTGATATTTAAACCACTGGAATTTATTTAATGCTGAAATGACTGGTTGAACAAAAGAAACTTTTGTGTTTGTGCAAAGATGGTTAAAGAGCCAGATCCTCATGGCTTGGCTTCTTTTTTCCACAGAAAATGGCCTGGAGTTGAAATAAAGAGAAAGGTGACATCAGAAATTATATAACTCTTGCATATGTAACTTCTGAGGGAAAATAACAGTTTATGGCTCCACTCTACTTCTAGATATTTCTGTTGAGCCTATAAAGGCATTTAGCCTCCATTCATTACTTACAGTCTAATGTGCCTGCCTATTATAATTTTGTTATGATTAATTATGAATATATATTTACACTTAAATAGTTAAGTTAAAGAAATAACATAACATCTTAGATAATTACTGTACATTCCGGTAGTCAGTCAAAATATTCCACACCTCCAACAATAACAATAACATTTTTTATATAACAAATTTTCAGACATAAAAAGTAGCTCAAAGTACTTTACAATAGCAACGGTGAAACAAAGTTACAAAAGGAAATAAAATACTAAAGAACTTTTAGTTATAACAGGTAATATAAAACAGATGACAAACAAAGTATCCAGCTTAATAAGAAAACTATGGTCAGATGTCCTTGAGGAGAATAACATAAAAACTCCAGTTGGAGGGATACTAGAAAAAATTAACCTCTGGGATTTCAAGACCAAAAGACCACCCAGGGCCTGCTGGGCACTCTACAATACATGAACGGACCATAATACTCTTGAGGAAGTGTTTTCATCTTCTCGGCATCTCAGGTGACTGCAGGCCTGCGTACTTAGGCTAGGGGGCAGTGGCGCAGAGTGCCACCTGCAAATACTGGAAACAGAAATAAAACAAGCAGAACAAGTGATTAGCGACCAGGCTACAAAACAATACATAAAGCCATTTTATGTAAATAACCAATTTCTACCTTCAAACAGTACTCGGGAAGGCTTGTGGTGCTAGTAGTTTCTAAAGAGATCAGTAGAAAGCATATAAAAGAGGTGGGTTTTACTAGTCTGTTGAAGTGTTCAAATGAACTAGCCTGGAATATCTCTAATGGCAGAGCATTCCAGATTGATGGTGTTCAAAAACAAAACACCATCTAGGCAATTATTGCATGCTTCATTGTTGGAATACTGAACAAGCCAGTCATAGAGGATCAAATACTCCAATTAGTAATATAGGGGGACAAACAGTATAAAATATAAGAAGGTGCTAGATTGTTTAGAGCCTTATATGCAACCAAACGTTTTTTAAAATAAGCCCTAAAAGGACACAGGGTGCCAGTGCAATGATGCTAGTGTGATTTTCTTTTACTAGTTAAGATTCTTGCTGCTTCATTTTGGACTAATTGTGGCCATGTTGTATCTTTTTTAGTTATTCCTGATAGGCGTGCATTACAATAGTCTAATACAAAAGCATATATTAACTTCTGAGCAGTGATGTAAGAGATCGAACTCATGCGGTGTTTCTTGAGTGACAGAGTCTAACAAATGTGCTTAATGTGTGATTTGAAGTTTAGCCCTGAATGTGACACCTGATTCTTAGCCTCTGTCCTTAGTTGTAAAGTCCAACGGACTCATTTATTTCTAAGGTCATCAGTTTTTATTTGTTGCCAATAATGAACATTTCAGCATGTAATGCTTGTAAGACACTGGATCAGAGGAGATGAAGCTTCTGGGTAATCTGGTGCTATCTATAAATAAACCGGTATATTGTCTGCATATCTGTGGTAATACACTTTATGTTTCAAAATGATCATGTCCAATGGGAACATGTAAATACAGAATACATGTAGTAGGTAAAGCAAAATAGCCTGTGGTACACCATACTATCATGATCTGCCTTTTATTTAAACTTTTCCTAAATGGTTCCTTGATCGCTAAAAATATTTTAAATATTGTTTCAGGTGTTTTAGTGGCCAAGGAATCCAGTGGTTATATTTATTTTTTGTTTCAACATGTTTTTAACAATATTAACTAGGAAATGCTTTCTTCTTTTGAGACCATTTTGAGTCACAGAAGTGTGAGGCCCATGGCATCACTGGGTCGGTATAAAGGTCATTGTTTTACACTTCCTGGTTATCCAAGTTTGTTGATGCAACCTAAAACCCTTGTGTGATTATATTTGAGATTAATAACTGATTTCTGGTTATTAGTGATGAGTGAAGCCTGTGGAGTTCACTTTGTTCAATAGTTTTGTGAAATCATGGACGTGTTTGGAAACTTCACCAAACTCCACAAAATGCATTGAAGTCCATGGGGAAGGAGAAACTGCACTAGTTCTGAGCACATTATAATGGTGTAATGGCCGTTTAAGTGTACTTGGGGATAGGGAAGAGTCTGCCAACTATGCTGGACTGATTATTGTGGCCAAAAATGTGATCTGAGCTGTGAGGCAACAGTGCTTCTAGCAACAAAACACACAGATGTCTACTGTAATGATAACATCAAACAAAATATGACAAATGGAAACAAGCTAGCAATAATAAAAAACAGAGGTCATTGGGCTCAAAGAGTTCCGGTCATGGAGCACACATCGGCATGCCAGGAAGCTGCAGCATGAGACTTAAGCATTCCATTATTGGAATTTGGGGCTCTGGAGCAGCTGGAACCTCTGTTTTGTTTCTGATTTATCTGTGCAAATAATTTTCATTTCATTGTAAAAAGTAATTTTTTTGGTATTAATATTATTTCACTGGGTTTCCTGTATTTTCTGATGAGGGGAAGGGGAGGACTCCTTTAAGGCTTTTTAAGACTCAACTGCAGCACATGGCTAATTATACTTACAAATTAGCCATATGCTGCTGCCCATAGACTGAGGGAGGGTACAGTGTTCAGAGTTATATATTTGGTGGAAGTATTCTCATTTTGGTTAGCTAATGTGGATCATGACATCAAGCATGTTAGAGTCAATCAGGCAACAATCTTACAGTATGCATGCCTGAATGTTCTTGCACATGGCTGCTAAACCTCTATGATGCCACTCTTCCCTCACAAAGCACTCACTCTTTGCTTAAGCAGAGAATAAAAATACTCACTGAATAAGGTCATGGGCAGAAACAGCATGTTTGCTGCAAAGAATGCTTTAGTGAATTTCGTCAATAAACACTACTGGTTATGAATGTTTTTCTATTTGGACTACATTTTTTGCTTTACATCTTGACTATGTTTACTAAGCCTTTTAATTTGTTTTTTGTATCTTATCCTGTGTTCCTTAACTTTGATTTTGGTTTCTCATTCTGAGCTTGTCTTTTCCATTTGTGTTTTCATGGTTCTGACCTTGGCCAGTTTATTTTACTAATGTCCATCACCGGATTCAGTTGTTATTGCAGGCTACTGTCATTTAGTGCACAGTACACATGTATAATATCTTGGATTTCTGACCTACAACTGTCACAACTGACAATGATTTCTACTTCTTATAAGGGAATAACACTAATCGAAGTAACTGTTAGAAAGGCTCACCAACTGTCTGAGGTGATTAATAAGAATGCTGTGATCTATGATAACAAATGCCATGCTCAAATCGAACCCATACTGTTACATTATCTGAGTCTGCATTAAGCTGTAAGTCATTGACTACTTTAACCAAAGCAGTTTCTGTACTATGAGTTGGTCTGAAACCTGTCTGATACTTATCCAGAATGGAATTATAAACACATAGTTATTTTAATTGTTGAAAATGCTGGTTAGACATACTGTAGATTGAAAATTGTCTAAGACACATAAGTACCGGCTTTACTACAGTTTTTACAGAATTGGGAAAATGTGAGAGTCCAATGAATAATATGCACTGCTGATTAAATAATTCAACACTTCTTTAGAAAAGCCCCTAAGGAATGGATCAGGGACACACTTGGATGATATAAGCTGAGTAATAATTCTACAAAAGATCAGTTAGGTTTATTTTAGTTAGGGAGTTTAATTTACTTTATTCACAATGTTTAAGTTCAGCTGGGTTTGATATCACAGTCTCTTGTTAACTACATTATATTATATTATATACTTTATATAAAACAATGCTGTTGAAGCCTCATATTTAGCCACTGGTGGTTTAAACTGATTTTTGGATTTTCCACTTTGTAAAAATTGGACCAAACTAAAATGTATTTTTTAATGTAAGCCTTCAGTATTTCATTATGGATTGTTAATTAATTAATTAATTATTTTTTTTCCATTTACACTCCGCATTACGGTATCCTCCCTTAAGTTTCCAGACTTCATCTGCTTTTCAAGGATTTACAGCTATGGTTGCCATTTTAAGAATGTTGGCAACTGCTTTCCGTTTTGTAGTAAAATTGTCAACCTTCTTATTTACATTGCTGGATGCATTAGGACAAGTGCTAGATTTAGAGTGTGAACTAGAGGAACAGCCAGATTTTACCCACATTTAGAGAACTTGATATTCCTTGATAAATCTAGTCAAGCACTGGGCGCAGCATATGGGAGTCAGAAGTTAATGTAGATCTTGAACTAACAAATGGGCAACTGGAGAAAGCCAAATATTGTGATAGTTGGAAGACAGACAAGTGCAAACCACTAAGTACTGTTGAAGTCAATGCTTACAAGAAATCAGCCATGCTCTGACGTTGCTCTGGAGTTTTTTTTTTGGTTTTTCTGTCCACCCTGGCCATTGGACCTTACTCCTTTTCTATGTTAACTAATGTTATCTTATTTTAATTTCTTATTTTGTCTTTTATTTTTCTTTTCTTCATTATGTAAAGCACTTTGAGCTACTTTTAGTATGAAAATGTGCTACATAAATAAATGTTGTTGTTGTTGTTGTTGACACCTGGCTTATCATATTTGTATTCTTGTTTTCAGCTGGTAGGACTCCTTCCTAGTATCCAGTTGACACTTAATAAACAACTTATAGAAAGAAAAACGTGAAACAAAACAAAAAGAAATCATGGTCATTTTCACAAGTCCAGATTTTCAAAAACGAGAAATGAAAAAAATGGAACTCCACAAAATGAAGATTGTACTACAGGTGAGCTCCAGTTGACAAACCACCCTATTCTTATGCACGTTTTATATTACACAGGTTGTGACATTTGCTATTACCATTAGCTGTGGTCTTATGTCATAATCATTGGTTTTACAGCAAAGACTAATAGAGTACCATTATAAATATTAATTCTGTTAATCCAAGAGTTTTATTCTCAACTATTGATCGTCTACTAAACCCAGCTCGCTCAATGCAATGCCTCCCAAAAACTACTAGTGAAACCTGTGAGGCTTTTGCTACATTTTTAAACATAAAATAAATGATATTAGAAATAACATAGTACAGCTGCCCAAGGTTAATCCTGTTGAAGCCCAACATGCCCTTTCAAGTGAGTTACATTTTTTCACTGGAATAGATTGAGCCAAACTGCATAGAATAATTTCTCGGCTGAAACCCTCCACCTGTGTCCTTGACCCAGTACCAACAGGCTTTTTTAAAGAAGTCTCCGATGTCCTAATTAATAGTGTACTTGACACAGTGAACTCATCATTAGATATGGGAGTCTTTCCTGACTGTCTAAAGACTGCAGTTGTTAAACCTCTGCTCAATAAAATAATCTCAACCCCTCAGTCTTTGACAATTTTAGATCAATTTCTAACCTGCCTTTCTTAAGTAAAATTCTAGAAAAAGGCTGTTTTTACGCAGCTAAATGATTACTTAATTAACCATTCTATCCTTGGCAAATTTCAATCACGTTTTAGAACAAATCACAGTACAGAAACTGCATTGGTTGAAGTAGTAAATAATCTGTGGGTAAATGCAGACAGAGGCCGTATATCTGTTCTTGTTATCTTAGACTAGAGTGTCGCATTTAACACCATAGACCATAGCATTCTAATAAATCACCTTAGACAATGGGTGGGCCTCTCTGGCAGTGTCTTAAATTGGTTTCAATCTTATTTAACAGGCAGAAAATTCTTTGTTAGTTGTGGTGATTGTATTTCAGAGACCCATGATATTGTATTTGGTTTTCACAAGGGTCTGTTCTGGGTCTGGCGCTTTTTTAAATCCACATGCTTCTATTAGGTCTGTGCAGATGACACTCAGCTTTATTTATCAATAATGTCTGATAGCCCTGATGTTTTTGGCTCTCTGATCCAATGTCTTAGCAGTATTTCTAATTGGATGAATAGAAAGTTTCTCAAACTAAATAAGGAAAAAAACCCAGAAATCTTAGTGATTGGCAAACATGGACATAGCAAGGGTATTAGAAATAAACTTGATCACTTGGTTAAAAAGTCAAGGTGGAGGTAAATAATTTAGGAGTAATCATTGACTCTGACTTAAACTTTAAATCACACATTAACCAGATAGCATTGGTGATTCAGTGGTAGAATTCTCACCTGCACGCGGGAGGCTCAGGTTGAATTGTGATCTGTAGCGAGAGTAGGGAGCAGGTTGAGGAGACCCTGGAGAGTGGAGATATGCTCTAGAAAGGAGAGGAATGAAGGTCAGTAGGAACAAGACAGAATACATGCGTGTAAATGAGAGGGAGGTCAGTGGAATGGTGAGGATGCAGGGAGTAGAGTTGGCAAAGGTGGATGAGTTTAAATACTTGGGATCAACAGTACAGAGTAATGGGGATTGTGGAAGGGGTGAAAAAAGGTGAAAGAGGTGAAAAAGAGAGTGCAGGCAGGGTGGAATGGCTGGAGAAGAGTGTCAGGAGTAATTTGTGACAGACGGGTATCAGCAAGAGTGAAAGGGAAGGTCTACAGGACAGTTGTGAGACCAGCTATGTTATATGGGTTGGAGACGGTGGCACAGACCAGAAAGCAGGAGACAGAGCTGGAGGTGGCAGAGTTAAAGATGGTAAGTTTTGCATTGGGCGTAATGAGGATGGATAGGATTAGAAATGAGTACATTAGAGGGTTAGCTCAAGTTGGACTGTTGGGAGACAAAGTCAGAGAGGCGAGATTGCATTGGTGTGGACATGTGCAGAGGAGAGATGCTGAGTATATTGGGAGAAGGATGTTAATGATAGAGCTGCCAGGTAAGAAGAAAAGAGGAAGGCCTAAGGGAAGGTTTATGGGTGTAGTGACAGAAGACATACAGGTGATGGGTGTAACAGAACAAGATGCAGAGGACAGGAAGATATGGAAGAAGATGATCTGCTGTAGCAACTCCTAACGGGAGCAACCAAAAGAAGAAGAAGAAGAAGATTAACCAGATTTCTAGGACTGCATTTTTTTCACTTAAGGAAAATATCAAAAGTTAGACCTCATAACTTTACAAGACACTGGAAAATTAGTTTTGTATTTTGTCGACTAGATCTCTGTAATGCACTCCTAACATAGACTACCTAAGAAAGACATCAATTGTTTCCAATTAATGCAGAATTTTAACTAGGAAAAGAAAATTGGAGCACATCTCACCAGATTTAGCTTTGTTACATTGGATACCTGTGTCATTCAGAATTGATTTTAAAATACTATTAATGGTTTATAAAGCTTTAAACAATCTTGCTTTGTCCCATATTTTGTAATGTCTGTCCCCCTACACTCCAAGTCATAACCTTAGATCTTCAAATGGGGGTCTGCTTATAATTTCAAGAGCCAAGCTTAAAAGAAGTGGTGAGGCAGCCATTTTCTGTTATGCACCTAAAATCTGAAATACTTTACTCACAGGAATTCGCCAGGCTAATACTGTGGAACATTTTGAGAAAGTACCTAAACACATTATTTTAATTTGGCATTTTCATGTCTACATTTTAGTTATATTCCTAATAGACTATGTGGGCATAGAATCATCTACTATTCTCTGCTGTCTTTTCCGGTTCTTCCATGGTGTTGATCTGTGCCACCACCCCGTTATCAAGGAACCATGCAGCCACCTGTGATGATTGAATGAAGGCGGGTGTCTCAGCTATCCACAAGACCAACTTCATTACATCCTATCATGTGAAGCCTGAAAACAAAGAGGATTGATTTAAGAACATTAAGGTTAACTAGAATTCCCAGTGTTTTAGCATTGGAACCCCTGCAGATTTTGTTTTTTCTCCAGCTTAACTGGAGTTTTTTTTTTCTGTCCTCCCAACCAACTGACCTTATCTTTTTCTTTTGTTATTTTTTAATATTATTGCCTATTCTTAATTGTTTTTTTTTCATGTAACTTTCTCTTTAATGTCTTGTAAAGCACTTTGAGCTACATTGTCTATATGAAAATGTGCTATCTAAATAAATGATGTTGTTGTTGTACAGGAATGAGTGACATTGGACATCGGACACCATCGGAACAAGCGTATTATGAGACTCAGATTACGGCACTCTCTGGGTGCCTGGTCTGTTGTCTCAGTGTATGCTCCGACCGTGGTGAGTGATGTCTCAGCGAGGAAGACATTTTATTCGCTGCTTCACTCAGTGGTTGATGGGTGCCCACAAGGAGACATTGCTCTGGCACTGACAGGGCTGGCTATGAGGATTGTCCACGGTCCCCATGGGTCTGATGACCTTGGTGAAAGTGGCTCCACGTTCCTTGACTTTACAAAAGGTCAGGGGATGCAAATCACTGGATCCTGGTTCCAGCACCCTGAACCACATCGTTGGACTAGGTACTCCAATGCTGGTGGTGCAGTGAAGGAGATCGATCACATCCTCGTGGGCAGAAGCTGGAGGCTCTTGCAAAACTGCAGGGTCTACAGAAGTGCCCAGTTTGTGAATTCTGACCACAGACTTGTTGTTGCTACTCTTAGGATCCAGCTTGGGTACAGTAGGTTACCACCTACTAGGAAAATGAGCCTGGACTTGGCCAGACTCCAAGACCAGGCTGTTTCTAATGAATTCGCATGCAGTTTGTGTGAGGAACTTTCAGATTTGGGTACGACTGCCGATCCTAATGTGATGTGGGTGACCTTCCGTGACAAGACCCTGAAGGTTGCTGAGGGTTGTGTTGGTGTTACCGGTGTTCCTAGAAGGAGGTGTTTCATCTTGCAGGGCACCCTAGATATCATCGAGAGGAGTCGCAGCGCACGGCTCAGTGGCAACTCTGGTCTGTACTGGGAACTGAGAAGGATGGCTGTGAGGGCTCTGAGGGCAGACAAAGAGGCGTTTGTTAGAGGAATCTGTGAGCAAGTGACACACCATCGGTGGTCTAGCGACCCACGTCCTGCTTACAGAGGAATCAAAGCATTACGCACATCTGAATCTGTTCCTTGCAGAGTCGCAGGCAGGCCAGCTGATGGAATGGTCCTTATGGATGACAGTTGTGACCCGCTGGGTTGGCTACTTTGAGCAGTTGTTCAAAGCTGATCCTCCAGCTAGGACATTGGATATCTCTCGGTCCACGGTTCTTGAGACTGATCCTCCAATTAGCTGTGAACCACCCAGTCTCACTGAGATTGCACAGGTGGTGAATCAGCTGAGTGGGGAAAAGGCTGCAGGGATCTATGGTATCCAGGGTGAACTTCTCCAGGCTAGTGGTAAGGCTGTCCTCCTGGCATTGCAAGCAATATTTGCTTCCATTTGGGAGACTGGCATCATCCAAACTGACTGGAACGGGAAGGGTAATTGCCTGGATTGCAGCAACTACAGGGGGGTACCACTGCTCTCGTTGCCAGGTAAGGTCCTTGCTAGGGTCGCCCTCAATAGGATCTGTGATCACTAGCTCACCTACCAGCAACCGGAACAGTATGGTTTTACACCTAAGAAGTCTACCATCGACCGCATCCTGGAACTGAGGGTTCTCATGAAGCACAAACGCAAATATTGGCAGAGTTTCTTTGCAGCCTTTGTCAATTTTCGCAAAGCGTTCGACTCAGTTGATCGAGCTGCCCTGTGGAACATCCTGAGGGTTCATGGGATCCCCTCAAGGTTGCTGGATATCATGGCTGGCCTGTACACTGGTACTGTGAATGCTGTGCAGAGTGGAGGCAGAACTTCTGCGTTTTTCCCAGTTGATTCTGGAGTTTGTCAGGGGTGTGTTCTTGCTCTTACTCTGTTCAATACTTGTATGGACTGGGTGTTGGGCAAGTTCGTGGGGTCCAGCAGCTGTGGGGCATCTGTTGGTGAAGAAAGATTCACTGATCTTGACTTTTCTGATGATGCTGTGATCTTCGCGGAGTCAATGAAGGCTGTGATCAGGATGCTCAATAGACTGAGTGAGGAGTCTGAGTGTCTGGGCTTGCGAGTGTCCTGGATAAAAACCAAGATCCAGGCCTTTAATGACATCTTGGGCACAGCCATCAGCAGCGTTTCTGTTTGCAGAGAGTGTGTTGACCTTGTTGAGAGGTTTACTTACCTTGCAGTGACATTCATGTCTCTGGTGACTCTTCCTGTGAAGTCAGTAGACGGATTGAGAGAGCATGGGGGGTTATGAGCTCGCTCGAAAGGGTGTGTAGTGCTCCCGATATCTATGCAAAAGGAGAAAGGTCCAAGTCTTTAGAGTCCTGGTGCTTCTTGTCTTGCTATATGGTTGTGAGACATGGACACTATCCAGTGACCTGAGATGAAGACTGGACTCTTTTGGTACATGTCTCTCCAGAAAATCCTTGGGTACCATTGGTTTGACTTTGTGTCAAATGAGCAGTTGCTCATGGAGTCCCGAATGAGGCACATTACCTGCTTTGTGAGGGAGCGTCAGTTACGGCACTATTGCCATGTGGTGCATTTCCCCTAGGGTGATCTGGCTCGTAAGATCCTCATTGTTGGGGACCCGAGCAGCTGGACCAGGCCAAGGGGTCGCCTACATAATACCTGGCTGCTGCAGATAGAGGGTCATCTCCAGAGGTCGGGACTGGCCCGCATGTCTGCCTGGGGAGTTGCAAACCGGGATCCCGAGTTGTTTCGCCGTGTGCATGCTCCCCAACTTGACTTGACTTGTTGTTGTACCATAGACATAAGGGACATGGCTGTATTAGTAAAACTAATGTTTATTAATACATCAAGAACCACAAAGGAAATATAAGAATCAGGAGCTTTGCTGGAACGTTACATCAGGGTGAATCACTGGTGAATTTAAACAGCTGCCACAATGCTCTTTTACTTAGATTTTGTTTGCAAATGTTTCTGAGCCTCAATAGATCATTTTGTAACACCCAAAAACACTACTTACTCAATAGAGAACATGGTGAAGTAGAACTATGACAAGGGCAGACAAACAATATTATAAATTTGGTTGCTACATTATAATCTTATCCTACAAATGCAAACTGCAGGTGCTGTAAATGAAAGACTTCAGATTACCTACTGCACCAGGAAATGAAAATAATCTCCAATGTCCATACTGTCCCCAGGTAATTCCACTGTGTTCCATGTATTTCAGATGTATAATTTCAGACATCTGAGATATACAGAATAAATCAATTCCTTGTGCTGAACATAACAGTGAAGCAACATACTGTATGTGTGGGAGCAAGGGATCTCTTGAATGAAACTCTTCAAAATAGAAACAATGCAGAGGAGGCAACAAATACCTATCTTTAGATTTAATCTTATGCACGGTTAAATGTAATGTTTGATTCATCCTACACAACGAAATGCTTGTAAACGCTGTGCTTTATTTGAAGTTAAAAATGAACAGGTATTTGATAGTATAACTCTCAGAAAATTGACTTTTGTGTCTGTTCTTCACACTTGATGATGTGCCAGTTTATTGTAGGCTGCATAAATTCACATTGTCTCATACATGGATGTCTTTTGGAAGACCAAAATAAACAAAACCCAGTCATGGAGAGAATTTGAAAACTCATATGGACATAGGACTAGACACTGTTTTTACAAATAGTCTTCTGGGGCCTTGTATAAAACTTGCTTACAGTCAGAAACGTGTGTAAGCCATTGCTTACACAAAAGTCGGGATTTCTAAAATACAAACATGGCTTGGAAATTGGCTTGAAGTTACAAAAACTTTCAACAATCTGTATGTTCTACAAAGACCTTTTTGGTGTTAGCATTTTAGTGACTGAAGGCAGTAGGACAATGAAATGAAAATAAAGTCTAGTTAAATTGCGCATTTCAATGACACATTCGTACATTTTCTAAACCTGTTTTATCTAAACCTGTAACGGAACAGAGATCACGTAATTTCTGTTTGATTGTCTCTGTATTGTAGATTCCAGTTCAGCACACAATTCCAAGAGGATGGCTGTTGGACATTTAAGTCAGTTTATAAACCAGGCATCATTACAGAAAAGGACACAAATACAATATTTAGATTACAAAAAAATGTTGTGTTTTTAAGTTTGTTTGCCTATGTATTTTAATTATGGCAAAATAAGGACTTTCTTAGTTTAACAAGTTAGACAATGTAGTCATAGCATAACATTCAGGTGCGACTTAGTTAACTGATTTGAAAGTTGGAGTGTTCTCTGTTATTTATTTGCTTTATCAAAAGTCCAATATCTAATTTTTCTATTTTATATATATTGTTACAATATGAAGTGTGTTAGAGATTGACTCAGACTATCGTGTCACTGTTTGGCTACAGCCACAAGCACCTGCGTTTCAATCACTCATTGCTCACTACTGAGGATCTGTTTTGCCGAAAGGAGCGTCTTTCGGACATGTAAAAGAGGAAGATGCTGTATACAGCATATTTAATTTGAGGGTCAATGATGTGCAAGTGAGAATTGCTTTGGGCAGGATGGATTATAGAATTTGTTAGTGCATCCATCCTCTAAACCCTCTTATCCAGGGCAGGAGGTAGCTGGTAAGGAAATGGTGCAGGAAGGACAATCCCTGGACAGAGTGGTAGCACATCATGGGGTGAACACACACACAAACACACATCCATCAGAGGATGATGTAACATTGCCAATTCACCTAACCTGCATGGACTGTGGAAAGAAACCGGAGCAAACCCATGAGGACACATCTCCACACAGGTAGCACATGAAGCATAACCCCCAGACCCCTTACCACAAGACAACAGTGAACACTGGAAAGGCGTGTGTGGCACTCTTGATATCTTTACAGAAGGACAAAGGTCCAAGTCTTTAGAGTCCTGGTGCTTCCTGTTTTGCTATATGGGTGCGAGACATGGACGCTATCCAGTGACGTAAGATGAAGACTGGACTTGTTCGGTAATGTGTATTTCTGGAGAATCCTTGGGTACTGCTGGTTTGACTTTGTGTCGAATGAGCAGTTGTTCATGGAGTCCCAAATAAGGCACATTACCTGCATTATGAGGTAGCGTCAGTTACGGTGCTGCAGCCATGTGGTGCAATTCCCAGAGGTTGATCCAGCTCACAGAATCCTCATTGTTGTATACCCAAGTGGCTGGATCAGGCCAAGGGGATGCCCATGTGACACCCAGCTGTGGCACATAGAAGTTCATTTCCAGGGTGAGGGGACCGGACCACGTGTTTGCCTGAGGAGTTTCCAACCAGGATCCTGAGCTGTTTCGTCATGTGATGGGTACGGCAATGCACTGTACCAATGCATGCTCTCAATCTGACCTGATGGGTATTAAAGTGGTGATGGTAATTGTGAAGAGGAGTAGAAAAAAATTCATCCTGTTTATCCAGAAGAGCCTCCCTTTATTATCCGAGAAAGCCTATTATTTGTGCTGAACAAATCCCTGTGTTCTTACAGTGATAGTAGGTTCCATTACCAGTGAACAGGTTAGCCGCTCATCTGGAAGTGCTTCTGAGGAGCCTGGTCATATAGTCCCTGACACATAAAAGGAGCTCCAGGTGAGGACACCATTGTACATGGAAGTCAGGAGGATAGAAGGAATGAAAGCTAGAGAGTTTCCCAAGAGTACGTAGACCAACCAACCTGCGGGACAGTAAGGAGATCTCGTTGGTATTTTTAGACAGGTCCATGGAGGCAATAGGGTAATTACTTCTAATTATTTTGTTTTATAAGACTTTTTATGTCATATCATAGCCCTGTATTCTTTAATTTGTATTAAAAAAAGAGTTTTCTTCACATGACTGGTCTTCCTTAGAGATACTCTGGGTTTGGGGACAGTCTAAGAGTGTCCCTTCAGTGTACTATACACAGTAGCAGTATATAATATATACAGTATTTATGCACACTTTATACAATACATACATATGTATATCTTTATATACACAGGTTATGAATTTTCCAGAGCCACCGTCGCTGGCATTGTATTTTCTTGCTCATAGAACATGTATTTGTTTTTCTGCTGGTGAATCACTGTTATTATAAGTTTTCTGTTTTGGTTTGTGTCTTTTTTAAGTAATCAGGTTGTTTTCAAATATGTCAGGTTAAATGGTAATTAGAAACTGACTTATCATTAATGAATATAGGTGTATGTTGTGCAAGGTAAAAGAACTAACAAAAAGATAAAAGTAGTGACCAGAAGGCAAGACAAAGTCAGAAAATGGAAACACGGTTCAAAACTAAGTAATCAAAAATACTTTCACCAAAACCAAAATTATAATCAGAAATCACAATAAACAAAGCAGAATCAGAGGTCTTTTAACAGGAATCTATTAATCACAAACAGGGTCAAGATTTTATCTTGGACGGTGAAGAGACTGCTAAACTTTTAACCTGCTGCTGAAATGAAATCATCCACTGCTCAGCAAACAATGAATCCAATTCTCCAAAAAAAGAATAGTTATCACCATCTGAAAGGGTCATGATCTGACTTTTGTTAATTATTTGTTATAGCCATTCCTTGTTCTCTACTAATCTATACAATTTTGTTTTGGACATTTTAGAAATCAAGTTATATCATTGCTATATTTATTTTTGAATTTTTATTTATTATGTTAAAAACTAATTACTTTCTCCCATAGCACCATTTTGTTTGTGTTATCGGTGGTGCCAAATTTAGCTCTTTGTTGTTTGTGCTTCTAAGCATCTGCTTTGCCAGACAATGTCAGTAGGAATTGTGTGATGCGTGACATTACAGAGTCATAGGTATAAGGGTCAAGAATTTATCTATCTATCTATCTATCTATCTATCTATCTATCTATCTATCTAT
>JANRMT010028174.1:60203399-60217820 GCA_026402145.1 Polypterus bichir lapradei | reverse complement strand
ATCTATCTATCTATCTATCTATCTATCTATCTATCTATCTATCTATCAGTATTCTTGTTTACCCAAGCTTCTGCATGCAACCTAAAAAGCAAAGCATTACTTTATTTAAAACTTAGTATGAATTTGTTTATGAATGTTTTTTTCTGTCCCTTAGACCACAATCTTTTTCTTATGTTTTGGCTCGGTTTATGTATCAGTTCTTGGCATTACCTCTCTCTTTTTTTCCTGTAGATTATAATTTTTATCTCACCTTCTGGGCTCTATTACTTGATTCTTGATCTCATGGTTTCGATCTTAGCTAGTTTATTTTACCACAACCATCTCCTGACTCCATTTGTCTTTTCTTACTGCTACTGCCAACTATAGTCCATACATAATTATTTGTTTTCATTCAAAACTGAGGTCTAGAAAAAGTATGTAACCATTTCATGACAATATCTTGTGAGTATGCTCGATGAACTGGTGATTCTTCCAGATTTGATTGGTACAACATACTTAGCTATGCTGTGATTGGATCCTCCTCCACACAAACATGCCAGTGTACAAAATAGGTATACATATGTGTGGATGGATGACACATTTAACTTTGGCATTGCGGTATCTCTGCCTCGTAACACACACACCAGTTGGATTAGTGCCATATCAAAATGTTCACATCTTCTGCATTTTATGCTGGTGTTTTCACGGAGTCGCCTGCCTGTTCTAACATATCCTCATCACCCCACGACATACATGTGTGCTAGAGGGTCCTGCAATAGACTGGTATTACATCCAAAGTTTGCACTGTTTTCTACAAGAAATTGAATGTTTAGAAAACCATTGAATATTTCAGCCATTTTTTACTCTCCAGCTGACTAAAATGTTTTCTAGCTTGCAATCAGTGAGGCTCACAAATGGTAACTACCGTATATGATTAATATTCTTAAACACTGTCATTGAAGCACCTTGAGTTAAAAATAGCAGTCAAGTGATTTATAATGAAACTTACTCCTTATGTCTTTTCATGATTATGCAATGCCATCATAACCAGGATGTGACCAGCATGGCTATTATAGCATTAGAGACAGAGAAGGAGGTCGCTGAGCTCCAGCACACTGTGGCTTTAGTTGTAGTCTGGCGGCAGACTCCACTCACAAAATGTGCTTTCTGTTCTCAATGGGCACATTTATTTTGAAGCATTTCCGTAAGCTTCAAGCCGGCGTAGTCAGAGAGGACAGATTTGGACAAATTATTGGCTTCTCTGGTGTGTGATTATATAAAATGAAATAATTTCTTTTTATATACTGCTGTATATAAAATCTGCCTGAAAAAAACACTCTTGCGGAATAACTCTATGAAAAATATATCAAAAATCATCACAAAATATCTATCCATTCATTTTCAACCCAATTTAATGAGGTTCAGGCTCACCCTGAATAGAACCTATCTTGGCAGCATCAGGTTAGGAGACTAATGCTGAACATAGTGCAAGACCATTGCAGTGCAGATACACACACACACAAACTGTATTAAAGTAACCTGCACATCTTTGGAAGGGAGGAGGAAACTCAAAAACAGCCTACACATATGCCAAATATACAAACTTCAACCTGACCAGCTGCGATTTCAGCACAGAACTCGAGAAATGGGAAGAAGCAGCGCTAATCACTGCACGGCCCCAGCATAAATTCATGTAAATCAAATAAATAAAACTAAGAAAACTCCTTTTACTTCATGTTTGGTTTCATGGATCAATTTCACAGAAGAATAGAAAAAAATCCAATTGAGAAAATAAATCTCTGGGGCTTCTCTGGCCTATTGGCTGAGCTCCCCTCCAGACATCACAGTTAATCTTTATTAAGTGAGCAGTTTACATTGGAGTGGTGTGGTCTTCATCTCTACTGTTATGAGAAGGGATGTGGATCCTTATGCTGTCCTTGACATTGATGACAATTAGGACTAAACACGCCACTATCCAGTTCTAGTGGTGCTGCCTTTGCAGTGGTGTAAAGCCAGGCAGCACATCATCACATGTGTAAAGGTGTCGAGCAGGGGAGGAGGAGTGAAACCCATTACTGTGTATCTCCACAATTCAGTCATCAACGGAATGAGTGAGGAGTTCACAAATCGAAGGATCATTCTGCAAAGGCCACAGAAAATCAATGTTCATTGAGAGCTTATTTTACAGATGAGCGTGGTAAATTGACTGCGTTGTAAATTCACTTAGGCCCTCATAGCAACAGCTTAGGTAGTCTGTAGAGCCGCAGCAGCATAGTGAGAGGTGCACTGGGAGCAATCAGTCCTGCCTAATGCTGCTGCTACTCATGATATTTAGAATATGCCATAACACTGCAAAATGACTTAATCCATGTTATGGTAACTGGAGCCAGTACTATACTAACTGCAAGTCTGGAACCAACCCTGGACACACTCAAACACACAAACACTCACACAGGATCAATTTGCAAACACCACTTATTCTAAAGTGCATGTTTTTGGGAATGAAAACTGGACGAAAACCCATGGATATGGGGAGAATGTGCAAACTCCCTGTTAACAAAATCTGGGCATGGGATGAAAACTCAGAAAGCTGGATCTAATGGTTAAAATGTCTCAAAATAAAGGTCAACACTTACATGTGACATCCTGAACTGTTCCCTCATTTATCAAAAACGTCTCAGAATTTCCACTAGAAAAGTCTAGCTAAGATAAGAAATTGTCCAACCCCAGATTACTTAGTGAGGAGTAGATGTGAAGTGTCTGAGACCCATTACCAATGAGAAGTAAGAGATCACATTTAAAAATGAATGACATTACGATTTAATAACACCCCAGGCTGCAAAATGACCGTCAAACTGGCTAATAACTGGAGCAGACACAAAACTTTATAAAATAAAAAGATTTACTTCCACAAAAATGCTCTGAAACAAAAGCAAGCTCCACAGAGCACAAAAGACAAAATGGAGTTGCTTTACACGAAAGACAATGCGGGTGAATAAGGTCGCAATACAGAAATTCAGAGCAAGGTCAAAAACAGAGCAAACAGGTTGAAAATCCAGGAATTCACCAAAGCACAAATAAGCTTACCACTCCCAGGCACATTTAAAATAAACCACCAGGAGCTGTCAGACCCTCTGGATTTATAGGGCGGACAGAAGTCCCTACTAGAAATTGGCAGGTGCTGCAGGGCCACCCATAAAATACAGTACATGGAACATAACACAGGCTGCTTATAGTAGACGCCACATGGGCTGGACTGGCATGCCTGCCAGAAGAGGAGATGATTCCTTACCTGGACAGGAGCCTCCTAGTAGACAGACAGGCTTCCTGGCTGAGGATGAGAAGGGGATCAGACCTGGAAGGAAGGACCAGAAGGGATGTATGGACAGTCCACTGAAGATGGAACATTTTTCTGGGGGATTTTTACTCACCCAACACACTAGATGGCAGTGGCCCCGGATATCGGTACCCAGTGGGAAACCAGCAGGGCATGCTGGGAGATGTAGTCTGGCAGAGCAGCCCTGATGGGGTCACTGGGTGTCGCAAGAGGGTGCTGCATGGAGACAAGCTCCCTGCTGTAATGGACTTTCACAAGACCCGGAAGTGCTTTCATCGGGCAGTGGCCCTGGCACCGGAAATACTCCCATGTCCTTAATAAAAGGGTCTGCACTCCTTACCCAGGCGAGTCAGAGCTGGGAGGATGTGGAGCAATACTCAACTGGAGGAGGGAAGTGAGGTGGAAAAAGGAGAGGTATAATGGAAAGAGAAAACATTTTTATTTGTGCTTTTGTGACTTAGTGGAGGAATTGTATAATAAAACCTTCCATAATTTGGTGTGATCGTGTTTAGGGGTTTGGGGTTTGTTGATGCCCCTGGGTTTTATCACATTACATAAATAATCAAAAACAAAGAATAATGCACATAATCATCAAAAGTAGAAAATGCATAAATAAAATAATCAAAAACAGACATAAAACTTGAATTTGAACCCCAGCTAAGGGGGGAACCATGACTGAGACATGATAATTTCAGTTTTCTGATACCACAATAATAATAATAAAATATAGAATGTGTTTATGTTCAAATGATGAGTTGGAAAGACCAAAACACACACTGAATGGCTTCATCATGTAGATGGAGCAATCACATAATGTACAAGGTTTGTTAAGAATATTATTCCAACTCTGTCAAATCGAGCTGCCCTGTGGGACATCCTGAGACTTTACGTTGCTGGATGTCATGGCCAGGCTGTACACTGGTACTGTGTGTGCTGTGCAGAGTGGAGGCAGAACCTCTGTGTTTTTCCCAGTTGATTCTGGGGTTCGTCAGGGGTGTGTTCTTACTTCTACTCTGTTCAGTGCTTGCATGGACTGGGTGATGGGCAAGGTCATGGGGTCCAGCGGCTGCGGTGCATCTGTTGGTGAAGAAAGATTCACTGATCTTGAGTTTAGCCGACGATGCTGTGATCTTCGAGGAGTCAATGGAGACTCTGATCGGGGCGCTCGATAGACTGAGTGAAGAGTCTGAGTGTCTGGGCTTGCGAGTGTCCTGGATGAAGATCCAGGCCTTTAATGACCTCTTGGTCACAACCAACAGCAGTGTGTCTGTTTCAAAAAAAATTATCCAAAACCATGCTTGCTAAAGCAATGAAAAATTAATTTCTTACACTAACATCTGTATCAGTGTCCATTCTAAGCCTTTCCATGCTCCCTCCAATGGTCACAAGGTGCTATTGTCTCAAGAGTGTCTGTTTTTCATGCTGGTGCTACTGCCTGGTGTCCTTGGCCGGCCATTCCTTGCCAATAGCAGGATCTTTCTTCCTATCAATATGTCTTTCTCTTTTTACCTGAAGGCAGTGTGGCAGACATGGCTCTGTGCTAACCTGGTTTGCCTTTTCCCTTGCTCCATGAACAGAACTCCTGGAGAAAACAGACTTCTATAGGATCTATGGTTGGTTTTAAAAGACAAAGTCAAAGTCTGTCACAGTCACAGCGCAGCCTCCTGACTATTAAACAATATACATTCTGCACAGTTTAATACGGGAATTAAATCCTTGAATCCTTGTATTTTAAAGTTCACAGTTTATCTGGTGTCAGAAGGATCAGCTTGGCAATGTATTGTAGGAGTGGCACCAAGTGCCACAGCAGGATACCAAGAGGAGAAACAAATGGGTCAGTAAGAGTTCAGAACAGGTGTGGCATCTGTACTGGGCCTGAGCAGGCCTTCTCAATTTCTCCCTTATTTTTTTTTTTAGCAAATGTGCCTAGTAAACTATACAAAATGAGTTTAAAGTCTGAAATATCACATTTACAAACATGCAGTCTGTACATATTTAGCTAACAGGAGGATAGTAAGTAGTGACATGGTAGGTTTCCTACAGGTTGGAGAGAAGCATGCACATCAGCAATATGAATTGCCATGAAATTCACAGCATGAAGCATCTCTGTTATGTACTTTGGTGAACTGCCGTTGGTGAGCCACAAACCTTGTAACGAGAGCTAAAGGTGTAACTCCATTAGTATCTCTGAACACTGCATGTGGTGTCCTTCCTGGTGGCACTGGCTGATCTCCCTCAGCCCAAACCTTTTTCTGCACAGCATCACCACTACACTCCTCCCGTCCACAGTGCAAATCCCATCCTCGTTGCCACATGAATTGATGTGGTCTCACACGACTAAGCATCTCAGTTCAAAGATTTGAACAAGGGCGAACTGTTAGTAGTGAGTCGCAGACCCACAGCAACTGCCTCAGAAGCAAGCTTCTTGTGTCATGAGTTGAAGGAGTAACTCTGTTAGTCAGACATGTAAAGACCGTCTCTAACCACTGTGAGCACAGCGATTCACTGAGACGTCAACTGATATAGCTCTGTGTCAGCTCCCACCATTTTTCTTCATGAAAAGTGAAAATGTGTCAACAAATAACCCATTTAAATTTTATTGGCAATCTAAACAAAGAGGCTTTTAAAAAGTTCTGAGTATGATGTTGGAATTCAACAGCAAGTGAAGACCCCATGGCTAGCTGTGCCAACATCTCTGCTACTGAGTGTGTTGAAAATTCCATAAGCACTGCATTGGTAGACAAGGCTCACAGATTTGGAATACAGAATATCAAAAGCTGCAATTTGTTTTCACAAAAAGAGATGTATTAATTGAGGCAAGACATTGACTAACAGATTCAAAGACTGGAAGGTCATGGTGCATGTGACAAAATATATAAAAAGATAAGCTGTGCAAAGCATCCATTTGTGGATGCATTTAGATAAGAATCAACAAAAACACATTCAAGCTGCAAACATTAACTATGTGTCCCCATTTATATTGGTATACTTTATATTTATGAATGGATTTTTTAAAGTTATAGATTTTAAAAGTGATTTTATAGGTAACAATAATAATGATAGCATTAAGCCTACTCTTGATAAATTTACACCCACTTTGTGCCCCTACTGGTACATAATACTTGTTTGTTTGAGCAAACAACTAATAATCAGAGATACGATATGAAAAGCTACTCAGTGACTTAGAGTATTAGACTAAAATAGTCTGGGATTTAATGGCTGAGACAGATGGGGGTCTCTCATGTAAGTAGGCAGATCATTCTACGGTTTTAGGGCCCTGTAGTTGAAAGCTCGACCTTAGACTGTTGCTTTATAAATCCTTGGCATCTTAAAGGAGTATTCCACTTAAGAATAATATTTTTTACAATGATACTTGCCCCATTTATTTTGTAGCAATGGACATTTGTTTTACTCTCGTATAAAATGAACGAAGAGAAAAAAGTGACTAATACCGCACAATGGGAAACAATGTGAAAAATGTATATGGAAAAAAGAAAAAATATATCTTGTGTTACTCATGTCACATAATCCACATGTCTGTAATCCAGTCAAATGTTCAAAACATGTAAAACACACTAATTTTTGTGCTCTTGCAGGACTCTTGACCAATGAATGAGGGGGAGAGGCAGATGTTCAATTGAAAAGCATAGTTTTATGGGAATACATTTCCTGTTTATGATGTGCGCTGATTATTGCAGAAGTATCGGTTTAACAATATTTCAACAAAAATGTCGAATCTCCCTATTCCAGCAACACCTTCAGCCTCTGAGATCTTAAACAGGATTTAGCTGGATCAATACAATTATTTAGATTTCCTAAAAGTGAATGGCTCCCAATAAGACTTACTTTGTGTTTCTCCCTTGTTTCACTTCCCCCTTAAAGTCATTGAATGAAAAACACATTACAATACTTTTCATAAAGTAAAAAAAAATCTGAACTTTAACTTGAAGTTTGTGGTTAGCATTAGCACCTTTTTAATTTTATGCAGTGTTTACCACTGCTGCCTCATAGCTTCAGGAGACCGAGTTCAGATCCCAGTCTAGTCTTGACTGGGTGCACTTTTCACTTTGTAATTTTCTAAGTGTTTTCTTCTGCTTTCCATCAAAATCTGGGCATGTGAACTTGAAGGCACACCCTCATCTGTCCCAGTATATGTGAGTGGGAAGTGATGTTGCAGATATTCTGCCTTATGTCCAATCCAGCTTAATCTGTCTTCAGTTTCCCAGGACCCTGAACTGGATTCAGTGAATTGGGAGATGGGTATTTACCAGTTTGTGAGCTGGAGTGAATCCCAGGAGGCTCTTCTCTCAAAAGATGTTCAGAGTGCATATATTAGGAACATGTGTACACCTGCTTATCCATTGAATTAACTAATTAGCCAATCATATGGCAGCAATGCAATTCATACAATCATGCAGATACAAGTCGGGGACTTCAGTTAATATTCACATGAAACACCAGAATGGGAAAAAAGTCATTTTGACCATGGTATGATTGTTGGAACCAGATGGGCAGGTTTGAGTATTTCTGTAACTACTGATTTCCTGGGGTTTTCACACATAACAATCCCTAGAGTTTACTTAGAATGATGCAAAACACAAAAATTATCCAGTAAGCGGCAGTTCTGCAAATGGAAATTCCTTGTGGATGAGAGAGTTCAGAGGAAAATGGCCAGACTTTTTTGAGCTGACAGAAAAGCCACAGTAAGTAAGATGACGAGTCTATATTGTGGTGAGCAGAAACATATTTCAGAATGCACAACACATGGATCCTTGAGGTGGATGGGCTGGAACAGCAGAAGACCACATTGGGTTCCACCCCTATCAACCAAGAACAGAAAGCTGAGGCCGTAGCTGGGCACAGACTCACCAAAACCAATCAGTTGAAGACTGGAAAAGTGTATCCTCGTCTGATGAATCTCAGTTTAGACTGAGGCTCACAGATGGTAGGGACAGAATATGGCGCCAATAGCATAAATTCATGCACCCAGCTTGCCTTGTGTTAACAGTTCAGGCTGCTGGTGGTGATGCAATGGAGTGGGAAATGTTTTCTCTGCGTGCTGTAGACATATTATTATCAATCATTGCCAGTCAATACCAGTCATCCCCTCATGGCCACAATTTACCCATCCTATAATGGCTAAACAAAGCAAAGTCATCTCAATCTGGTTTCACGAATATGACAAGGTGTTCAGTGTTCTTCAGTTACCAGATCTAAATCCAACAGAACACGTTTGGGATGTGGTGCAACAGGAGAGTAGTAGCATTAGTGTGCAGCTTACAAACCTGCCGAAATGGTGGGGTGCTTCACCATGTACCAGAATCTCAAGGGAATGTTTCCAAAATCCTGCAAAATCCATGCCATAAAGAACCGAGTCTATTTGAAAAACAAGAGGATAGGTTTCTGCCAGTATCACTATAGTGATCCTAATAATTTGCTCAGTGAGTGTACATTATTACCGATCCCTTGTACATGTTCTGATCAACAGTCTTGATCAGTAATAACAATGACCATTTTTTAGAATTACAGGTGCCGGCTGAGAGACCATTTAAAGGCTTTTGCAGGTGTTTTGAGTTAATTAGCTGATTAGAGTGTGGCACCAGGTGTCTTCAATATTGAACCTTTTCACAATATTCTAATTTTCCGAGATACTGAATTTGGGACTTTCATTAGCTGTCAGTTATAATTATCAAAATTAAAAGAAATAAACATTTGAAATACATCAGTCTGTGTGTAATGAATGAATCTAATATACAAGTTTCACTTTTTGAATGGAATTACTGAAATAAATCAACTTTGTCATGATATTTTAATTTTATGACCGGCACCTGTGCTTACAGTATAGCTGTATTGATTAGTAACATCATAAGGAGGCCCCTTGTATGGAAGTGAAGAAAAAGATAATCCCATTTTAGCAGTGGGACCTCAAATAGATAAATACTTAATATTTCTACTGCTGTTGGGAATGTTTGTTCATTAAAGCATTAAGCTCCTTTGTAAACTTTTACTAATTACATTGAACGATAAATAGCAATATTCAGATTAACACAACTTCAAAACAGCATGCCCTAAAATACAATATGACTAAGTGTGGTGTGCCAAGGCAATGACTTCTATATTAAGAAAAAAAACTAATTGAAAGTTTTCTGATCACAACCTAATCCACCAGGAGACACAAAGCTAGCTGCTTTTATGCTTGTGAGAGGCATATGCTTCCAGACAGAAAGTGTTATTTGTGAAATCCTTTATTAAGCAGGCTTTTTGATTCTCTAGTTCTCAACTCAGTATTATCTGGGCTTTAGAACACAGATTTTGATCCTCGAGTCAAGCAATATCTGCAAGATTTCATGCTAGCCACACTCTTTAATGAATGGCTCTTTCACACCTTTAATTCAACTGCTTGCTTAATTGGCTTTTTCATTTTCCTCTTTCCACATACTGTAGTGGTGAGTGTTGAAATACTTGTCAGATCTGCATTCATGCAGGTACTTCATCTCATAATGATGATTCCAGATATTGTGAACAGCCCCACACAGGTTAAAATACTGAGGTCCTGTGACTTTATTGAACAGCAATGCCTCCTTCAATTATGCCAGTGGTTCTCAAACTGTGGGGTGGACCCCCCTAGGGGGGCGCAAAGTAACAAAAAGGGCAGCTCGAAGATGTGAAAAAAAGAAAACAAGAATCGAAAAAATGAAAAATACATCTATTGAAACCAAAACAAATTAACTTAAACTAAATTCTGATACTAGAAAAATAAATATAGAGTTAGATAAATGTCGATAAAAGTTAAGTAAGTATAATAAAATATGCATCTAGGATATATCATTAATTTAAAAAGAACAAATTGGTATTAGTGGGCTGCTTTCAAAAAAACGTTAGGGGGGCGCGATTAAAACTGTTATGAAAACTCGGGTCGCAAATACGTAAAGGTTGAGAAATGCTGAATTATGCTCAAATAGGATGTTGCCTGATTTGTAAAGTGCAAGGACAAGTGTATATGATGTTGTATTAACTTCTGCGTTATGACAGTGGGCATGTACAGTGTGAGCAAGACTAGGGTCCCATTAAGAGTGGGTTACCTTTTCAAGTCAAAACTGCCTGGATACATCTGCAAACAGGTTACATTGTAACTAACAAAAATGTTTAAACAGAAGCCATGGAATAACCTGCTTAGCAACAACAATAAAGGTAAGTGTTGCTTAAGAAAAGGGATTATTCTGTACCTCTGTACCTTTACAAGATGTCTTTATGTGCCCTTATCCCTTGGTGGGATAATATGGCTCATGTTCCACTATCTTAATCAGCTTATAAAACACTTTTGGGGCCACCTTATTTGTAAAAATACTGGAAGGAACCCAATTGTGCTATGAGCACTTTAGGGTGATAACTTTAAACCTGAACTGTCAAGTGACTGCATTTTTAATCATTTCATTCCGTTAGTCTTGATTAATCCCATGTTTTAACAAAGTGATTTTGGGTGCTCAGTGATGTCCAGCAGTTTCCTGTGAATGTCACTGCCTTACAACCTCTTTGCTGCTGAAACTGTTAAGACTTGTGTCTATAAGTCAACAATATGAAGGTAATGTGTAAGAACTGTCAGAACTCAGTATCCTGAATGAAGTCTCTCAGCCCTTTGTCTTCAACTGTATTTGGTGGTCTATGGTTTGAAGAGGTTCATTTTTCAATATTGGAAGCAGATGCTTTAAATTTTTATATTTATAGACATGGATCTAGTTGGACATTTATGGACTGTAATCTGGTGCAGATTTCACTGATTAAATGCTTGTTTTGAACAGAGGCAAACATTTTGCTTCTTTGATATTTAAATTCTGCACAACTAAGTTTAGAAATATCTACATTTTTAACACAGCCAAGCAGAATAAGTGAGGAATACTGTGATATTTTGAGGAACCCTGTTTGTTCTATACCACAGGCAATCGTACCATTTCAGAAGTTTTCAGTAATGAGATTGCACTATCGTGAAAATTCACCTGCCAGGGCAGTGCAAGGTTTAAATGGCATTCTGACAGTAAAGAACTCATCCAAATCCAGGTCAAGACTCAGGGACAATCTGTTCTTAAATTATGGAATTTAACTTAAATACCGTATAAACTTTCATTGGTTTTAAACTGTTATAATTCTATAAACGTGTGAAAGTTTATATGTAGGCTTACATCCTCACAGAGAAAATTCAAACTGAAAGTTTTCCTACTGCACACTGAGAGGAGGCACCTTCTAAAGTCGCTCCATAAAATCAGACCAGCATAAAGTCGTAAGTATTCTGATTCCTGGCCATGTGAGGTTTGTTTCTGTGTGTACCTGTGATCATTTTCATTCAATGTTTTGATCGCTTCACAGCTTTTGGTTTCTTTTTATTTCTTATAAAAATAGTGAGCCTTGGACTCTGCCATGTCATAGTTGCAGCCTACAGACACACAGGAATCTCTTTTCATCTACACTCTTAAAAATAAAGGCGCCAGAGTGGTTCTTCAGAGCAGAGCCATAGTGGAAACATTTTTGCTTCCCAAAGGACCCATCCACATGAAGGTTTCAGAAAGAACTTTTATTTCAAGGCTCCATACCGGCAATAACCATGGATACTATAGATGGTAACAGATTTGTGAAATACTAATAACTCATGATTTTAAAAAGACTCTTGCTGCGTAAGTTTAGTAACAATGGTTAAGTCCATGTTTCCTTAATCTGTTAGTGTCCTGCTAGGCAGCCTACCAAAATGTAAAGATTTCAGTTTTATTTATACGTTAGGAAGTGCAACTTTATATGCAAAGAACCCTTCCCAGAATGAAATGGTGCTATGTGAAGCAATGGTTCTGCGAGGCACCACACAAACCAATATAAAAACCATAAAGAACCAGTATTTTTAAGAGTGTACAGGCACATTAGCACTAGAACTTTGAACACATCTAAGGAAATAACAGTGCAGGCTTTGCAGAATTTGTTTTAGGGGCAGATGCAGATACTAAGACGTGCACTGCACATGTGAGCATCTTACATACTGTATTTTCCCAAACATCATAAAACTGACTAGCTATAGGTTATGTAATATATCAGTTTGCAGGTCACAAAAACCATTCGGTTCGGACCTATTGCAAATAACTTGGTACAGTATTAATTCATTAAAGATAGGCATTTCTTTCATTTGCCCGATCCATATTACAGTATGCTTCCTATTATAACTTTACATAAGCATAAAATCAGAACATACTGTATACTTCAAAAAGTTTTCCAAATCAGCAAAACAGCTAAATCATATTTAAATCAATTTACTTTCCAATTAAACTTATTTAAATGCTGTCACACACGTGCATAAGGGACAGTTTAAGGGCTCTGGTGACTGTAATTCTCCACCGCTCCAGGGACTGATGCCCTTTACTTTTCCTCCCTCTGCACACCAAACGATTCATGGCTTCTCCATCACTAATGTCACGTCAGGTGTCCGTCTGCCTGGACCCACCTCTTCCTGCTGGAAAAAAGAACCGCCATCTTTGGCAGTCGAAACCTGACTCGCGTCTGAAAACACATTTGAGATTCTGGGTATACCGAGTTTGTCTACGGGTGCCCCAATACTTCTTACTACAAGGTGCCTAGTGCAAGATTAAATTAAGTAATTTATCACGTAAAATGGATGCATCCCAGGCACTACCTTTGGGGCAGTTTTGTTAGTTCGTAACACGGCAGCTTACATGTGACATACTTGGAGCAGAGGTCGTACTGCAACTTTTTCTTGTACTGTGAATTGTAAGTAACTATCATAAACCTCATCTTTATTAGTCATTGTCATCAAGGGGTTTGGAATAATACGTGTTCTAATTGCAATTAAAGAAAAAGAACACTTTATACTTTTGAAATTAACTACTTGAATTAACACTTTAACTTTGATAGCTCTACTTTAAACCCAACTACTGAATCCAGAAATGAAGGAACACCTTCTCAGTATTAAAATAAAAAGCAAGTCAATAATTTAATTAAAAAATCAGAAGTTTATCCTGGGGGGCGGCACGGTGGCGCAGTGGTAGCGCTGCTGCCTCGCAGTTAGGAGACCAGGGTTTGCTTCCCGGGTCCTCCTTGCGTGGAGTTTGCATGTTCTCCCCGTGTCTGTGTGGGTTTCTTCCCACAGTCCAAAGACTAGCATGTTAGGTGGATTGGCGATTCTAAATTGGCCTTGGTGTGTTTGTGTGTGTCCTGCGGTGGGTTGGCACCCTGCCCGGGATTGGTTCCTGCCTTGTGCCCTGTGTTGGCTGGGATTGGCTCCAGCAGACCCCCGTGACCCTGTGTTTGGATTCATCGGGTTGGAAAATGGATGGATGGATCCTAGGGACCTCTGTGGCTGTGGAGGTTTATTGCAACCAGTTTCCCAATCAATGTGTCATTCATACTTATAATTGATCTCATTGTGTACTGATCTCTCCTTTAATTCTTGCATTGTAATAAATGATGAAATATTTATATTTTTACAGAATTGGGTTTCAAAACCATTTTTTTGCCAGTGCATTGTTTTTTATATGTTTGCTCCCATAATTGTATCCAAATACAACTGACAACACTGAATGTTAAAGGGGAACAATGACTTCATCGCCATATCCACTTGTGTGCTTATTTTGAAGAATTAAGTATTAAGCTGAAGCTACACAGGAATGGCTTAAAAATTCCAATATTAATGTTAGAGTCCAGATCCAATTGAGAATTTCTATTTGGAATTGACAAAAGCTATTCAATCATGATGTCCATGCAATCTGAGAAAGCTTGAGCCATTTTGAAAAGAAGAATGAGGAAAAAATGCAGTCTCCAGATGTGCATATCTGATAGAGACCTGCACACATAGACTCAAGACTGTCATGGCTGCCAAATGTGTTCTGCTAAATACTGACTTGAATATTTAAGCAATCAATTAGTTTGTGTTTGCTGAGTATTTGTAATTAATTTTGATCACTCTGTTTTCACTTTTAGTCTTTTTTTCTATTAATCAGTGTCAAAAAAGTAAATTTAAATCCACTGAGATTCACTATTGTATTTCAATAAAATATACATACATCAATCTATCTATCTATCTATCTATCTATCTATCTATCTATCTATCTATC
>JANRMT010028174.1:60084804-60203389 GCA_026402145.1 Polypterus bichir lapradei | reverse complement strand
ATCTATCTATCTATCTATCTATCTATCTATCTATCTATCTATCTATCTATCTATCTATCTATATAAACTGCTCAGAAAATTAAAGGAATACTTTGTAAACACATAAGCACTCAATGGGAAAAAAATCATGCTGGATATTTATACTAATATAGACTGGTTAATGTGTTAGGAATGAAAGGATGCCACATCATTTGATGGAAATGAAAAATAGCAACCTACAGAGGGCTGAATTCAAAGACACCCCAAAAATCAAAGTGAAAAAATGATGCGGCAGGCTAGTCCATTTTGCCAAAATTTCATTGCAGTAACTCAAAATCGCACTCAGTAGCTTGTATGGCCCCCATGTGCTTGTATGCGTGCTTGACAACGTAGGGGGGGCATGCTCCTAATGAGACGATGGATGGTGTCCTGGGGGATCTCCTACCAGATCTGGACCAGGGCATCACTGAGCTTCTGTACAATCTGAGGTGCAACATAATGTCCCAGAGCTGTTCTGTTGGATTTAGGTCAGGCAAGCATGGGGGCCAGTCAATGGTATCAGTTCCTTCATCCTCCAGGAACTGCCTGCATATTCCTGCCACATGAGGCCGGGCATTGTCGTGCACCAGGAGGAACCCAGGACCCACTGCACCAGCACAGGGTCTGACAATGGGTCCAAGGATTACATCCCGATACCTGATAGCAGTCAAGGTGCCATTGTCTAGCCTGTAGAGGTCTGTGCGTCCCTCCATGTATATGTCTCCCCAGACCATCACTGACCCACCACCAAACCAGTCATGCTTAACGATGTTACAGGCAGGATAACGTTCTCCACGGCTTCTCCAGACCCTTTCACGTCTGTCACATGTGCTCAGGGTAAACCTGCTCTCCTCTGTGAAAAGCACAGGGCACCAGTGGTGGACATGCCAATTCTGGTATTCTATGGCAAATGCCAATTGAGCTCCACTGTGCCGGACAGTGAGCACAGGGCCCACTAGAGGATGTCAGGACCTCAGGCCAACCTCATGAAGTCTGTTTCTGATTGTTTAGTCAGAGACATTAACAGCAGTGGCCTGCTGGAGGTCATTTTGTAGGGCTCTGGCAGGGCTCATTCTGTTCCTCCTTGCCCAAAGGAGCAGACGAGTCCTGCTGATGGGTTAAGGACCTTCTATGGCCCTGTCAGGCTCTCCTAGAGTAACTGCCTGTCTCCTGGAATCTCCTCCATGCCCTTGAGACTGTGATGGGAGACATAGCAAACCTTCTGGCAATGGCACTTATTGATGTGCCATCCTGGAGAAGCTGGATTACCTGTGCACATTCCGTAGGGTTCAAGTATCACCTCATGCTACCGTTAGTGACACTGACCGTAGCCAAATGCAAAACTAGTGAAGAAACAGTCAACAACAACAACAACATTTATTTATATAGCACATTTTCATACAAACAGTAGCTCAAAGTGCTTTACATAATAAAGAATAGAAAAATAAAAGACACAATAAGAAAACAAAATAGATCAACATTAATTAACATCGAATAAGAGTAAGGTCCAATGGCCAGGGGGGGCAGAAAAAAACAAAAAAAAAACTCCAGACGGCTGGAGAAAAAAATAAAATCTGTAGGGATTCCAGACCATGAGACCGCCCAGTCCCCTCTGGGCATTCTACCTAACATAAATGAAACAGTCCTCTTTGGATTTAGGGTTCTCACGGAAGGGCTTGATGATGATGGTCACGTAGAATTCTGCCTTTTAATCCATCCATCATTGTTGGAGTATCATGAGGCTTTGAGTAGGTGGAGGTGGCGCAGGCCACCACCACAAAGAAACCGGAAAAAGAAACAGAAGAGAGAGTAGGGGTCAGTATGGATTTTAGAGCCACCATGAATAGTTATTATGAAGAACTGAACATACAGAGTATCAGGATAAAGTTAAATTGAAGTTATAAAAAGGCCATGTTAAAGTAATGTGTTTTCAGCAGTGTTTTAAAGTGCTCTACTGTATTAGCCTGGCGAATTCCTATTGGCAGGCTATTCCAGATTTTAGGTGCATAGCAGCAGAAGGCCACCTCACCACTTTTAAGTTTTGTTCTTGGAATTCTAAGGAGACACTCATTTGAGGATCTAAGGTTACGATTTGGAATATAAGGCGTCAGACATTCCGATATATAAGATGGGGCGAGATTATTTAAGGCTTTATAAACAATAAGCAGAATTTTAAAGTCAATCCTGAATGACACAGGTAACCAGTGTAGTGACATTAAAACTGGAGAAATATGTTCGGATTTTCTTTTCCTAGTTAGGATTCTAGCAGCTGCATTCTGCACTAGTTGCAAACGATTTATGTCTTTCTTGGGTAGTCCTGAGAGGAGTGTGTTAAAGCAATCTAGTCGACTGAAAACAAATGCGTGAACTAATTTCTCAGAATCTTTCAAAGATATAAGAGGTCTAACTTTTGCTATGTTTCTTAGGTGAAAAAATGCTGTCCTAGTGATCTGATTAATATGCGATTTAAAATTCAGATTACAGTCAACAATTACCCCTAAGCTTTTTACCTCCGTCTTGACTTTTAATCCTAATGTATCCAGTTTATTTCTAATAGCCTCATTGTATCCATTATTGCCAATCACTAAGATTTCAGTTTTCTCTTTATTTAACTTGAGAAAGTTACTATTCATCCATTCTGAGATACAAGTCAGACATTGTGTTAGTGAGTCAATAGAATCGGGGTCATCAGGTGCTATTGATAAGTACAGCTGTGTGTCATCAGCATAGCTGTGGTAACTCACGTTGTGCCCTGAGATAATCTGACCTAACGGAAGCATGTAGATTGAGAATAACAGCGGACCCAGGATAGAGCCTTGTGGAACACCATATTGGATATCATGTGTCTTTGAGATGCGATTACCACAACTAACAAAGAATTTTCTCCCTGTCAGGTAGGTTTCAAACCAATTTAAGACACTGCCAGAGAGGCCCACCCATTGACTAAGGCGATTTCTAAGAATATTATGATCAATGGTGTCAAATGCGGCACTCAGATCTAAGAGGATGAGAACAGATATATGGCCTCTGTCTGCATTTACCCACAAGTCATTTACTTCTTTAACGAGTGCAGTTGCTGTGCTGTGATTTGTTCTAAAACCAGACTGAAATTTATCAAGAATAGCATGTTTATTTAGGTGATCATAAAAGTCAGAAAAGATGAGGAGGGAAAAATGTCAGTGGCCTCCACCTGTTAAACCATTCCTGTTTTGGGGGCCGTCTCATTGTTGCCCCTCTAGTGCACCTTTTGTTAATTTCATTAACACCAAAGAAGCTGAAACTGATTAGCAAGCCCCTCTTCTACTTAACTGACCAGATCAATAGCCCTGAAGTCTCATTGACTTGATGCTATACTCGGATTAAAAAGTGTTCTTTTAATTTATTTGAGCAGTATATATATATAGAGAAGAGAACCAACACAGAAACAGTTTACCCTGTATAATATAAAATAAGATAATTAATTGATCATTTTACAAAGATGATAGAAATGACTTTTCAGATGTGAGTCCAACAGAGAACTGAAAAAATATGCCTGAACTTTTGGTCATGTGGGTTCCAGGCAGGAAGGGGCGGGTCCAGGAGGGCGGAAAACGAAAGTGAAAATGGTGGAATGGCCATCAGTCCTCCCTTGCAGAAGGCACTAGAATACAACACCAACCTGTGGATCAGCAGGTAACTACCATCACCAGAGCTCTCTCAATCGCACACGCATGACAATATACACATATATACGGATTTCAGCTTGGGAAATGGGAATTTGAGGCACTATATGAGCTGCAGAACAGGGCACACCTGAACGGTAAACATCAAGAGGGAACCTAGAAAACAAGATTGAAGCTAAAGGTCAGGTAGAAATTGCAGAGGGTAAGAACTGTCATATATTGAATTGTATTGTTTATTTGGGCAAATGTTGTAAATAATATTTGAATAAAATTACAAAAAATGGGCAGCTCCAATCTGCTGCTGTCTGTTTGTCACGGTGGTTTAATATCTGAGTGCTGTCATCAAGCCATCTGGCCTTTGGACCTTTTCCTGATCTCTGCTATCCAAACACAGCTGAACAGGCAAAAAAAACTGTGACAGACAAGAAACCAGTCCAAGTTCCAGCTGTACCAGAAGCCCTTGCTCTGATGATGATGGTAATGAACAGTTGCTTGTATGTTCAATGTTAAATCATCATTAAAAGATAAGCCAAGTGCTATTATGTTTTTCTTTTCACCAATGTCGAATGTTTTGTCCTCTGTCCCTTGCTTTGAGGTGTGTGTGGGTGTATGTGGGGCTAGCATTAGGCATGAGATAAACACAAACAAACTGAAAAAAACAGTATTTTTTTCAAGGAGTATATAATCCTTGCAAAACTGATTAAAGAACACAGTTGTTGAAGTTCTTCAGGCATGACACAGCCAAGTACTTCAGGCTTTAAATGTATAAAGAAGTGAAAAGGGTATTCAAATCGGAAGAGAAATCTATTATCTACATAAGAAATGTCATAGAAATAGTTTTTATTTTATTTGGCAATGCTTTTAAATTATTGAATTTTTGCTAAATAAACACTTTACTTTTTACCCAACGCCCCCGCCTGTGTTTTTGTACTCTATAATACTTTTTACTGTGTAATTTGAAAATGAACGCAATCTTCTTTTCAGTAACCAACACAAGTGAAGCCCTGGGTGATAGAGCAATTAGAGTTATGAAAAAAAGAAAACCAGATGTGGTAAAATAAAACATCACGGTAAAATGACATGAAGAGCTATTGGGAAAGTGAACATGGTCCAGGAAATATTATAGCCCCTTTATCTCCAATGAAAAGATCTGAATTAATATTTCCTATACTAAATACATGGAGTACATGAAACCTGGACCCTGAAAATGGTTTTGAAAATCTCCAAATAAAACTGAAAGGCAAAATGCACATATTGTGAGTAAGCAGAATGGGTGACCTTTTCAGAACCAAAGAATTTAGGAAGTGAGTTTAACACATGGATATATATAAAGGATATATGGAAACATATATGGAAAAAGACCAAAGTTGTCAAATGAACTAAAAGACAAAAAAAGAAGAAAAAAAAAACAAACAAAAGGAAAATGAGAGGATATTGAAAAAATGACTGGGATACCTTAAATAATGTGGAATGTGATGCTCCTGCTTATGAAAACAAAATTCACATGGTTTAGGACCTGTAATAGGGTGGAAAAGCATAACATAAGTTTAACTTATTATTTCTTGATGTAAGATATTTGTTTTATATTCACTGGGCCACATGCAATGATTTCCATCAGAAAGGAACTTTTGTTTCTTGCTTTAATTCATGCTATTAACCACAACTTCTACTACCATCCAGATACCCATCATATTACACTTTAATTACATAAGGCCATTTACAAATCTATAAAAATGCATTTAAGCAAGTCTCTCTTCAAGAAACATTAGTAAGCAGTGTTTATTTCTTCTTTTTGTCTAGTCTTGTAGCAGTGTGGCAGAGTCACCGGTGCTGCTACCCAACAGCTCCTCACTTCTAGGTTGAAATCCCAACCTGGGTGCTATCAGTGTCTGTACTTGGTTGTTCTCTTGTTAATAATGTTCAGGTTAAGTTGATGCATGACTATGGGAAATTCCTTCAGAGTGAGTGTGGGTGTGTATGTCTGTTCTCTGCGATGGACTGGTACCTCATCGAGGCTATGGCTCACTATCATCTTTAACAAGATAAGCAGGTTATAAAATGGTTAGCATGCCCAAGCTCTTTCATATTTTTCTTTAGACTATTGCACCTTTTGTTTTATTCTATCAAGGGACAACCAAGGTTATCTTTTTTGTTTGTTTTTTTACATATCTTAACACATTTAAGTCCTAGCATGCTCCATTTTGTTCTTGATCTGTGCCCAGTCACTGTATACTAAAAGCATGTAATCTATTGTATAAGAAGGAATTACTCTTTAAGCTATTAAGTAACAAAGGACACGTCAACAAGTCTAACAGAGAGCTGAGGAAGACAAACACCACACCATGGACATGGACATGACAGAGTGCACTCCACTGTAAGCAATGCTCTTCGGTCAACCTGGGACAAAGACTCTCAACTCCATACATCGTCAGGCATCATCCTTAGAGGCTTGTTACTGTAAAACTGATTTTCTATGCCAAGATAAATGACAACTCAAAACAGCTAGTAACCAGCCAGCTGGGGACCTTTTCTTATGTTTCATTGTTACTGTATAACAAGATCATACCTAACTGTGTTGGGCAAACTTCTGGTGGTTACATGTTTTTGACTAAACTGGAAAAAGTCTTGCATCATCCACATGAAGGTTTAGTTGCTGTTTCTCTCACCTAAAGCTGAGTACTGGAACAAGCACAAGCCAACTGTAATATCACCTCTCAACAAGAAAAAGCTACCAGTCTCTTCTGTGACATGTACTTATCTGCCTAATCTGTCTTGTATCTTTAATGTTAATATATAAGCAGTTATTTCTATAATGTTTGTGTTTAACAATATATTGTTTATTAAAATGAATGTGCTTCAGTTACCATGTTATAATTTTTGGGACTGTAACAAGGGGTGGAGCAATCCTGAAAAAGTAGCCATAAAAAAAGCCCATGCCAAAGGTGTGTGAGTAAGAGAGAGAGAGAGAGATGATAAGCACTTAAAGAGCAGCACTTACGAGACACTCTTCTTGGCTTATATCCATTTGTCTGGCTACACAGATGTTGGTGAGTCTTGGGAAGGACCTGGACTTAGATCAGCTTGTTGATTTGTTGAAAATGAGTGCAAATGGTACTTTCACTGACCCCAAGTAAGCTGTATCGGCTGTAAATGCAGGAACTGAACACGGCAGAGAAATTATCACTGTATCTGTGTGGAAAGAGCTATGGATGATCAGAGTGGCAGCAATGGATTGCGTCCAAGAAAGGAGATGACCTCCAGTAAACTTTTGGTGAGGGAGAGACATTGTTTTTCACAATGTATTAGGCTGCCGGCTTCAGTGATTTTGAAATTACCACAAATAATGAATTAAGAAACTGACAACATTAAAATGTGTCAGTGTATTATTTTGTCTTACTGTACAACCACCAATGGGCAGTATTACGGCTTTTCTCAGTAGCTTAGGTTTTTTTCTTGAAACACTGTTATCATTCTCAAAGCTCCAGGTACTTTTGTCAGAATAGCGTATATGGTATTGCGCAACACCATAGTCCTCCTGCAAAAGCACATTTTTCACCCAAAATTCATAACACGTGTTTCAAAATTAAATCACTGTGTCAATGAATAAGTCAATGTCACCACCATGAGAAGTTCCTTTCACATTTTCTAGAACTGTGGTGGTCAAAACGCTTAGATGTTTTGTCAGTATGACAGTGGACTCTTTTAATGTATTGCTTAACTTCTAATTCCAAAGTCTTCCTGTACATTTTTCCATTCAAATTAGATGTCTACTGTATCAGACTGTTATTGTGTATCAAATTGAATACTATCCAAACATTCAGGCCCTGATTTCAACAGTAGAAGGTTTTAAATTCCAGTCTGTGGTTAAAGCAAAAGAACAAAGTATGCAATGTATGGAAAGAAAACTCATTTATTTTCCTTTAATGATTATGAGACACTGTACATTACAGTAATCAGAAATGACGGCATTACAGTAAGTGTGCACAACACAGTATAATACAAATCCACATATCAAATCTGTAAAATGTGCTGTGGAAACAAAATATACAACAAGATTCCACAGAGTAAAGTTACAGTCCTACATATAAAATGGTTAAGCCACCATAGTAGGCATCTTCTCGCCCATCTCTGTTTGGTCACAGATATTCATCAAACTCATATATTATATTCTGCCTTGCAATACAACAGGGGTAGAATCTGCATGCTTCAACTGTGGTGTCATAACAAGCCACATTCACAGCCGCTAGTAAGGACATCTGGTCTCATGGCTGATGGTCATATAATTTCCACCTCCGAGTGGAAAAGAGTTTCTTAATGGGATTTGGAAATGGAGAGTATGGTGGTAGGAATTCTGTCTGCATCCTTGGGTGGGAAGCAAACCATTCTCTGATGATGTTGGAGTGGTGGAAGCTAACGTTATCCCAGACAATTGCAACATTTGGCACCTCTCAATCTCAGGGATGAGGTCTCAGTGGAGGGTGTTTAAGAAAGTTAGCAGATGGTGGATGTTATTTTGCCCAGTATTTGGAATATATGTACTTTTTCCATAGTCATATAATAAAGCACATATAGTAATATTTGCCCTGCACTGGCGTTTCTGCCATGTCTCCTGCCTTTTGCCACATTGAACGCAGCCTTATCCACAAACACAAAAATGTGCAGAGTTTCACTTCCTTCCAGGTGCATTACTCTCTACAATAAACACATCAAACAATCTGGTTTACTGTAAAATCATATAGTTACATATAGCAAAGTAAATGCATTCTCTTCTAGAGTAAGCCTATAGCCCATATTTATGTTTTAGCTGTACATACTGGTACTGTAGCTCACTGATCATCTTAAATGGTACCTTGGAAAGTTGCTTCATACTTAGCTGATGTCTCTTCTACACGATATGTATTGTACGGAGGTTAATAGAGTTAATACTCTGCAAAATGTTATTGTCCTCCAAAATTGCACTTTGGATCTCTCAAAGTCTGGCAGCATTATTTTCTATAATCATGCTGCAGATTTGTTGTTCTTGCTGTGGTGTCAAAAGGACACAAGCATAAGGTAGTCATCTCATCCCACATTTTGGAATTTACAAAGTGAATACATTGTATGTACTGTACTATGTGACGTATTCATTTTTCCCTGAATGTCTTTCAAACATGCAGTACATTACTGTAACTGTCAGTTAATATATTGCACTACCTGGAATAGCATTAAGAACTACAGTATTGAATTACACTGTGAGATTCCATTTTTTCAGGTTTGTATGATGGAAGCCATCGTAGACCATATTACATTAGGCTGCACCCAATGGCCAGCCTCTAGCTTTGTAAGGCCATGGTAAATGACATGGTACACAAGAGTGGCCCATATTTCAGTTGGAATACCTGTGTGCCTTTGCGCTGTTCTGCCTCTTCTTCTGTTTTGCTTTCTTGCGCTCTTACCACCACCACATATTCTAACTGCTCCTACTCCTACTCCTCCACGAACGGACTGTCATACAAGTTCAACGTTTGCCTGAGAAGGTTCCTCCATGTTCAGAGAGTATACAAATTCAGTTGAACTCATCTCTATATATGTGTCTGATAATACTCATATTCATGAATCCCACCTGTGAAATGACTTCATAGCAAAATGCCATTGGTTGATCTAAGGTGTGAGAAATGCCTACTTTGTTAGTGAAGTTCAGGTTTCACCTAAGGATTAATGTGTCATTTGTAAGAGTTGGCCGGCAGCTCAACCCAGCAGGGACACCCCGTGAATGGAAGGATGGGGAAAAGCAGCAACTTTTGGACACTGACTCTCCCAAGACACTACATTGGAAGCTCCCCTGGAGTGTAGCGGTGCCCCAGATTCCCACAAGGCATCATAAGGCTTGGAATTCAGTATCTCAGCCATGTTGGGTGCCGTGGGTGCTGTGGAAAGACCTGGGGAGTCGTGCTTCCCGTATAGCCCGGACGTACTAGGAAGTCATGAGGATGGAAGCCCCAAAGTACTTCCGGGCTGATTAAAGAACTTTAATTCTCTCTAAGTCACATGGACGAAAGAGCAAAAGCCTTTCTGGGTCAAGAACTTTATAAAGGACTGCTGAAGACCCAGCAAGCGAGCCAGAGTTGGGAGGTAGTAGACAACACTTGCTGGGTGGTGAGGAGGAGAAAAGAGAAAGAGAATTGTGTTTAATGTTATTATAGTTACTTGTATTAGTGGTGGCTGTGGTGCTTTGGGCACTAAAGAAGGGAAATATTAAACTTCTTCTTGGTGCTTTTAACCGGTGTCCTGAGTGTCTGTCTATTGGGGTTGAAGGGGCAAAAGCGACCCCTAGCATCTTACACACTTTAGGAGACATTACAATAACTCCATGTCAATGTAATTAAAGAAACATTGGTCTGACAGATTTTGACAATTAGATACACTTTTGTGTATGTGATGACTTACACAATGAGATAATTCTGACATGTTTTGAAGTGATAAGCTATGTAACCTATTTTGATAACAAAGGCAAATAAAATTGATAATTATTCAAATTCTGGTCAATTGTATATGTCATGCATTCATAGATACTAAACCATTTGCAATTTATAAAAAAGAATGAGAAATGCAGATCTGTTGTGTAGAAGTGACTACATGATGTGGAGAAACTGACATGTATTGACAGCTTAAAATTACATTAGAAAATTGGTCCAACACATTTGAGAAAAACTATAAAAGATATCTCAAGATCATCGTCAAATACTCAACACTGAAAGCAAAAATGAAAATGAATGTTCAGTAAATTCCAATCTTTGTTTGATGGGAAAAATTCTAAAACATAATGTACATACTATAAGTACTCAACGTGATTCATGATAATGATGATGTCTACTCCAATACCGTAAAATTAGAAAGTTGACTTGTCCTTTATATTGCATCACAAAAAAATCAAACAATGGGTGACTTGAAAGGTCTCTAGACTTCAAGCTACACATGGGCACACTTGGGCACAAGCACGCTTAGAACACTAGAGTGTTGAAGGAGCACTCGTAGCAAGCAGAATCAGCCTAGCAGTTCCAGGCACAAAGAAAATGCCACATACTCCAAAAAGAAATATTTTTCTAGATGGGAAATTGCATTGAGCATATCATGAAAAATTGAAAAAAATGACTAAGTAGTTTGCTATAAACATTTTAGCAATACCGTAAAGGATCAAGGCAAAGTTAATTAAGTATGTATTTAATTTTTGCACAACAGTGCCATATGCTGAGTAACTGAAGAAGTGTCCCACCTACCCTTTACACAAAGATGCCAGTAGCAATAAGTCTAATGGCTGGAAGACCCACATATAGAGAAAAATAAGGAAATAAAGTGAGAGCATTACTGAAATGTCTATGGCATTGGCATACACAAAACCAATAATTACTGTAAGTGTTGTTATTAATATTATATTCTATAAAGAAACTATCTATCCATCCATCCATTATCCAACACGCTATATCCTAACTACAGGGTCACGGGGGTCCGCTGGAGCCAATCCCAGCCAACACAGGGCGCAAGGCAGGAAACAAACCCTGGGCAGAGCGCCAGCCCACTGCAGGGCGCGCACACACACACACACACAAACTCATCAGGTATTTTAATACATTTTATAATAGCAAAATATAGAATAGGAGTAAATAACCTCATCTCCTCCTCCATGTCACTAAGAAAGCAGCATTTGACAAAAAAACACACACACACGCACATATTAAAACCAACTTTAAAATTTCAGAAAGGGGCATGGACTGTTTTTTAAAATGATCATCTTTGTGAAACACTTAATTAATCCTGTATGGTGCTAAATTACAGACATTATACATTAAACTCTCCAAATAGGCATTTCCGTTCCCCACAGTCCAGAGTATGTGATAAAAACCTATTAATTAAAACCCCCTTACACAATAATACGATAATTTTAATGTGTCATGTAGTGTTTAAAACACTGCCAGCCCAGCGACAGAATATAAGTAACGTACTTTCCATAAATTACAATTCTATTAGGATAATTATGCTTTATGATTTCATAATAACAAGTAACACAGGGTATTATTAGTATGCTCACTAAAATTCTATACAACTGACTAAAATGAAATAAATTCATTTTACTTTAAATTTACTTCACTTTTCTTTTCATGCATTCATAATAAATGATTTGATTGTTTTTAAAAAAGATGGATTCAGATATGTCTTGAAAGCCAAGGAAGGAAAGAAAGTTGATCAGGTTAACTTTAAGTGTTTTTTGAGAAAAATAGATACAAGAGTCTGATAAAATGTTTTTTGAAATGTCTCGTTTCTATGAGCATCTTGAAATATCGATTGCATTAGTGACGAAACATATTTTTATAGAATCTGGCAGACACTCCAGCTCATTTATCAGTTTTCATAGATTTTATAGTTACTATAAGTTCAGGAAATGTTTAGATTGATCTAATGGAGCTGTAATTTGATGTGGAGTCTTCGGAAATTAGGTCTGTCAAGGAATTTATAGTATTTGTATGAGACATGCATAGTTTAAAATACATTTCTTTTTTAGTTTGGTTTGTTATATTCTACTCCTATTCTCTGAGTCTCATTGATATCCGTAATAAGAACAGGAATTGGACAGTGCATTTGATTATTTGTGTGGTCTTGCAGCTTAAGAGTTTTGGGTTTGAATTGTGGCCCAGTCACAGTTTGAACATGTGTTCCTTATATGTCTATGTGGGCTTTTCTCCTTGTAACCAGCGGTGAGTGCAGCCCGGCTAACATGGAGAGCCACTGCACAGGCAGGCTGCTTTGCAGCTAAAATGGCCTGCAGCTAGCTAAAGGAGATCTTCTTGAGCTTAGCAGTTGAACGGCCTGTTTTGTTTTGCTAGTGGTGCACTGTCTGTGCTTCTAAGCTTATTTCTCTCTTTTCTCAATCAATCTGTCTTCCCTTTGCCTTTTCTACAGTTAAATTAGATTGTAAAACTTCAACTTATACACTACTAATACAATTAGTAGTAAAGGACTATCATTCCCATTGGCCATTAGCATTTTAATCTACTTCAGCTCTCAGGACATTTTGTTAAATGTATCCTGATGGACAGACTTTAACAGCAACACCAGTTATTTTGGTCTGAAAGATTTTTTTTTATTCTAATTTTTTATTTTGGTTTTGAAATATGGGTTTCTAGTGGTACCTTCATTTTTCTATTAATAACATACTTTATACTCACTTATAAGTTGGGTCTTGAAACCCAAAAAAACGATCATAAAATCAGACCCCGACTTAGACACCCGTTCAAAAATATGACTTTTTTTTTTTTTTACATCTTGCTTCCTCCAATCTCTCACCAGTTTCTCAGACACATCGAATTTTGTTGCAGCAGCGCAGTTACCAATTTCTTTCACCACGTCAATAACTTTTAATTTCAAACCAGCTTCATATTTTTTTCTGATCAAACTCTCCATCATAGATAAGGGATGCTCTTACGATAAAGGTGTATGAGGGTGTTAGATACAAAAAACACAAAACATTGTAAATGTCAGTTCAGAATAGTTTGGGTATTACTGTGTGGTCACGTTAAATTAGATTGTAAAACTACAACTTATGCACTACTAATACAATTAGTAGCAAAGGACTATCACTCCCATTGGTATTTAGCATTCTAATCAACTTCAGCTCTCAAGACATTTTGTTAAATGTATCCTGATGGACAGACTTTAACAGCAACACCAGTTATTTTGGTCTGAACGATTTTGGGTATTAGTTTGGGTGTTACCGTGTGGTCACGTAGGCACAACACATAGAAAAAAAAGGCAGTGTGCTCCGTGGTTACTCTCTCTGGTGGGCGTTAGCATATCGTAATCTCTTGGATGTGAGTTTTCCGCATTCAACTTATAAGACCCACATTATAAAATACCAGAAATTATACAATAAATCAAGCCCCGGCTTATCCACAGTATATTTACAGTTATAGTTTTATTTTAGGGTTATCTTTTAAAAATCCTCAGATGCCATTTTGTTTTTTTATTTTCATGGACGCCACCATTTAAGGTACCAGTTGCTAGGATGCAGATCGTTTGTTGCTAAGCCACACCTTCCAAGAAGTTGCATCATGTGATGTCACTAGCGTGATGCTATTTAAGCTGGCAACTCCAGTAGTCTCTTTGCCCATGATTGCAGGTACATCTCCATCTCTTCACTGTGTTTGTGCTTTCTATAGAATTTCTGGCTTACAAATACCATATCTTGTTTTCTAAATGTGACCCTGGTGTAGTGATTTGGCTTAGCTACATGATAGAACTGATTTCATGGTTTTGACCCTTGCTTCATTCCTTTACTAAATCTTTGTCTGCTGATTCATCTCGTCCTCTGCTATCCTGGCTATAGTTATACAATTTTTGAGGATAAATTATACTTTGCGCTAGCACTAGGAGAAAGTTTTATGATTTAATGTGAGACTAAACCTGGAAAAATGTAATAGAAAAGACCAGGTGAAGAAACATAAAAAACAAGCAAAAAAATCAAAACCAAAAGTCTCATCCTATCTTTCATCCATCCATCCATCCATCCATCCATTATCCAACCTGCTATATCCTAACTACAGGGTCACGGGGGTCTGCTGGAGCCAATCCCAGCCAACACAGGGTGCAAGGCAGGAAACAAACACTGGGCAGGGTGCCATTCCTATCTTTCAATAAATTCTAATTGCTAGCCAAAGTTAAGTTCATAAATCGGGTTAAAAAATAAAAGAAATATGAAGCAAAACAGCACAGAGGATTCATTAGTTCATCTGTAAACTTAAATATGTTTGGAAAGAACTGCATATCTTTGACCATTGTAGTAAAACCCAATAGCTTCTTGGTCAATTGCCTAGGAACACCATCACAGTACCACAAAATGGCAGCAGAGCAGAATTCAATTTGGTGTCCAATAATGGCTCAAATATTTTAGAATAGAAGTAACAACATAATTGAATTCTGTCAACCTCTACAACCTTTATTCACATACAAAGGAAAGCAAAAATATGATTCAATGCACAAAAAAGGCAATCATAACAGAAAGCAACACAGAGAGATGTTATAAGTGATATACTCAATTACTCCTCTTTACCCATCTTTACAAAAAGTACTTTGCCCATCAGACTGAGTCTGGCCTCTTGTTCCCTAAATAAATTGAGCTACTTATGTTAAATCACTCACATTATGCACTCAATTTTCCATTTTTTTCAGCACATCTCTGCCTTTACTTTATTTTTTATTATAAGTCCCCACTCTTTTCTCATATAAAACTTTCTTAAATACAGTGCCTATAAAAATATTCACCTCATTGGAAAGCTTTCCCATTTTTTATTATGCAACATTGAATTACCTTGGATTTAATTTGACTTTATGACACTGACTATTTAATATCAAAATAAAGACAGGTATCTGCCAAATGGTCTAAATTGTTTCAGATGTAAAACACAAAATGCTGATTGTATAAGTATTTACCCCACTATTTAGTAGATGCACCTTTGGTAGCCTTGAATCTTCGTGCACTTTGTGCGTCTCTTATTAACTTTGCACATTTGAACCTTGCAGTTTTCCCCATTCTTCTTTGTAAAACTGCTCAAGCGCTGTCAGGTTGCATGAAGATCATTAGTGAACAGTCATTTTCAAGTCCCGACTCAAATTCTCAATTCAATTGAGATCTGCACTCTGACTAGGCCAATCCAGGACATTAACATTGTTGTTTTTCAGTTATTACTGTGAACCTTTTAATTTTATGCTTGGGGTTGATGACTTCTTGGAAAACAAATCTCTCACTGTTCAGGTTTCTTGCAAACTGCATCAGGTTTTCCTCCAGAATTTCCCTGCATCTTACTGCAATCATTTTACCTTCTATCCTCATAAGCCTGCATTGGTCTGTTGCAGATAAACATCCACACTGCCCAGTGCTGTCACCATCATGCTTCTCTGTGAGGATGATGTGTTTATGATAATGTGCAGTGCTTGGTTTAGACCAAACATGGTGTTTAGGCTGATGGTCAAAAATCTCAGTTTTGGTTTCATCAGACTATAAAACCTTCTTCCAACTGATTTCAGTGTCTCTCCCACATGTCTTCTGTCAAGATGTCATGTGCACCTTTTAAAGTGTCTTTCTTTTTGCCGCTCTCCCATAAAGCTGTGACTGAAGAAGCACCCGAGCAACAGTTGCTGTACACAGCCTCTTCAGTCTTATCCATTGTAGCTTGTAATTCCTTCAGTGGTACCACAGATCTCTCTGTGGCATCCCTCACTTGTCTTCTTCTTGCCCGATCCTTCAGTTTTTGTGTATGGGCTGTTCTGGGCAGATTTACAGCTGTGCCATACTCTTATTTTACAATGACTAATTTAACTGGACTCCAAAGGATATTCATTGAGTTGGATATTTTCTGGTTTCCCTCTCCTGACTTGTGCTTTTCAATCACCTTTTCATGGAGTTATTTCCAGTGTTTGTAGCAAAGCTACATAACATGTCAAGCTGGTTTCCATTTTGGACTGGCCGTCACTGTATTATGTGGCCGGGATGGTGTCTAAGGAGTATCTCTTCAGGCAATTTTGTGGATGACCAAGTGCTGGGAGGACCACGCCCGGTAAGAATTCCAGCTGCCAGTTGCCAGCCTCTTGTTGCTATAACAACTAAGCAGGGAAAGGATGTTTCGGCGGGAAACTATTCTTTTTTAGGGGAATGACGGATTGAGGAGGAGGGAAAGAAAAAGCAGAACGCAAGGAGCACAGCTATCTACGCTTAAAAGAATACTTCACGATTAGACTTCACTCAGGGATGTCTGCAATTTGTGGGTGGCCACCCAGAAGTTGAAACATTGCGGCGAATCCCCAAGAAGAGGTCAGGGGTTGAGGTTCTCTGGGTGCTCCTGTTTGGTGAGTCAGACTCATGTTTAAGTTTCTTCAGGATAGCCAGCCAGGAAGAACTCTACTGCAGGATTCTTTGCCATGCCATAGACTACATTAAATCTTTCTTTTTTTCTTTATACCTGTTTCAAACCGGGGATTATGTGACAGGTGTCAGGTCACACTTACAGGTAATCTAACTTAGACACCATTTAAATATCCGACTACGCCACCCAGTTTTATCAAGAGACTGGGAACTCCTGAAATTTACCAATAATAGCACACAGGTTTCTTTAAATTGGGCGGTGAGTAAACACACAATGAAAGACACAACAGTAATTTCAGGAAAAGCAACAGTAACTTCTATTACACCAGACAATAATAAGTACATTAAAAAGATAAATGAACATAAACCAAATCTAACAGTATCATGAAGAAAATTTCTTTTTAGAAAGGAAAGCACACAGTCCACACTCTAAAAGTCCATTAAAAACAAGAATTGGATGATACAACCTGTAGTGGTGCAAAGTCCAGTTTGTTCTCAGTGTTACCCCAACACTTAATTGTTCAGCTGTCCACGGATGCACTCTGTTCCCGGACACTCGTTTCCCAAGAGAAGTTTTGTCAAAATCGTGGAATCCCTGTTGGCGTCTCTTCGTTGTTCCTTCTTTTCCACTCTGAGCTCCTTGTGTTGCTGTGACCTAGGCACGCCTTATTTCTTGTCTGCCAGCTTTGCTCGGTCCTTCCATGCGGCTTCCCTCTCTTGCTGGACCCACAACCGGCGTCTCCTTGTAGAGCCGTCTCTTCCTCCCTGGAAGTATTGCCGTCCTTGTGCCTCACGTCGTGCCAGCCACGTACCCTTGTCAGCCTGTGAGCCCCTGTGCTCTGTCCGAGTGTCTTGGCTGTGTTCTCAGTGGACTGTCCCCCCCTTGCCCTCTGCTGCCAGGAGTTTTTATCTACTTCAGTCCCTGCCATTATCAGTTCTGGACAATCAGATTAAACAATGGTACATCTGCATTTCACAAACAATCCTGACACAATCAGTAACTGGATTATCCAGGATCCTGCAAGGAAGCAGTAGTTCTGTTACCACACGTGGTATTGTTTGTAAATCTCAACCAGTCATAAACTTCAAAATGGGGACACCTTTGCAATACAGCCAATACCTACAATCTGCAGACAGCCTTTTAACTTCTTGCCCCCACTGCCAACAATGGGTGCCTATTGCCTGTTCATCTGCTGGGTTTTAAATGTAATATTTGCATGTTTCTTTTCCTAAGAGAGAAATGGAATGACCCAGTGTACAAAAATGTCCCCCCTCTGACAATTACGATTTGGCAGCTGGGGGTAGCGAGGCTGGGGAGTGCGTCTGGGGAAAATGAGCACTCAGTCAATGGGCATGTAAATGTAGCAATTGGATTATAATATACTTAACCGGTCCAACTTCCTTCTGATTTTTGCCAAATATTGGGGGGTCGGTATTGTGGAGAAAAGGAGCCAAGGACCGAATATTTGAATGCTATTGTATCCTTCAATTATCGTCCACTTCCCTCTCGGGTGGTGAAGTGTAGTAATTGCATCCCGTATCGGGCGATTGTTACATGTTTGTTTGTCTTCCTTGTGTCAGTTAGTCCATCATACTGATTCACCAAGTTGGTCCTTACAGGAGCATTCAAACACTTTCCATCAGTTTCAATCAACTGAAACCCCTTGACTCCAGACTGTTAATCTCCATCGAACTAATTCTGTGATTTCTGAAACCAATTGGCTGCTCCAGTGATGACTTTGGTGTGTCAAATTAAGTGGGGTGAATGTGTATGCAATTTTGATTTTGCGTATTATATTTGTAATTAACTTAAACTACTCTTGCAGAGATTTGTTTTCACTTCGACTGTAAAGAGTCTTTTCTGTTGATCACTGTCAAAAAAGCCAAATTAATTCCACTGTGATTCAATGTTGTATAACAATAAAATGTGGAAACCTCCAAGGGGGTAGACAGTCTTACATTTCATGGTATTTTAAGTGTTTTCCCTACATGTTTTTCCACTTAAAAATAATGGTTAAAACAGGTATAAAAGACACACAAAAGAGACATAAATAAATGGAAACCTTTAACAACTGAACAAAACGTGACAATAACATGTCAAAGTTTGTCCAGAACAAAAGCTTCTGTATGTCACCTGGATGCTTCTTGAGAATTTTGTTTTGACCAGATTTTCTCACTCTTTGACAGCTCCTGGTTACCTACACTGTGTGAGAAAGAAACAAACTGAGATGTACTAAAATGTAATGAGGTTGGAGACAAACTGATGTGCTGATATCAACCTTACAAATGGAACAGAAGCAGCCGAGAGTTGTTGTTTTCTGCGATGTGAGAGTTAATTAAAAAAAATACATTTTGCCCCTTGTTATGGTGTATAAAATCTGTACATTTTGGTTTCCATTATATTTTGTTCAAGACAAGACAACAGATGAACTAAGACAAATTAAAGCAGGTTTTCTTCCCTTACATCCTTACTTTTTGTTCATAGCTTAGTGCTAATTTGGTTTACAGCCTGGGAAAGAATGCTGATCTGATACCTCAGGCTATTGATTACTTTATGGATGGACATCTGGAACAATAGTTTGGTTTACAGCCCAGGACAGGAAGAACTACTGATACCTCAGAGTACATCAAAGGTTTTGTTGTTTGGGAAAACGGACAGTGAATGAATTCATCAATCATTTCGACAGCCAGCCAATCAGGTGCATGTGTTGTGAAACCAAGGCATGACATTTCATAATAAATATGCCTTGGTTTGAGAGAAGCAAAGAGAAGAAGCAAAGAAGAAGAAGGAGAAGAAGAAGAGGAACGGACGAAGATGACCCTGGTCGTTAGAAAGGCATCATGAACATCGATTGCTAAATCAAACGCCTCCCTGGGACATTCATCCTTGTCATCTGTAACTTTTTCGTAAGCTTTTTCTAAAGACTATATATTCAGACTTTCCTATCAATACCTATTTTCTAATATTCTTTGTTCTTGTGGTATTATTATTATTCTTGTAATAAATACCATGCTGCTTTTAACTTTGAATGCTTTGTCTTAATGTCTAGAGTGATTGAAGTAATAAGTTAGATTTCTTTGAGCACCTGGTGACAGCCAGATTTTTGCCATTATTTCTGTGCTGCGAGGTTTATAAGGCTGAGAGTGAGAGCGCTATACTCAATAGAAGGGACAAATACGATAAAGAAGGTTTTCTTGGCTGATAAATGGCCTATAGTCAAGAGTGCTGAGTCTTTGTATGTTTAAATGTATTCTTGTAGACCAAAAGTAATATTTATACCACTAAAACATCGTATGTTGTTCGTGCCGAAAATAAGTAAGTCTCTTGAAGTGCTGAATGACTGGCTGTTATTCCTATAGCACTTGTGTGGTTTAAAGTGCTAAGGGTTAATCAGCGTGTGTGTGTCATTCATGGGGCACTGTTGTGGTTAGGGTCTGTGTGTGTGTTTATCTATGTGTGTGTGTGTTCATCTTAAAGTGCAACAGTAGACCAACCCGATAGCGAACTTGACAAGAACACTTACCCTTGAGGAAACAGGTAAAGGGCAAGTAGAGGGAAATACCACGATAATGCACCCCTTAAAATTAGTATTTTGGTTGCTGCTAAGGAGCCGTGCTGGAACTTTTAAAGCTTTTTTTTCCCTTTAGAGGGTTTTTTTTTTTTGCTTTTTTGTCACCTGCACAGAAGCACAAGCAGCTGAGTCTTTGGGGGAGCATTTGGAAAAGTTACTTGTTACGTGTACTTGTTCTGGTTATTTGTGTTCAAACTAGTATCAGTGAGGCAGGGTAGTAACCAGCAGTAGCCGACGCAGCTTCTGTATAAGTAAATAACTGGTGTCATAGTAAGTAACAGAAAGAAGAATTCCTTAGTGAGGCAAAAAGGGCAGTTGCGGACTTCAAAGCAGAAAAGAGAAAGGCTCCATGGCAGTTAGCATGGATTCAGAAGAGGGAGGTCATGTTTTACTAACATTCTGGAATTCTACGAGGAAGCAACAAAAGGATACGATCAAAGTGGAGAAAATGATATTATTTATCTTGACTTTCAGAAAGCATTTGAGAAGGTGTCACATGAGAGTTTGGGCATCAAATTAAAAGAAGTGGGAGTTCAGGGTGATGTTTTTAGGCGGGTGCAAAACTGACTCAGATACAAGAAGCAGAGGGTGATGGTGCAAGGAACTTTATCAGAATTTGTCGATGTTAAGAGTGGTGTTCCTCGAAGGTCAGTGCTGGGGCCACTGCTGTTTTTAATATATATATGAATGATTTGTATAGGAATATAAAGTAATAAGCTGGTTAAGTTTGGTGATGATATCAAGATAGGTAGATTGGCAGATAATCTAGAACACATTGAATCATTACAGTGGGACATTGGACAACATACAGGCTTGGGCAGTTTTTGGCAAATGAAATTTAATGTAAGTAAATGTAAAGTATGTATGTATGTTAAGAGTAAATTTTGCACAAACATTAGGAAGATTTTCTTTACAAAGAAAACCATAGGCACTTGAAATGAGAACTTGATGATATTTTAGATTAATTAATTGGATAAGTGTGGTGATCTTTGTTGTCCTGTTCTTGCCTAGATTGTTCTAATGTTCTAACGTACAATGAGAGATGATGTCTAAATAAAGTGCTTAGATTTTTAAAGTAACACCCAACAAGATAATGGGATGCTTAAATTCAGGGACTCGTGGTAAGGAACATTATGTTTAAAGGAACTGAACACCTCTTAGAGACTTCTGAGAGAAAATGGGAAACAATTAATGTAAATTGAAGAGAACGTGACTTTGAATCACATTTTTTGCCTGCGAAGATCAGAAAATTAGTTTAATTGGCGAGAGACAAAGAGTAGTGATAAAAGGAGAATACTCCACTATGTAAGGTTATCAGTGGAGTCCGCCAGGTGCTTGTCCACCAATTTATATTAATGACAGTGATTCTGATATAGCCGGCATTAATGAGAATGAAAAAGGAAAGGTCAGCAGACCCTCAAAAGTCTCATTCAAAGTGATCTCAAAGCTTGGAGAAGGGAGAGAATACATCAAGTCCCACAAAAAATATGGCATGAAAAAGGATACCAGGAGAGTGGCAGAAAAGATTGATTGTAGATATTTTCAGACAAATGGGAGGTATATTGGACTATGAAAATTACAGTAGGATTAAATTAATGGAACAATACTTAATGGACCACAAGTATTGGAAAGGAAAGTTGATTAGCACCTAAGAAAATTATAGAGATTTTCAAATTCCAATTTGGATACAGAAGAGGAAAAGGAACCACACATGCAGTTTTCATCTTGAGACAAATATCAGACAAAACAATTGAAGTGAACAAGATGAGGTACTGCGCCTACATTGATTTAGAAAAAGCATATAATACTGTGCCCATGGAGGTGGTCAATTGGTGTTTGATAAAAAAGAGGGTGGCAGAAATGATTATTAAGATAGTCCAAGAAATGTAGGTTCAAGCAAATGCAATGATACAGTATAAACAGAAAATGGAGAAATATAGACTTTGATTTAAAGTAAAGCTGATATCAAGAGTTAGTTCTGAGCCAAAAGCTTTTTAATTTTTGTGATGGACATACTAAATAAAAACATCACAAAGGTAGAGTTGTAGGAAGTCAATCATTTAGCCATAGTAGCAGATTCAGACGTTGAACTAAAAAGGAGAATGTGAAATTGGTGCACAGTAAAGAATAGGATCAAACAGCAAAAGTCCAAGTCAGACAAACTGCAAAACTTAAACAAGTGAACCACTTCAAAAACATCTGGGCTTGGTGTTTGAGGGAAAAGATGACAATAAAGAAGAGAGTTAAAAAAGGATGAATGCAATAGACATGAAAGGAGTGGATGATTAAAGATTGAACATGTACAGAAGAAAAACAAAGTGCAAGTTGTATAAGAGAGTAGCTGCTGTATAGTTGTAAACGTTGGGTCATCAAAAAGAAAGAAGGAGGAGGAGCTGCTCATCACAACAGAAATGCTTACATTGAGATTGCTGCTGGTGATGTCTTTAAGAAAATGAAAATCAAATGAAGAAGTCCAAAATATGACAGTTTTCAGGTGTATGTTGGAAAAGGTCATGAACAATATGATGAGGCAGCTTGACCACATTGCACACAGTAGGGAAGATGCTGCAACTGGAAATGGAATGTAACTGACCATGAATGGAAGAAGATCAAGAGGAAGGAGAGGAGACTTGGCGGCAAGAGATTTGAAGGTGCTGGGTCTGAGGGCAGAAGATGCTGAAAAACAGGAATGAATGGAGATGCAGGATCCAGATGGCTGACCACTAACTGTGGGGAAATGGTTTTGGTAAAAGAAAAAGAAGAGGATTCTGATATAGTTTAAGTTGCGAAATTTGCAGATGACGCCGAAATTGGAAGAAAACCAGATACAGAAAAGAAGGTCAAAACAGTTCATTAAGGTCTGGGCCTCATTTATAAAACTTTGCCTGGATGTGAGCAAGAAAACATACATACACCCAAAAAAAAAGAAAAAAAAATCACCTTGTAAATATACATATGTGAAAATGGCTTTAACACCACGCTGAAACATGCATATATGGAGCTTGCTAATCAACTTCATGTATATTCAATCATAATGCTGTCGAACTCCTTTGGCAGCCTCGAGATGCAGCCACCCTCATTTAAGAGTATCTAGGTTTGCTCTGCAACTGAGAGCTTAAGATCATGTGCAGCATTATAGTGCCTCTTCTCTGTGTTCTGAAGGTCTGGGATAAGTGTAAGGCAACAGCGTCTGAGTGGGTAGCTTCTGTCACCTGAACATTTAATGACGCGATTGCTGTTACAATGAATAGTATGGGTCATATGAAGCACTGAGGGTTCAGCTAGTTACCTTACCAACAAGCCATTCAACACATACAGTACCATCACAAGCTACTAACGCTACTTTGTCTCAAAATAAATGAATCACAGTTTGACCTGGGCCATGGAGACACATCATTTGTCAGCCATATCTTGATGTCCCAAATGACTTGTGCACTAATGGAATGTCATTGCTCATAGTTATAAAAAGAAGCTTCATTCTCAAGAGGTGCCCTTTATTGCAATATGAGTGTAGTAAATTATTGAGATTACATTAGGAGAACGGGACACTGCTGCAAATTGCCTTTTTATGTTGGCAAAAACACATTATTATTTATGTATGTACACCCACACTATATGAAAACTGGATGTAGTGCTCACTGGTCAGTTAACAGCAGGAATAATGGAGTGAAGTTTGGTTGAGATATTCCTGACCTGGCAGCCAGTCCCTGATAAGGACCAACTTCTGACTCAGTGTTACTTTTTTGAAGTATTGATTTGTATTAATACTGTAATATGGCGGTTATACAGTACTGTATGACAAAAATAACTTGTTGATAGGTGATTAGTTTGTGTGATCTGTTTGGTATGACATTGTGTTATCTGTAGTGCTGGTAGCCTAATATATTATGAAACACTTCTCCCTCATGCAACATTTACCGGAGGCCATTTCCTTCCTCAGGCTGCCCCCCAAAACCACTGTCATTGCTCAGATCTTTCAATACTTCTTCCATACAGCTTGATGATTTTTTTCTTTGACATGCCCACAGCCTATTCATTAACACCACTGGCTTCACATCCCACTGCTCACGTGTGGCCAGAGGCCACACCATCTGCACTTACTTTTCGCAACTTTGATAGCCAGGATCCTTCCTGAGATCGCTAGTAGTCACTTACCCAGGCCAGTGGATTTAAGCCACAAAGCGTCTCTAATGGGTGCTAATGTCTAAGTGCTCCATCACCACTCTCTACCTCCCTTGCTCACTCACACACACTCACACACAGACATACACCTTAGATGACTTTTAATGATGGCTCCACCCCTTCTGGAAGCATCTATCGCCCAGGTCTGTGTGACATAACGGTGCAGTGGATTACTGCAGGCTTGAGTGCCTTCATTATGATATTTGAATGTTCCTCTTGAGTTTGTGTGGATTTTCTCAAAAACTTCACACCACCACAAGTCATGCACCGAAGTCACTTAAGGAACCATACTAGCCGCAAATTATGGTTTGTGTGGACAGGATTGTATGAAATTACTTTATATACTCAATTTATCTGATCTCTCCACTTGTGATTGCCAAAAACTTGCATGTTATTCAAGTCAGCCTCATTTTATTTGTATCTTTTCCTAAATCATAAGAAACAGTCACATAACGTAACATACAATAATGTTGTCAAACCTGCTTAATCCCACAGTCACAGCGGACCAGAGATTATTAAAAGAACCATCAGGTACTGAATTGCCTCACCTCATCTGTAAACTTTCCTATGTTTATTTACCATTGCATTTTGTACTGTGATATTATTGTTTTTTTATTTAGCAGAAAAATCAAGGTACATATACAAAATTTGAGAGCTTGGCATGGCAGTGCAAAGTCATCACATAACTGATGTTGAGCATTCAGGGAAGTGCACTGCAATTACTGTCAGGACTACAAAACCAACTACCAACATATTAAAACACATAATGATAGACGATATACTTGGAAAAAAATGTTAAATATGCCTAATAAAGCAAAAGGATAGAAAATGTCCTGTATGTCTGAAATTTCATTGAAATTCCCTTTATGCTTCTACTTACTATGAAATCACACAATATAATATACTTTTGAAATATAAACACGTGGGAATCACACAAACATTAAACTGTAGATACTGTATCAAAATTATCTCAAGAAGATACACCATAAAAGAGTGTATTTACAGTAATGTGTGGTATGTATCTTAGGTGCACTTTTAAATATTAGCATAAAATCCATCCAATATAACTGTAACATATGTTTTACAAAGAATGCCTTCCCTGTTGGCTTCAGGCATACAGTAGTCGAAGCTTTTGATGATCAAGTTACATTTATTGTCCCGCAGCTGCTTGCTCATTTTTTTCTTTAAAATGCTAATTCTTAACCATATTGCACAATTGAATTTACTTAGTTCTTGTCAATGAAAGATACAGTAGCATCTTTATGATGTCTGCTTTATCCATCAATGCCTATAAAAAGTGCTCACCCACTCTTTGAAGTTTTTCACATTATATTGCTTTACAACATTAAATCACAGTGGATTTAATTATTTTTTTTAATATTGAACAACAGAAAAAGACTCTTTAATGTCAAATTTTAAACAGATCTTTGCAAGTGTTCAAAATTAAATTGCAAATAGAATACACACAAATTTCCACATAAGTATTCACCCCCTTCATGTCAGTATTTAGTAGGTGCACCTTTGCCAGCCATGACAGCCTTGAGTCTGTGTGCACAGGTCTCTATCAGTTTTGCACATCTGGACATTGCTAATGTTCCCCATTCTGTTTTTGCTAAACAGCTCAAACTCCATGAGGCTGCATGGAGATAGTGAGTGAGCAGCCATTTGATCACAATATTATTAGAAATCGCCTTAGTCAATGGGTGGGCCTCTCTGGCAGTGTCTTAAATTGGTTTGAATCCTCCCTGGCAGGTAGAAAATTCTTTGTTAGTTGTGGTAATTATATTTCAAAGACCCATGATATTCTGTATGGTGTTCCACAAGGCTCTATCCTGGGTCCGCTGCTCTTTTCGATTTACATGCTTCCGTTAGGTCAGATTATCTTGGGTCACAATGGAGCTACCATAGCTATGCTGATGACATACAACTGTACTTATCAATAGCGCCTGACAACCCCGACTCTTTTGATTCACTGACTCAATGTCTTACTTGTGTTTCTGAATGGATGAGTAGTAATTTTCTCAAACTAAATAAAGAGAAAACAGAAATTTTAGTGATTGGCAATAATGGATATAATGAGGTTATTATAAATAAACTGGATGCATTAGGATTAAAAGTCAAGACAAAGGTAAAGAATTTAGGGGTAAGTATTGACTCTGACCTGAACTTTAAATCACATATTAATCAGATTACTAGGACAGCATTTTTCCACTTAAGAAACATAGTAAAAGTTAGACCTCTTATATCATTGAAAGATGCTGAGAAATTAATCCACGCTTTTGTTTTCAGTTGACTAGATTACTGTAACGCTATCCTCTCAGGACTAAAAAAGACATAAATCGATTGCAACTAGGGCAGAATGCAGCTGCTAGAATCTTAACTCGGAAATGAAAATCCGAGCACATCTCTCCAGTTTTGATGTCACTGCATTGGTTACCTGTGTCATTTAGAATTGACTTTAAAATCCTGCTTATATTTTACAAAGCCTTACTCCATCTTATATTTCGGAATGTCTTACACCTTACACTCCAAATAGTAACCTTAGATCTTCAAATGAGTGTCTGCTTATAATTCCAAGTGCTAAACTTAAAAGAAGTGGTGAGGCGGCTTTCTGCTGTTATGCACCTAAAATCTGGAATAGCTTGCCAATAGGAATTCACCAGGCTAATACAGTGGAGCACTTTAAAACACTGCTGAAAACACATTACTTTAACATGGCTTTCTCATAGCTTCATCTCAGTTTAATCCTGATGCTCTGTATATTCAATTAATTATCATTATTATTCATGGTATTCATATTCAAAATCCGTACTAACCCCTACTTTCTCTTCTGTTCTTTTTCCGGTTTTCTGGGGTGGCGATCTGCGCCACCACCACCTGATCAAAGCACCGTGATGTCCCTACATTGATGGATTAAAGGCCAGAAGTCCACATGACCATCATCACCAAGTTCTTCCATGAGAACCCTGAATACAATGAGGACTGATTGAGGTCATTCATGTTAGGTAGAACGTCTAGAGTGGGCTGGGCGGTCTCGTGGTCTGGAACCCCTGCAGATTTTATTTTTTTCTCCAGCCATCTGGAGTGTTTTTGTTTTTTCTGTCCTCCCTGGCCTTCGGAACCTTACTTTTATTCTATGTTAATTAGTGTTCCCTTATTTAAATTTTTATTTATTTTGTCTTTTTTCTATTTCTTCATCATGTAAAGCACTTTGAGCTGCATAATTTGCATGAAAATGTGCTATATAAATAAATGTTGTTGTTGTTGTTGCCAAGTCTGGCCATAAATTCTCAATTGGTCTGAGATCTAGAATATGACATGGCCAGCCCAGAACATTAATGTTGTTGTTTTTAAGCAATTTCTGTTTATCTGTGGGGTCATTGTCTTGCCAGAAAACAAATCTTTCAAGGCTCAGATGTCGTAATTTGGTATGATTTGGGGTCCTCAAGGGCTGGCCATGTTTTTCCATCATTAGGTCCACTTCTAGTGCTGCTAGGGACATGGCCACTGAGGTCAAGACCCATGCAAAATTTATGTGATAGAATAAAAGGACAACCTCTGGGATAAAAGGACGCAAATCCTTACCCGATCTACATGTACCAAATATTCAGAGTGTATTTTTCTACTCATGTCTCGCATGTACTTTTGATTTTGACCATCTTGTTCTATGGACCACTTATTGTCTCTTGTAGTGGACTTCAGTTTCATTTCACTTTATATTTTCTTTTGTTTTGTTTTGTTTTCACACACATTTCCCAGTTTTTGCTCAAAAATGTATCTGCCATTTCACTGACAGAATGTCAGGATTCGTGCAGACTGCATCAGGTTTTCCTCCAGGATTTTCCTTCATTCTTCCCTCTACCCTCATAAGTCTTCCAGGTCCTACTGTAGAGAAGCATCCCATTAGCACGATGCTGCCACCACCATGCTCCACCATGGGGATGGTGTTTTTTTGATAACATGCAACGGTTGACTTGCACCAAACATGGCATTATGTCTTATGACCAAAAAGCTCAATTTGGTCTCAATTTTGGAACTTTCTTCCAGCTCCTACAGTATGTGACTTCAATCAAACTGAGATGTTGTGTGGTTTTTCTTAACAGTGACTTTTTGCCACTCTCCCATGAAGCTACTACTGGTGTAGAACCTTGGCAAGCATTGTATGCACAATCTCTCCAATCTGAGCCAATGTAGCTTTTAGCTACTTTAGAGACCTCATAGATTTCTTGAGTGGCCTTCCTCACTCGTCTTCTTGTTCAATCCCTCAGATTTTGTAGATGGCCTATTTTAGGTAGATTTACAGCTACGCCATACACTTTCCATCTCTTAATGATTGGTTTAACTAGACTCCAAGGTAGGTTCAGTGACTTGAACTTCCCCTGATTTGAGCTTTTCAATCAGTTTTTCACTGAGTTGCTCAGAGTGTTGTTGTGTTGTTATTGTGTAGGTTACATCCTGATAGTAACCACAAGCTGACCCTTCCAAAAAGGTTGCCATTAAAACTACAATTAATTAAAACCCCTTGCTTTTCAGCAGGTGATCTCCATTGAACTAATTATGTCATTTCTAAAATCAGTTGGATGCACCAGTGATGATTTTCTTGTGTCATATTAAAGGAGGTGTATATTTATACATTTACTTATTTGGCTGACACCTTTAACCAAAGCAACTTACAACATTTATGATACAATTGGTTACATTTCTTTTGGTTTTCCAATTTTAGCACAGGTAGGTCATGTGACTTGATTCAAACCAGTCAGCGGTTTGAACCCGCAACCTCAGGGTTTGATGTCCTTAAGCCTTAACCATTACACCAACAGTTATTTTGCATTTATATTTTTAATTCCTTCAAACCACTTGGCAGAGATCTGTTTTCACTTTATCATTAAAGAGTCTTTTTCTGTTGATCAGTGTCAAAAAAGCCAAATTAAATCCACTGTGACTTAATGATGTATTACATTAAAATGTATAAACTTCAAAGAGGATGAATACTATAGTCATTTTGCTGATTAAATGTAGTTATTGTTCACTAAAGATCTGTGCTGTAGTCAATTAACACATTTACTCGCAAGACTCAAAACAGTCAATTCAGACTCAGCCATCACCACCTTTCGTAATCTGCTAAGAACAAAAGAATAAAATTAACTGTCACTTTGCTGTGTGCTAGCACTGTGTCAATACAACCATAGAAGGAGAAAAAAATGAAGTGGCATCTCTTAGGGAAACAATGGAGGTAAAATATAAAAAAATGTAAATCTTGCTGCTGTTAGAGCAGCCATCTGGGTGTCTATTTAAGTCCTCTTCAAGCCCAGGTTTACTGATCAGGGAATTGAGTCTCCTTCCTTTGTCAATGGCTCCTTTAATCTTCATTTCCCGGTAACATTTAGTTTTTCGTTGCTTTGGTATTCACAGAGTTCAGTTATTAGGAGATTTTCCCCTTTAGATGTTGAGTTTTAATTTTTGGAGTTTTAATATAAAATCTTTTGGAAATGAGGGTCTTTCATTTCAGAGTCTTCTGCTTTTTAGATTTCTGACTGCTTTACTTGTGTCAGGTTTTAGCCCAGTTAACGTCTTCTTCTGGGCAGTTTTCCCTTTTTGAGTTTTCGATACCAATAATTAATAGAAAAAGTTGTGTTTCTGGTTTTCGAGCATTGCCTGTCTCTAGACTTCGATTTGAAATTAGCATTTATAATTCTTTTGATGTTTGCTTTTCACTTATTGATTAAATTATTCACTTGTATGTTCAATAATAGTTTGGTTTAATGAGTGTTAAGTATAATCTTTTTTATTCAGGTATTCCAATAAAGTAATTATTTAATTTTTAGTCGCTTGTATTTTTCACAGTCATTTCCTAGCCATAATAAATGGGAGGATGAAAATGGATCAATACAGAAAAGAGTAAAATAACAAAGCCTAATCATTCTGACCTACCTAAACAACAGAACTGCTGACTACATGTAGTGTGACTGACCCACTTACAACAGCTGGACACATTGCTTTGCTCTCAGTCATAAATCATCCATCTTTCCAATCTTCCAGTCTTTTTCTTCCTATCATTTAAACCCTGGTCAACAGCTACCTCTCAACTCCATGCTCACTCTTATGCAAGCCTAAACAGCTTTTAAGCCATGCCCATGAAGCCATGCCCCACTTCTGGGTTATATTCTGGGTTACATGGCCTCCTTCTAGAATCTTTTGGCTCACTGAGGCACTTTTCCTAGTTACACAAGGTTTTCCTGCAAGTTTCCCATAAAAAACACAATACCACAGACTATTATAAGTGCATAGAAACACTTGTACTGAAGGACCAAGAAATGAAGGTGCCAAAACAGAGCAATAAAAGACTTTTAGAAAGACAGTTGGTCAGAACTAGAATGTCAACAAAAAAAAGATCGTCAAAGCACTAAAGAAAAAAAAAACAAAAATTGGAGGTTTTAAAACAAAGTCCTGTCTAATTATCATTTTCTTAAATAAATAGATTTCAATATTTATTTGTTTTGAAAGTATTCAGAAACCTGGACACTAGTGATGGAAATAAATGGCAATCAGCAACTGTGACATCACATACAGAGCTACCACTGAAGAAGGTGATTGGCGATGGTGTCACTGCTACCAACAAAATGGCCATGACTATGAATTGGATCTTAAAATAGTTTCATGATTATGCCACAGATGAAACAATTAAAGATAACAATAATGTGAATTATTTATTTTAGATGAGTATCAGCAAAAATGATATATGTGCGTGTGAGTTTGTGTGTGTATTGTTACACATGTGCTTTTGTGAGTCAATCAAAGGGGCCAGAATAAACCAATTCCACGCCAGGCCAGGGGGTGGTGGGTTGCACTGAATCTTTCTCTTTTCTCTCGACAGACCAGACACTGGAAATTCTGCCTGTCCCGGCCCGAGGATGTCACTTCCTGTCCCAGCCCCGAGGACATCACTTCCTGTTCCGCCCTGATGACATAATTTCCCTTGAGTCACTTTATAAACTCGCCTTGATCCCTACCATGGCAGTTCTACTTTGGACTTGAACCTATGCACAACCACTGTAACATAAGCCCTTTTGCAGCCAAGGAAAGTACACAGATGGCTGGCCTAAACCATCGTTATGTGTCCAGTCTTTTATTTCACAGTATGTATATTGTAACCACAACGGGAGGTGCCAAGCAGTCCCTAACCCAAGACACAGTAGTACGCAGCACACTTTTGAGTTAAAATAAAGAATATTTATTCCAACAATGCGTCATTGCAGAATCATCTGTCCAGAAATCAGCCAAAATACTCAGTAATTACACAATTCTTCCTCCTTTCTCGTCCAGTTGAGTGTTGCCTGCTGCCTTACCTATTTGAGTCAGAGTTGGGAGGCAGTGGGCAGCACTCAACTGGAGGAGAAAGCAGGAAGAAGCTCTCTTTTATTCTGGACCCATGAATGCTTCCAGTGCCATACCATGTTTTCCAGCCAATTAGGAAAGTAGGGAGGTCCTCCCCTGAGAGTGTCCTCTATTATTATGTAGGGACCCCGACATTACTGCATTTCTGGACTTCATATCCCAAGCATCTCTGCTGATGTCCCAAATAAGTTTCCATTTGAGGACCACTGCCACCTAGTGTATGGGGGATGCCATTGCTCCCATCTCCTAGTTATTGGTGGTCCTTTTATTATTTGATACCAACCAGACACAAAGTTATTTGTTTGTACCACTGGCCAATCCCTCTCTTGTTCCTCTCTGGCGTCTTGTCCAGGTGCAAAATCACCCCATTCCCATCCGGGACATGTGTCTCCCTTCTACAATCTTCTTATATAATATGCTATCGTGGCTGTCCATTTGTCTGTCCAGGATTTTAAATCACCTGTAACTTACAAATCGTTTGACCTATTGACCTGAAATTAGGTAAACATATACTACGTGATGTCTACTGTCCGTTTTTGGAGTAATGATTGACCTACCAGGTCAAAGGTCAACCCAGGAAGGTCAAGGTCAAAAATCAAATAACCTGTAGCCTGAAATTTGGTACACATATACTTCGCTGAAACTCTGCACTACAGCTTTATTATAAAAGCAAATCATTTTGGAATTATTGCTATTTTTATTTTTGTTTTATTTTATTGTAGAATCAACTCTCAGCAGCGGGCAGAAGGGCGGCTGTGCGGCGCATGCGTATGGGTGCTGTTCTCATCCCTTCCACCTTCTTTGTCACTTCCCCTACCTCTTCATATCTTAAACCGATATGCCTCGTGATGCTTTGCTTGCCAATCATGATATGAAAGCGTTATAGCTGCTATGCACAGAACTTTCCCTCATGCGTAATGTTAAGCACATTGCACCTTATATTAAAGTTACTGCCTGATCTATTTCACACATGTATGATGTCACTACTCCAGCCTGATTTAAACCCCAGATGTGTTTAAAGAAAGAACTCACAGTATTTTCATTTGAGGGAAACATTATTAGACCATAAGAATTTTACAAAAATACTTAGTTATCCTGCATATATCCACTGTATGCTGTACCTTCGCTGCTGGATTCATGTTATGCTCCTCACCATGTAGTGCAGATCAGGTACTGACAGGCACGGCCTCCAGAGCATGTACTGCTGATCCCTTGTATCATAGGCTCTCTAGGTGTACACATACACACTGTTATGCATATATTATCTGCTGGTACTCCAAAGGTCAAACAGGGAAATGCTGGTACGAAGTACCACAAACCAATCTTCAAGACCTGAGACCATATAAAGAAGGGAGATGCAAATCAAATGCATGTACAATTAACCATGCTGCAAACGTGACTAATCAAAACAAATCTTAAAGGTATAATAATATTGATAAAAGATTTATTATTATTTACAGGGACATTCTATCTTTTTGATGAAAGAATAAAATTTGAAGGGCCTGCACAGATAGGTCGGAAGCAAAAAGGACGTGCCAGCTGCATCACACGTACAAAAAGATGTGTCAGTTGTGTACAATCTGCAGTGTCTCAGATCATTTGCATTTTTGTTTCCACAGATGAAGGCTTGTTGCGTATATATTTGGACCACACGCCCTTCTCTTAAAAAGGCCGGTGCACAGGTATTGAAAGGGATTGCAGCTCCTGCTGCTGGGACTTGAAGATTGATTTGTGCTACCTGCTTTGTGCCACAGCCAATCAGTGTCCTAAATATTGGAACTCTGTGAGTGCAATGATATATATACTTAGTTATTGTTAGTGTAATGCATGGCATGCATGGTCTGGTTCAAGATTCTCTACCTGGACAGGAGGCTGGCCCCCCACATAGACAGGGTGGTCGCTGCTGCAGCCAGTTGATGGAAAGGAATGGATATGCTTAAATAGGAAGGGCTTGCTAAAAGATCCTTAACCAGCTGGGGTGCCAGTACTATGGAGGGATGTGACAGGCAACTTACTTGAGTGGTTTACTCCCTTGAAATGCTACATGGCAGTGTCCCTGGATTATGGTACCTCTACAGACACCCACAGGACATGTTAGGGACTGTAGTCCTGTGGGGCAGTCTTGTTGGGTTCCGTAACTACTACTAGGGGGTGCTGAAGGGCTTAAGAGTCCCTGCTTCATGAAACTTACACCTAACCCGGACATGTTACTGAGGAACAGTGTCATGGAACCAGAAGTACTTCTAGGTCCTGGATAAAGGAAGCAGCTCCACTATAAAAAACATCACACTGTTCCAGTTTGGGGTTGGGGGCTCAGTGGATCACACTAGCTTGTGGTCATAATTTTGTTTGTGGTTATCGTTTTGTCTGTGCCTTTTGTTGTTTGTGGCACAGTAGTTAGCAGGCCACATATTTGGCAGATGCTTCCCTACACCACAGGGGGGTTAGAAGACTATTACACCTCTATAATCCACTCAAAACTAGTTGTGTTCCTCCATCCCCATTGACTTCAGTTCCTTTCACAAAGTTTGGCAAAGTTTCTGACATTTTTGCCGAACTCAAATGGAACCGAACTCCACAGGGTTTGTTAATCACTACTGTTCATTTAGAACATACTGATAATGCTAAAATAATAAGAAAAGATAAGTGTTTAGTTGCTTTTACCTTCGAATTTGAACTGTATGTGTTCAGTTTGAAATCTTAACAGTAACTGAAGGGTCGTATATTATAGAGGAAAAGTTAAGATCCCTACATAAATTCAGTAAAAATCAGATTTTTAAAAATTTAAATTTTATACTGGACCGCCCAGATGGACATGTGATAAAGGGCTGTGATAAAAGGCTTGAAACTCCACAATGGCACCCCAGATGGGACTGCCTGCCTGTTAAAAAGCGGAGGCCCATTAAAAAAACAATATTGTGGAGTTTCTATCCCTTTATCACAGACAGACAGACACCAGATGTCCAAAAACACACATATTTATTTTCTTTCTTGCCTTTACATCACCACACAATGCATTAACAGCCACAACTGCTCATAGTCCCTTCTTTCCTTTAGGCCGGGTTTATACTTCACGCGACACGATGCATGCTGCAGCAGACGCTCCTTCTACGCAAGCGTTGTACTGTTTATATTTGCGTGTGCACTTTAAGGAAATCTGGAGGAATCCACCAGGTGGCAGTGCGAGATATCATCATGGTGAGAACAGGTTTGGCTTCGCTGTGTTGTGAATTGCCTGGAATGCCCATTAAATTCTGATGACACCTTACCACAATATCTCTGAAAAGGATGTTTAATGATTAAATCCATCAATCCAGGCATTTGTCCATTCCAGCACGCATTGGGCACGAGGCTGAAACAATCCTTGGATGGGCATCAGCTCATCGCAAGGTGAATACAAGCACTCGCATACACTAGCGTCATTTTAATGTCACCAAATCTGAATATCTTTGAAAGGAAACCGGAGCACACTGAGGAAACCCAGAAGTAAAATATGCAAACTACAGGCAGAAAATACCAGCGATGTGACTCCCTGCGAGACAGCAGTGCTACCGCTCCTCCACCTTGTCACCCCCATGTGTGTAATTATTAACAGTATTCATTATTTAAACGAAATTAACAATTTATCTGTAAAATGTAACATACATACTTTAATGCATTTCATCATGAAAGTGATATCAAGTATAAATCTAAGGATTTTAAATGTGCAGACAGTTGGAATATCATACATTTAATGTGTTCTGTGTGGCGATCTATTGCTGTTTGCCGCTGCTGTCAGGTCTGGAGGAAGCCCTAGAAAAAAAAAGACAGCACAGAAAACGGTATGTGAGACTTTTAAAATGTATCATGTCATTACAATCGGGAATATGCGATGCTTGAATATAAAAGCACCACGAATGCATCTGTATGTCGGCATTTTGCTTCACCACATGGAACCATTCATCAAACATCGAAGCGCGCACATCGATCTCATAGGATCTGCAAAGCAGCTTTCTGTCACAAGTAGGTAGTAACCAGTGACTCTGACGTCACATTCCAAATTTTATCACACTGTGCCCCCCGAATTTTTGCTGGTTCTGCAACTCGCACACACATCGCGTTAATTTCTGAGGACCTGCTCAGAGGACATGTCAAATGAACGCTGGGATGATGCGTGTATGAGTTCTGAGTGTGAAGTATAAACGAGCCAGTCTCTTTTCAACTCTTCTGCTGGCTCTACTCCTCTCCTCGCAAGCTCTGTCCTCTTCCTCCCAACTCCGGCTATCTAATGGAGTGAGGTGGTCGCTTTTATAATACCCCGAATGTGCTCCAGGTGCTCCGTAATGATCTTCCGGCAGCTCTTCCTGGTGTGGCGGAAGTGCTGCATGATCACCCGGAAGCACTCCGGGTGTGCCTGGATTCTCTTCCAGCAGCACTTCCTGGTGTGGCGGAACTGCTGAAGTCCAAGGCTGTGTAATCATCCGGGCACCCCTGGTGGTGGCCACAGGTCCCAACAGGGTTGACCTTCTAAGCTCTGATCCAGTGGCCATAATGCAGACCAGGGTGGCTGCCCTCTTGTGGCCTGCAGGAAGTGTTGTCTCTCTCCTGGTCCTTCCAGGCGTCCCAGCTGGGGAGGATCCCCAACCGTCTGCCACAGTATTTATGTATGCGTGGATACTGAAAAGAAATGGCATCCCATCCATAGCCTTTAATTGTCTAATAGATAGTTCAACTGGAATTCAATGCAGCCACTCACAACTCTGAACTGGATTAAGTAGATCTGAAAATGTGATTGCTTTAATAAAGTAGTAGTTGTAGGAGCTGGAAGCATCTACAAATTAAAGGATGTAGTACAGAATTTATTTTGTGAGTGTTATTTGAAGATCAAGAAAAAATAAAGTAATATAAATAATTATTCTGTACAAACATTAGTAGAGGGATTTTAGTGAATGCTACCCTGGAAGGTTAAACAAATATATCTCGATGAAACAATTAAAATGAAATTTAGGGTTTAGACATTCTGTGAACATTTCAATGCCTCTCTTGCTCTGTCCAGAACGCTGAGGATAAACTGACATTTTTCCCATTTTGCCCTCCATAGCAGCTTTTCTTATACAAAACTAGTTATAGAGGACTGAACTAATGTATACCAATGTTTAGTGAATATTTTTAAACTTGTGTGATTTATATTTGTATATATTTATACACCTACCTCCACCTATTAAATTATACTAAGACCATTTACTGCCACGCAGCTGGTAAAACCCACAGCATAAATCATTCTCTTTTTATTTATACTATTAATTCCAGAGAATAGCTGGATTGGATATATCTGAATTATTATTATTTGCTTTGTGACGTATGTAATGGTTTGGTCCTGTGCAGTGTCATTAAATCAAAAGAAGCAAACCATGAAATATCATCATTTTCTGCACTTTGCTGGGAAATATAATAAACTGAAAAAGAAAAAAGAAAAATCAAGTATAAGGAAAGAAGAGAAAAAAAAAATGAACATATCCTTAGTTAAAATGGTAAGTGTTGCCATGGTAACCATTTGCGCTGTCTGTTTTGTCTGAATGAGAGCCGTAATCCTGGTATCTCACAAACAACACAATTTCATGGAATGTCATGGGAACTTTTTTCTTTACGATTTCCAAATGGTTCACTACTGGCATCTTCCCAGGGATCTCACAGACCTGCTGCCGCCGGCTTTTTCATAAACCTCCCGATTTAACAGAAAGGAAAATGGCTCTGGAGCTGTGCCTTTCTCTTTCAGGTTATTCACAATATATTACAGTAGTTTGATGCAATGTGCAAAATTCTCAGAATTTCTTTTGTGTAAAGGAAAACAGAAATCGCTCCCTGTGCTACAATCTAAATCTCCATATGCTTAGCACACTTCTGTGCTTTCATTTTATTGAAAACTGCAAATAATCTACCTAAAATTATTGGAATATATGTTGCCAGTAGATACACAGCAGTTCTTTGTTTAAGACAACACAATATGACTGTTCCAGCAACTACTCGGCTCAAATAATGAAAATTACTAGAAAATAAGGAATCAAAAAGTTCTTGGACATACAGTAGCATCACCTTTTATTAGTTATGAGTTGGGCAGTCATCCTCTAGAATGGAAACACCATCTGCAGCTTTTCATTTCCACCATGCTTACAAATCAAGTCTTTCTGTAAGGGAACACGTCATTTACTTAGAGGGCTTGTTACTACACTCATTCTGTTTGGTCACAAATGCCTTTTTTTGGAACAGATAGAACAGAGTGGATTAGTGCCCATTTTTTATTTTAGATATATATAACAAAAAATATATATCAGAATTAGGATGAATTGATCTTTAATAATTGTATTTTTTTGGAGGAAGAACCTGCAGCCACTGAACTAGGGTTTGCCTGTGCCTCCTCTGATTGCTTGCTGGCACATTTATAAAAGTCAGGCAAGGAGCCGAATGCTTTCTGCTTCTTTATAAGATTTTAAGAGCAATATGAAATAAAATTGACAAATTATGTCTGGAAATGCCCAAATATAAGCGTGCTATATTGTGTACTATTATAGACATGCTACAGTAGAGAGCTCAATTATGAGAGACGAGCCAGACGACTGTGTATTAGCTGCACCACTGTGACGTCTATGAAATCAACATTTGTTATGATTGGGGTATTGGAGCTTTCTATGGACAGAGTATACCAACTACTGCACACTTTTAGGACTAAGCAGGTTCCAACAGACTTGTATCATTTTAGGATTGCTCAAAAGGATGAAAAACATGAAAGTCTTTAACCAAATCCAAAACCAATTCTAATCAAAGTCATGGAACTAATAATGGTTCATATCACTTTGTACATGTGACAGTAATGATCCTATAAACCAGAAATACACTTAATAATTCCGTTTGTTTGTTTAGCTCTAGCATTAGGTTGTCACAAGGCTTTTCTCTTGAGATCCAGACTTCAGACATCGGGCCAAGCACGCCACATTTTTTTATAATGGCAGTGTGATGACGTCACACGCTGCATTGCTGTCGGCCCACGTTATTTGCAAAATACAGTGGATACAGAAAGTATTTGTAACACTTTGCTTTCTGTATGCTTTACTATGTTGTAGATTAACTTTTAAATAACACACTAATGACAGTGAAAACAGATTTTCAGAAACGTCTGCAAACTGATTCAAAATCAAAAACAAAAATCAATCATTCATGAAAGTTTTCAAACCCTGAATTTAATACTTTGTAGCAGTCTCTTTGGCAGCAACTACAGCTTTGAGTCTTCTTGGTTATGTCTCTACAAGCTTTACAAACCTGGATTTGGGAATTGTATTCCATTCTTCCTGGCAGATTCTCTCAATCTCCATTAGACTGGATGGAAAGCATCTGCAAACTGCCATCTTCAGGTCTTTGCACAGATTTTGTATGTGTTTTTTGGGAGTTTTTTCTTGTCTTCTTAGAGAGTCGGGGCTGGATCAGCTGTCACAATACATGGCCTGTTAAAGCCCTTTGAGACATTCCTTATGTGATTTTGGGGTATACAAGAAATACATTATTGTTATTCTTGTTGTGGAAAATGGCCGGCCAGTCATCCCGGTCAATACCCGCCAGGCCGGCAGGTGGAGCTCTCCCTACGGCATGGAGGTTCCCCGAATACCAGCAGGGTTTTATGGAGAGTGGAATTTTCCTTTACAGCCCTGCTGGATACCTTGGGAGCCAACAGAGGACGCTGCAGGGAGGCCCAGAGACTCTTACGTGCCCTATAACCCGGAAGTACGTCTTAGTCACATGAACAGGAGGAGTGAGGCACTTTCGGGATGAAGAAGAGGACTAATGATCTGACCCAGAAGTGATAGGAGGTCATGTGGAATGAAGGATCGGAAACACTCCCAGGTCAGGAAATATAAAAGGACTGTGGGAGATCCCAGTCGTTGAGGAGTGGAGGATTGTTTATTATTGTATTGGAGAATGGTGTATGAGTATTGTGGAGAGGAGGGTGCTTTGCGCACTGTTTATTAATAAAAAGTCAAATTGTTGGACTTTTACCTGGTGTCTGGTGTCTAGTCTGAGGGTTCAAAGGGACGACAGCGCCCCCTATCTACCACATTGTGTACATCTAGGCTTTGTCAGAGACTTGTCCTGAAGCCAGTCCAGTGATGTTTTGGCTGCATGCTTGTTGTCATTTCTGTGCTGAAAGCTGAACCATCACCCCAATCTAAAGTTGCATGCACTCTGCAGCAGGTTTTCTTCAAGGAACTCTCTGCATTTGCCCAAATTTATCCATCTCTCAATTCTGAGCACTCTCCCTGCCCCTGCTGCTAAGAAGCACCTCCAGAGCATGATGTTACTACCACCACGCTTCACTGTAGAGAGCGTAATAGGCAGGTGATGAGCAGTGCCTTCTTTGCCAGACACAATGTTTGGAGTTCTGCCCAAAGAGTTACATTTTTGCCTCAGAGAATCTTTTTCCTCTTGTTATCAGAGTCATTTAAACTGTCATATGCCTTTTTGTCAACAGTGGCTTCCATCTAGCCGTTCTACCAGCACCAGAGTGTTGGAGTGCTGAAGAAATGGTTGTCTTTCCAACTGGTTCTCCTCTCTCAGCAGAAAATTTCAGAAGCTCAGTGGTCCAAGTGACCATTAGGTTCTTGGTTACCTCCCTGGCCAAAGCCCTTGTTGCCCGGTTACAGCCAATTCTAAGAAGAGTCCTGGAGGTTCCAAACTTCTTCCATTTCACAATTATTAAAGCAAATGTGCTACTGGGAACATGCAAAGCTTAAGAAATGTTTTTATCCTGTTGCCCTGATCTATGTCTCACCAAGATTTTACCACAGAGATCTGGAAAGAGTTCCTTGGACTTCATGGCTTGTTTTTTGTTCTAACATGCAGTGTGAATTGTGGGACCTCATATACACAGGTGTGCACTTTTCTAAACCATGTTTAGTCAAATCAGTTAGCCACAGGTGGACTCTAATCAAGAACTACACACATCTCAAGGAAAGGTAAAGCAAACAGGACACACCTGACCACACTTTGGAGTGCCACAGCAAAGGGTCTCAATACTTATATGAATGAGAGGTTTCTACATATTTATAAGGTGAAGGCCAACCTACAAAACACATAGAACATAACCAAGGCATAATAAACAAAAGAAACATTAACACAGAGAAAGTTTCAAAAATTAACAAAAAAGGCATAAATATGGATTTGAACCCCAACCAGAGGAGAAACCCTAGGTGAAACATAACAATGACAGTGTTCACGTAAAATAATGCACAAAATGGTGTCACTCCCTGAAAGACATTAAACAAAATGGTGGTGTAATTATCCCACAATAATAACTATACAAAATATTGACTACTAGCACAGCGAAAAGCGTGTTTAGTACAATGGTGAGGATCCTCAACAAAGTACAATGGTGCAAACGTAAGTTTAAATCACAGCATGCATTTAGGAACCTCTGCTCTTTGGATACGTTGGCACTTATGTCCCTTTTTCTTTGTGCCTCTTGTTGCTTTTGTTCATTTGACATTCCAGCCCCCTTGTGGACGCTAGACAACATAACACCCTGCCACAGATGGACGCTGACTTTTTGTGGTTTTATATATATAAAGAGATACAAATAATAACATTAATAATGGCAAGTTTATTATTTCATTTCTCAGAGTCTCATTTATTTAATATATCTGAAGTCAAAACAACCAAATGTATCGTTTAATGTGCTACAGTAATATTTCTGTCATTACATTTACCACTGCCAATCTGCAATGTCCTCTTCTGTTTCTACTGGTAAGCATTTACTACACAGTAAATTGTTAGATGCTGCACCTCATAGCATGCTAAGCATTATATGATAGTGCTCACTATGAAGGTCAGAATGAAAGCTAAAGGTTAAATGGTTAATATAATTTATTTGCAAGTGTTATTTAACAGACATGCCTCTGAAGGAGGCAGAGGACTAAATTAACAAAATATGCATATTTCACTGTTTTTAACTTAAACATGCTGTGATGAACACATACTGAGTGAGGAAATAAAATAAAGCATACCAAGTTAATAAATAAAATGCCAACAACATTTTTTCACAGTTTCCTCAACACACAAATCCCAGTTTCATTAGTGTTAAATTAGATTAGAAAATCAGACAATTAGCACCTAAAATCCAAAATCCAAACAGGAATTAAATAGCTAAAATAGCTAAATCCAAAACATTAGCGTGGGAAGACTCAAATTAAATGATGCTGCGTTTCCAATAATCCATCATTTAGCCTTAGTTCTGGGAGCTCAATGGAAATGGGGGTGGGGTAAAGGTGGGAAGACTATTACTGCTCAAAATATCCCATCAAAAAGTGGATTCGTTTTATAGGTCACATTTTCCAGGGACTGCGGTGGGTTGGCACCCTGCCCGGGATTAGTTTCTGCCTTGTGCCCTGTGTTGGCTGGGATTGGCTCCAGCAGACCCCCATGACCCTATGTTCGGATTCAGCGGGTTGGAAAATGGATGGAAGGATGGATTTTCCAGGGATTGGTACTACAGTTGTGTATACTTGAAAAAATAAAGGTTCTTAAATATGTGATTATAGTACATTCAAATAAATCTACATATAATTAAAAAAAAAATATATGGCCATTAATTATGCAACTAACTTTGGCCGTTTTCCAGGTCACAGGAGTTGAAGCCTATTTGGCAGCATCAGGTGCAAAACAAGAATCCAATCCTCTATGGAATAGCAGTCCATCTACACTCACTCATCATATGGAAGTCTGGATCTTATTCTGGCAGTAGGATGGTGAACTGGATTATGGTACAATGTTGATGATACCCATAATTGGAGGCTACCATTTAACTAGTAATAGCTCAAAATAATTAAGTGTAAAAAAATGCTATTATCTTGAAAAATAACTCATTCTCATAATAAACCTTGATAAGAATAGCTATTAATCGACACCTATAACAGGCTGAATCTCATTGATTCACAAGCATTGTCATTGTCAATGTCAACTTTATTTATATAGTACATTTAAAAAAACATAGGAATGCTGTGGCCAAAGTGTTTTACAATAAAAGAAGGAAAAACATACAATTAACATAAAAAACATAAATAGAAATAAAATAAAAGAAACATAAATAAAATTAATAATAAATAGAAGAGGATATAGCGGGTTGGATAATGGATGGATGGATAAATAGAAGTAATGTTACATAATCACAATGAGAAAAACCATCAGTATTACTGAAGGTCATGGAATGCATGTGAATAGAAATGAGTCTTTAATTTTGTTTTGAACAGTTGAAGACGACTCCTTTATGTAATGAGGTAAAGAGTTCCACAGGTGAGGAGCAGCAGCTGCAAAAGCCCTGTCCCCCTTAGTTTTACACTTAGTATGACGGACAACAAGAGACAACTGACCAGAAGATCTAAGCACTCTAGATGGCTGGTGTAAAGCACACAATTCAGATAAATTGGCAGGAGCAAGCCCATGTAAAGATTTAAAAACTAGCAACAAGACTTTAAAATCAATTCGAAAACTGACAGGCAGCCAGTGTAAAGAAACTAATATTGGAGAAACAGAGTCAGACTTTCTTGCCCCAACCAGAAAGCGAGTGGCAGAATTCTGGACCAACTGTAACCTGCATATCAGGGATTTGCTAATCCCAGAATACAGCGAGTTGCAGTAATCAAGGCGAGAAAAGATAAAAGCATGAGTAGCTTTCTCAAGATCCCTAGAAGATAAGAAGGCTTGATCTTACGTAAAAGACGAAGCTGGAAAAAGCAACTCTTGACTACAGAATTTACTTGTTTTTCAAAAGAGAGGTTACTGTCAAAGATAACACCTAGATTGCAGACTTGAGGTTTGCAAAAGATAGAGAAAGAGCCGAGAAGTCCAAGACCAATTTGGGCTTTAGGTGATGGACCCACTATAAGCACCTCTGTTTTATTTTCATTCAGATCAAGAAAATTATTAGCCATACAGGATCTTAGTTCAGAAAGACAGTTGTGCAGTTGATTTATTGCAGAGTTGCAGACGGGAATATAAACCTGTGTATCATCAGCATAGCAGTGAAAAGAAATGTTAAATTTCCTAAAAACAGCTCCAAAATGGTGAAGGTATATAGAGAATAAGATAGGACCCAAAATGGACCCCTGAGGAACACCATATTTAAGATGAGCAGGAGACGAAAAAGAGGAATTTAAAGTCACTGAAAGTGTCTACCAGTTAAAAATGCCCTGAACCAGTTAAGAGTGGCCCCTTTAAGCCCAACAAGATGTTCAAGCCGCAACAGCAATATCTCATGGTCAACAGTGTCAAAGTGATTAAAGTGATCAACCAATTGATTATAAATAATTCTTTCTAATATTTTAGCCAGAAATGGCAATTGGGAAATCGGGCATAAATTGGCTAAAACTCCAGGATTTAATTCTGCCTTTTTTTAGACCAGGACACTCTGCAGCATGTTTAAAAAATGAGGGCACAACCCTGCACTAATAGAATCATTGATAATGGCTAGTAAAGATGGGCCCAAAACATCAAAGGCTTCCACTAAGAGGTCTGGTGGTACTATATCAAGAGGACTGGGAGCTGGTTTAAGGGTGTCAATAGTTCTTTTTAGCTGTGAAAGTGAGACAGGATCAAAAGCTTCTAAGACAATACCATGATTAACAGTAGGAAGATCATAGCCAGTTGGAACAATACCACAGCAAATTTTATCAATTTTGCTGACAAAGAATGAAAGAAATTTCTCACATGAAAGAACAGTGCTATTTAATCCCATCACAGAATTGATTTAATTTAATAAGTCCCCAGGATTCTTAGAATGACGGGAAACTAAATCAGCGAAGAAATCATGTTTAGCTTTCTTAACTGCATCCTGGAAATTGAATAGATAAGTCCTAAAAATCTGTTTAGAAACAATCAGACCATCTTTTTTCCAACGTCGTTCTGCAGTTCGACAGGCGTGGCGCAGCGATCGTGTAGTTTCATTTAGCCAGGGAGCAGGTCTGCCCTTATTACAGCGTATCTTGAGCGGAGCAATTGAGTCTAATACCGTTTTACAAAAAGATTTAAATTCTAAGACAGAATCATTGATACAATCATATTAGACATGCACATCAAGACTAGAGAATATGGTTTTAAAATCGGATATAATAGAAGAATTTAAAAAGTGAGAGCAGCGTGGGGAACAGCTAATAGTCGGGACATCAACAGTAATATTCAAATCCATCATTATAGAAAAGTGATCAGTAAAAAATAAATCAATATTATTAACTGAAATATCACTTGTAAGAACGAGATCAAGGGTGTGACAGAGAGAGTGTTGGCATATTAATATGCTGGATAAAATCAAATGATTCCAATAGTGATAAAAAGTCATTAACCAAAGGTTTCGATTGACAACAAACGTGAATGTTAAAATCACCAACAATAAATACTTTGTCATAGGAGAGGGTGATATCAGCCAGGAGATCAGAGAATTCAGAAATGAATATATCATTAATTACAGGAGGTCTATAAACCACAGCAAACAACAAAGAAGGGGAGCAGCACACTTTGAAAAGTTGCAGTTCGAAGCTATTAAATGGACCCTTTGTAAGGCCCTTACACAAGAACATACTTTTAAAAACAGTGGCAATGCCCCCACCGCGACGTCAGATGAGGAGAGTTTAAAAATGAATAACCTGATGGTACCAAGTCAGTAAAACATGAAGAGTCATCATTTACAATCCAGGTCTCAGTGATGAAAAAGAAATCCAGATTATTTGAGATAATAAAGTCTTGCAGAATACAAGTTTTATTAGACACTGATCTCACGTTCAAGAGAGCAGCCTTGACAGAAGTAGAAGAGCTCGCTGCGGGATGAGCACTCCCTGAGAGCACACAGAGGAAAAGTGATGCTGCCTCGAAAAATCCGGTGTCCAGCGCCCATGAACCAGGGATGGGCGTCAGGAAAACAAGCTCAGGAACTTGAGTCGGCATTGTTTAACAGCAATACCAGCTCTTTTTCCACGTCGGCAGCGGGAGCATTTGCGTCTCCGAGAGGCATTCAGCTCACTGATACAGGTGAAAAAATGTTCAAAATGTAGTCCAAACAGCCACAAGGTAATAAACAACAGTATATGTAGTTCCCCAGATGGTTTCCAGCACAAAATGATTATGGTTATGTTTTTGTGTGCATGAACCTGTGGGCCAATAGGACCATGTAGCCAGCCAGAATGACCAACAGACAGAAAAAGGCAATCAAACAGGAAGGTAGTTAAATAAAATGGCATTTCAAAAGCTTGACAAATTACAATACGTTTCTCTTGCTGACAGTGTTTTAAATAACAAAGTAAAGTAGAGCTCTGCAGAGGAATTATCTACTGTGCATTCAAATTAAAACTAAAATATTTGATTTACATCATCAGAAAAGCTAAAAATCAATGAAGGGAACAGAAAATCATGGATGGAAATCTTCATGGAAGATACTGAAATGCAGAAAGAGATAATGAAATCATCTACTGAATATACAGTAGAGTTAAGAATGCCTGTCTGTATGTCCGGGCATCACTTGGTAATGTCTCAGTCTATTTACATGAAATTTAGGTATGCACATTTAAATCAGTTCCAGTCAGAGTATAGGCTACTTTTGTCTGCGTCACCTTCTTTAAGACATCTTGATTTGTAACACATTAGTTTCTTACATTTTGAGTCCCAAATCAAGGATGTTTACAAACGGATTTTCATGTAAGTTTAGGGATAAATTAAAGAGGGACCTATTAAAAAAGCAGTGTATGCCATACTTTGGTACTGACCCTGAGGTGAATTTGTGACCTCTTAAAGATATCTCTGAATGATAATTTGGCTTGCCATAGACCTCAGAAGTTAACCTTTTTCATTGAGGGTACAATCTGTCAGATCTAGCAAGTCATATTCTGGAGAATAAAGTAAGTATGTCTTGCTACTTTAATTTCCTATCTTTACCTTCAAATAATATGTGGAGGCAAGCAGAGTCAAATGTTTTCTGATGTACTGTTGAAATCTGGAGAAGGTAATTTAGGCGATTCTGAACAACAAATTACACTCTCTCATCATTTATGCAAACCCTTTTCTAGTCCCGAGAATTGGATTTCTTCAGTGTACTCTGGCATCTGCAATAATGAGAACTCCTGGCTCTGTGAATGTGCTATACTCACTCCAACCAAGGAACAGTGACCACCATTAACATTTCAGGTTTAGGTAAATTTTGAAGCTAGAGTGACCTGATTTTCATGGTTTGAGACTGGGACACAACTCATTAATTGAGCGAGTGTACTAGATGCAAAGTAAATTCCCAATGGGAATGTATGTGCCTTTTAAAAACATAAATAAAATCAGAAACAGGAAGGTGGCCGACTTTATGTTCAGCCAGCTAAAAATGAGACAAATGGAACATTTTGCTTAATTCTGGGATATGATGCATAAAAATGGGACAAGTGGTCAGCTCATTTGAATAAGGACCCGAGTTTTTTCTTTTTTTTTCTTGACAGCTGTATTGATTCTACATTGATCCAAGATGATGCCATAATCTTATTGATTTTTTGAATTCTCAGGCAGTTCCCAGTTTACCAACCCATGAAAGTCATTTGAAAGTAGTGTCACCACTCATGTTGCTTGAAACCCACAAGCACTCTGCATTGGGGCTACATTGAAAAATCTCATTCCAGCCATATAATAGAGACTGAAATACTGACAGGTGAAATTGTTTTCATCCCAAGAATTTTCAATAATACTCTATTCTCATTTAAAAGGCTGCAATTTCTTATTTGGGTTTGTTCTGCTATGACCATAAACACACCACAAGGTCGCACAATGAAAATTACAGGCATTGATTTAAGAACAGAATGCTTCACTCATGGCCAGCTTTATGGTGCCAGCTTTCAAGTGAAGTTAAATATGTCTTTGCCTATACAGTATATGCTCCAGGAAGTACAACAAAAAAATGTAATGAAGAACCAAACAGTTGACATCTAATGTTTGTTCACCTACACACGATTTTTATATAAATAACTGCTGTCATGCATGTACATCCAAGGATCTCCTTGCTGGCTCATTCAAGGTAGGTGATAACTCTTCGGTGCGAGAGGGGGCGCTGTCGCTAACTGAGTCATCTTCTTCTCTTCCTGCAGCTCTGAGAAGCCACCCAGTGAGGGGAATTAGCTCTGCCCCTTCCTGTCCTCCTGTTATACAAAGCCCAGCTTCCTCCACTGAGCTGTCTTTTGGGACCGATTCCTGACAAGTCAGAGCTCTACGGGAGACCTATTATTTGTTATGACGGCTAAACCTGAGCCCATATTTTCTTTCGTGTTTTGACCTACGAAGTTACGCTAGCTGTTGCCAGAAGGCACTTGTTTAAGGCTGAAGAAGAAAAGCAGAGAATTAAACGGGACAACCCGGCTGGTGTCCCAACTCTTCTTCTCTTGTCCTGGCTCTGTTTTGACTTGTGCTTGACCAGCTCAATTATTTCAATTTTAATTTTTATATTCCCGTAAATATAATCTCGATATGCATTATAAAGTGGAACATGCAATTAGTTATTCAAGAAGTTTTGATCTCCATCATACACAGATAATGCAGCTACAGTAGTTATAAGTAAAAAACCTGACAAGAGTATCGAGTGTTGTAAAGAAAATGTGAATAATAGAATAACAGTCAAAAAAGTAAATACCTTAACAGCGAATTAAGATCATACTTAAGAATCCAATAGTGATAGAATATCCACAAGTGGGTGTAGACATATTAAGTAAGAGGTTTGCTAGATCAAAATTCACAATTTGCACACATTTGTAATGTTGTCAAAACTGTCCAGTTCTTTTTATATTTCTGTTTTCCGTGATGTACTCCATTAACCCCTGCACTCAAAACCCCACAGAAAAATAAGATGACAGAGCCACACAGAGCACTTTGACACCTCAAACAGCATGTTCTAGATGCTCAAGTAATTTCCTGGCAGAGTTATTAATCTTTTTCCTTTGCCTTTGCCACTATTGACAAATCAAATAAACTGATGGTAGCCGCTTTCTAGTTACTAATTGAATTTTCCAGTGAGATCAAGGTCCAAGAATAACACATTTCGTTGCACTACTCCTGAATTAGTGCGAGTGACTCAGCTGCATTTTCCTTATTTACTATCACATTAAGTATTAAAAACATATGGATTGAATTTATTACAAACTGTTACTAGGTCATTTTACATTTCACATTTCTTCTTGCTGGCCCTCATTTATCAAGTACAGACAGTGTGAATGAAATATTCAATGTATATTGATCTTTTCTTTAAAATGCATTAAAGGATTAGGTTGGAAATTCCAGTTGTTCTTATTTATCGACATATTTTAAGAAAAGTTTTGAACAACTTATTAATCAAGTCCTGTTTTAAAGACTTATTTGAATACATAAGAGGCTTGAGCAGGCAATCTACTAAGGACACTAAAGGTCATTCTTTAAGCATGCCATTTCAACATCAGCTGGAAACATTTAGCATTGGGAAGCCTGCTTGTTACATCCTGTAATAGCTGCCTAATCATTACGGCTTTCACTTGCCAGTCATTGGTATATTAAGCATGTCATATACAATGGATTGTTACATGTACAATGATTTTTTTATTCCTTTCATTTTACTGCTGCATTTTTAAAAATCAAACTGGTAGGAAGCCTGTTTTTGCAAGATATTGAAAGAAGGATTGAGTTATAATCTTTTCAGATTAAACAAATGCAAATTTAGCGGAGACAGGATGAGGTTAAACAAAATTATGAAGGAAATACAGTAACATTAAGCAGAGCCTGAGTTCATTATCTGTGGACTTTGCATTTTCTGCCAGGATTTAGTTTGGTTTCCACCGGTTTGTTTCCAGAGTGAACAGATATACTGTCATGTACGGATGTCTAAATCAATCAATCTCTAAACTATATAGCACCATGTCATCAAAGTGGGTGGGATAGGGGGCATGGGATTGGATGTGAAAAAGATGTGGCATTGCATGTCTGACTGACTTATAAGTCGCTCGCTGTAATGTAATAATTGAAACTGATTAAAATGTATTACACAGCAAACATGGGCACATTTTCAAAGAAATGTTAAACATAACTGCGGTGGGCTGGCACCCTGCCCAGGGTTTGTTTCCTGCCTTGCGCCCTGTGTTGGCTGGGATTGGCTCCAGCAGACCCCCGTGACCCTGTAGTTAGGATATAGCGGGTTGGATAATGGATGGATGGATGTTAAACATAAATCCTTTAAGTTACATGTTGCAATTAAAGACTAAAGTGTACATAAGGAACCAACAGCTGAATACCACGGTGGATCAGATGTGCAGCCAAAGACGATGGTAGGGTTGTATTAAGATTAGTGTAGTGTGAAAAGGCACTATATGGGCGCCGACCCGACACAGACTGACACCGTGAGGTACACGTAAAATAAATAAACTTTTTATTTTCTTCATCTATGGGGCACATCTTCCCCATGTCCCACAGGCACAACACTGTCCCAAAAGGCACACCAAACAAAACACCACCACAAAGACAGGCTCTTTAAGTCTTTCAGCTCCCCCTGGTGGTGGCCACGGAGCCCAAAAGGCATGAGCTCCGGTGTTCCACGATTGGGGGGCTGCCACCAAGTGTTCCAGGGCACATTATGAGCCTCCCATGGCACCTTCCCCGGATTCAGTGCCAAAGGGGCATCCTGGCTGGGCATGGGCCCCGGCCATCTGTCACAGTAGTTATAGCAATGAAGTATTTTGAAAGTATCTTGACTTAAAATATTCTACCCATGTAGCTTCATGAAAAGACCTGGAGAGAGGAAGAGAACAGTTAGTCAATTCAAGGTCTTACAGTAGATAACTACTTGTCTGCTATGTAGTTTGGAAATGAAGGGGGACAGGTTTAGCTATTGCAAAGCCCAGAACAATGGTAAAGAAGAAGTAACATTTAAGATGAATCTGTTTATTCAAGACAATGAAGGACAAACAAACCCAACACAAATAAAATAATAATCTTGCTGCCTCATGGGGGCTTCATATGAAGGTGCTAATCCCTATCTGTCTTATGGGATGCATTGTCCCGTACCAGCTCACTCCCTTTCTCACCTCTCACCAACCTCCTTTGGTTTTCTTCAGACTCTAAATTCAATAATCTGATGTTAGACTGATATGAAATCCATTTCCAGGGCTACCTCTGGACCAGTTTCAGCATTCCTAGTGTGGTCAAGGGCTGGGACAGCTCTTTATGTTCTCCAAGGACTCCAGGCTAAAACTTCCCACAGAAGCTTCTGCTGTCATTCCAATGGCAATAGGTCTTCTATGTGTCCTAACAGTCAAGCACTCCTCTGCAGTAGATTGCTACCTCTTTGCTCCAAGTGGCAACACAGTCCCGTATGTATTCTAGTTGGATAATGAGGACTGTATCAGTCGGGAGGTGTTTCTGCCTCCTCCAGTGTTCAATCCTTGAAAGCTTCTAAAGGAACCCTACACGCGCATAGGGCATATCGTCCCCTGACACTGGTCATGTTGTCACACTGGTATAGTGACCTACTGTTTTTTTAGGTTGCCTGGACTTTTTATAGTTCTGACCCTTCTCCATTCCTGCCTACAATTTCATTCACAGCTCAGCTAGAACTGGCTTAATGCAATTATTTAGACATGCAATGTAAACATTGTGCATATATACTGCTTTTGGTCAGCTTTATACTTTAATAAAAATTATTCATTTAAAATTACAGAATTTTGTTAGACAAAACACCCTGGGGGAAATGTGCATGCCTCTGAAGTCCTTAATTAAGAGGTAAAGTAGAAAAAGTGCAATTTAGTATTTGGTAAGTACAGTAGTACATTTTTTCCATACAGTAATAAATCCTAAGTGAATTCATTCATAATATAATACGACAGCATGAAAAAGCCTGCCTAATCCTGTTCAGGGTCATGTAGGGCAGAAGACACAAGGCAGAAACCAATCCTGTACTGTATGACAAGCAAGGCCATAGCAGTAAATTAACTGGTTAATTTAACAAATATATATTTTATTAATATGCATTTTATTATTTCTACACAGTGCACATTATTTTTCCAGTCAGCTTTGAAGTAATATATTCCTCCCTCATCCCATGGCGGCTTGCTTGTCTTATTGTGACTGTATCTTGCTGAACATTTGGGTTTCCATGGTCACCGAGTAAACAACTTTAACATTCTAGTCCCCATCTAATTTCTTTTTTATTAGGAAAAGAAAAACAAGCTCATAAAAATAATTTTTGAACAGCCTTGTTATCACTGTGCTCTTAACTTAATAATAATTTCAATCATTTTTATGTTGAATCCAGCTCCCCAGTGGCTGTTTCCTGCAGTGTCTGTCAAGGTTGTCTACTTGTTATGTTACTTCTTATTATCTAAATGCTACCGCTGGGTCAAGTTATTTACCAGCATGACTTTATGTTCCACCTCTATACACATGTCATCAGGCTCACTGTGAAGACCACTACTAGATGCTCTTCTGCAGTGGACAAGCTAGTTGGCTGTTTTAATGAAATTACAGTTTGTATGAATGCAAGCATCCTTTAACTCAATACAAACAAAACAGAATTGTTCCTGACCAACTCAGAAAGGTTGACTCAACAGTGGATGCTGTCAAATTATCACAACTACTTGATAATAGCTTGAATTTTGTACTCTGCTTCTTCATTGATTTTGGTGCACAATGAAGGACCAAAGTCTGAGAGGCAGTTGCCCACTTAGAATATTGCTGTTTTCAAGGGTCTCTGTAGTAAAGTGGGCTTCAAGAGCTGAGAACATAATCATGTAAAATTCATCTTGGCCTGCTGCAAGAGTTAAGTGTTTCTGTAAATTATGAAGAGCAAAACTATGGAGAAAAGATGTTGCAAAAGCAGGTAAATGGCAAATGTTTTATTATAACACCAAAACATGAAAGAATTGGCAAACCCGATATTTACCTGACAAAAGCAATCAAAGTTCAAGCAAGTGTTTAAAAAATAAACAAAAACCAAAACCAAGAACCCCAAAATTCCAAGAAGTGTTAAAAACACGTTATCATAAAATTCACAGTAACTATCATTTATCCATCCATCCATTTTCTAACCCGCTGAATCCAAACACAGGGTCATGGGGGTCTGCTGGAGCCAATCCCAGGGCACAATGCAGGAACCAATCCCAGGCAGGGTGCCAACCCACCGCAGAACACACACAAACGGGGCCAATTTAGAATCACCAATCCACCTAACCGGCATGTCTTTGGACTGTGGGAGGAAACCCACGCAGACAACATGCAAACTCCACGCAGGGAGGACCCGGGAAGCAAACCTGGGTCTCCTAACTGCAAGGCAGCAGCGCTACCACTGCGCCACCATGCTGCCCAACTATCTTTTAGTCACCTTCAAAATACTCTTCTTGAAATGTAAACCACTGGTCGCAGCTCTTCTCCCATTCTGTACATTCTGTTGTTACCATGTCTAGAGTTTCTTGCGTTTTTTTTTTCTTTCACAGTAGTAAATCTTTTTCCTTTCAGTCACGGGGAACAAGATCTGGCAAATGCGAAGGGTGCGAAGAAGCAACCACATTGTTTTTGGCTGGAAACTCTGAATGACAATGCGGTGTGTGCAGGTGTTTTGTTATGGTGCAAAATACAATTTTGTGTTGCCCACTTTTTGTCAGCAGTTGAATGGAATGCCACTGTTTAACAGTCTGTTCACGGTAACATGAACATTAGTCCCTCAATGTCAAAAAAGACAATCATTATTGTTTCTTGAAAATCTGCCATGATGCCTTGGAGGAAAAAAATGACCAAAGTCACCTGATGATAAAAAAAAGTTCCAGAAATAAGTTCATGATCGACTCATCATGATGCCACTTGGTGGACTGGTTAAGCAGATGATGATATTCTGAGAAATATTCAAAAACTACACCTTACTCCAGTGCTATTGACCTATTCTGGGACTTTTTGCCCCCCACTCCCCAACCCGAAACACACACTTATATGGCCTTACGATGGCATCTGGACATAATGCTATTCTGTGGCTCAATTCTATTACCCCCCTCCAGCATGTGACAGGATTAATGTTGTCAAGCAACAAAGCCATATGAATATGGCCCGTGTCGAAGGTTTGTGGAAAGATAAACTGTAGTTTGTCAAACCTCAGCTGGCATATATTGTAGAAAAATAAAACTTCAGGAGACAAACAAATGTGCTTTGCTCCTGAATCACCAAAAATGTTATCAGCTATTAGGTACCAAAAGAAGAAACATTTGTGTTAAAAACCTCTAAAACAGACTAAATATTAGCCTAGAGAAGGAGCTAATTGTTCAAAGGGCATACCATAAATCACAGCTAAGAAAAAAAGTGTTACACTTCAGAATGACCAACGCAAAAGGATATTCAATGGATGAAAGGGTGCACATGGTCAGCAGCAATACTCAAACAGGCTTTTTCATTTACATAATGATTGGTTGGTATTAATGAACCCAAAGTGTGTCAAGGAGACATTATCCACACTATTAAACTTCCAACAGCCTGGACTGTTGACACAAGGAAAGTTGGGTGCATGGATACATGCTGTAGGTACAGACCCTGCCATCTGTGTGTGGCAGTGGAAACTGAGATTCAACAGATTCATCCCAGCACCCCTTGATGTTTTCCATGGCCAAAATGACATCATAGAGCTGTATCAGCCATGCACAGAACTTTCACGTTTGCCTACTGCAATTTTGTTGCTGATCTGCTTCACACATGCATGATGTCACTAAAAGATCAGCACTCTAGTCAGAATTTCCATCCCATATGCATTAAAAAACACAAAACATATTTTCTTTTGAGGGGTACATTAGCTGAACATAATGAGTACTTCCACCTGATATATAATGCAGCACAACATAGCTAATCTGTGTGCATAATTAGCCATGTGCCTAGCTACTATCTCAAAACAAGCCTTAAAAGAACTTTCTCCCTCCTCGTTCCAGAAATATGAAAGATTTAGTACTATTTACAACGTGTTTCTTTCTAACTGATGGAAGAAAAAAGTATGAAGCATCTGCACAGATACATAGGAAATAAAAAAGATGTTATACCCTGGAGCCACAACTTAAAACAGTGGACCAAGCCAGTCCCAATGTGTGCTCCAAAATTGGAACTCTGTCAGCACAATGATCTATATTTTATTTACATATTGCTAGCTTATGGCCATTTATTGTATTTTGTTTGTGATTTGTATTCCATCTGTGTCTTTTGTTGTTGGAAGACTGTGAATCAGTGGTTAGCAATGCTGGCCCTAGCCCTCAGGGACCCTTAAAAGACCATTGTACCATTATAATCCACTCATAGTTGTTCACAATTAGTTCAGATAATTCTTCTCCATTGACTTCAGTGTATTTTGCTTGGTCAAGTTCCTGAACATTTCTGTGATTTTGTCCAACTCACAGCAAAACAAACTGTGTAGGGTCACTAATGACAACTATTTTATACAGTAAGTGTAGTCTTACATTCTTTCATTTGTCTAGTCAAAATAATGTTCAAACAAAAATATAAGAATGTATTAAAGTCATACTTACAGGTAATGACTTGTTAAGAACTAACAGTGAAACATTAATTGAAATCAGCGTGAAGACTGTTGCTATTTTGAAATTACCACACATAACTGCCAAATTAAACTTTCTGCCCAGGTAAATGCAGCTGTTTTTCAGCAAAATGTCCACAGTCAATGGCCAACAGAAATTTCCAAAGCACTGAAATATTAACGTCTGATAGACCCAGTAATGTGGGAACCAACCTGTGTTAGGATGCCAGTCCATCACAAGGCACTCTTGTATACACATCCACACTCACTCACAATTTTTTTGTCAGACTGTCCGCAGTTTATCTGCATTTGGCTTCCTAAAATTATTTTTTAGCATGAGTGAAAACAGTGTACAACACAATGGTGAATATCAGAAAAACAATATTTTACTGTTTTTAAGTTTTTGACTTATCCTGTGTAGCAGAAGAACGGGCATCTTGTATGAGACAGGGAAAAACACACTACCTGGATGGGAGGCCAGAGCGACAACAAATTGGCCAGTTGTAACTTTCTGTCTGGCTGGCAGGAGATAAGGGACAGGCCAACAGAAGCTTAGATTTGGGAGAGGTTCCATCCCTCATACGCAAGGTGACACTGGTCCTCATATGGGAACCCAGTTGGGACACCCGCAGGGGTGCTTGGGATATGGAGCCTGGAAGTGCAGCCCTGTCTGTCCCTATGCTTCAATAGAGGGTGCTGTCGGGGGAGGACCTCCCAACTTTCATTATGATCTGAAAGTGCTTCCCGGATGACATAGCATGACACTGGAAGAATTCCCGGGTCTGGCATAAAAGGAAACTCACTGCCACACATGGACGAGTCAGAGTCAGAGGGCAGGGGGCAAAACTCAATGGAGGTAAAGAACAAAGGAAGAATTGATAGTTTATTATTCATTGTATAAGTGTGGTGTATTACCGGGAGGATTGAGACGAGGTACTTTGGAAGAATAAAAGTGGTTCTTTACTGTGTCTGTGGCTTGAGGCTTGCTGGCGCCCCCTTGTGGTCACACCTGTATTTCTTAGTCCTTAGACAACATGTTTTTGGTAGATATCTGGCATTTAGGGGTCACATTGATGAAGGAGAAACTTCAGCCGGATATTGAGGGAGGCTGGTTAGGTTAGGTGTGTAGATTGTAGAACTCTGGGAACTTGACGAGCAATAAAAATTACTTCTAGCTTCTGAATCAGTCAAGTTTTATTTTATATAGTACTTGATGGGTGATTCCAAATTTGCCCTTTTAGAGTGTGGATGTGCCAGTGGGTCCTGCAATGGACTAGCACCCTGTCCTTAGCTGTTTCTTGCCTTACTCCCAAAGATTCCAAGGTAGGCTCAGGACACCAATAATCCCTTATTGGTGTAAGAGCCATTTGCTAGTTACTTAAGTTAACTGTATATACTCGCGTTTAAGTTCTCCCGCAGATAAGTCGGGGCTTGATTTTACAGTATCATTTCCGGTATTTTATAATGATGGTCGTATAAGTCGAATACGGAAAACTCACGCTATTGAGAGATTATAATATGCTAACGCCCACCTGACAGAGTAACCTAGGAGCACACTGCCTTTTTTTTCTCTGTATTGTGTCTACGGGACTACACGATAATACCCAAACTATTCCGAAGCGATGTTTGCACTGTTTTGTGTTTTTTGTATCTCACAGTCTCATACACCTTTGTTGTAAGAGCATCCCTTATTTATGACAGAGCATTTGATCAGAAGAAAATATGACGCTGATATTAAATTAAAAGTCTTTGAAGTGGCAAAATGAAATTGGTAACTGCGCTGCTGCAACAAAATTCGAGGTGTCTGAGAATCTGGTGAGAGATTAACTGTCATATTTTTAACAGGTGTATATGTCAGGGTATGATTCTATGATCAATTTTTGACTTATATGCAAGTATATATGGTATATTAAATGTATTGCCTATATACTAGTGCCTAGTCTATGGGAGGTTCTTATAATCCCCACAAGATGAATTGAATTGAATTATGCTGTATATTCTAACTATGTCTTGTCTCACTGACTATAGATTAGCCTCAGTTAGTGACCTGCCTTGCCGTGTGTAAGGCATAGAGGGCACACAGTTTGTTTTACACTCTGCCTTAACGTGCCTAATAGTAAGTAACGCAAAGTGCTCTATTGAAATTGCAGTGCCATACGTTTAAAGTGTATTGAAGGCAAAATAAAACATCTTTAAGTTTAGAAACAACTGAAGGTAGACAAGAAAAGTTTAAGAGAAGAAACATTTTTTCCCTTTATTTTGCTTTTTATATTCTACATGTGTAACAAATTTTTCTTTATTTTTGTGTGGACTGTTTGCCTTGAATTTTCACTAAACCTTTTACTGTAAAACAAACTTTTGGACTGAGAGATTTATTTCGGCACGCGTTTGACTTGTGCTTGATCCTGCCTTACTCACCAGCAGCTCCAATTGGATTAAGGAAGTTTTGAAATTGTATTTTTTTTTACTGTTGTAATGAGCACACAACCATTGAAATCTATTTATCATTGAACTTTCTTAATACAGCTAAAAGTCACAAGAGACTTTTTTCTACCCTGGCACATTCATGGCACAATGCAGCATAAAACTATGGATAGATCCCTCACTAATATACAGCCAATTTGGGGCCACAAATCAACCTAATAAACATATCCTAGGGATGTAAGAGGAAAATTCATCTGATAATAGATTATTTAGCAACTCTAAATTGGCCCAGTATGAATAAGTGTGGGTGGGTATAAGATGAACTGGCATCTGTGTCCCCATAGATGTCTCCAGCTTTCTCCCAATTGGAAACTGTACTACTTATTATCGGCCAGGAGTTAATCCATTTCCTGCCAACCATCTGTGTTCTGAATTTCTCCTTTCCTAGAGGGTCAAACATCCGCGTCACCCACTGGACTGCATACCCATTAGCCTCTGTCCTTATTTATGCAGTATCAATCTAAGCAGAATGTGGATTTTACTTAGGATTGCTGTTCTGCCATTACTAACAAATGTTTTTGCAAAGATATGAAAAACATCATATCAGAATTATTCATCCATTTTTTACCCTTACTGGTAAGATTTCGTCCAGGAAACAAAATGCTGAATTTTAAAGCATGCCAAGACAAGCTATTTGTCCTGACAGTCCAGATTTTAAATGTTGTTTCTGCAAGTGGTTATACAGCGAGTGCTTATGCTAATCAATATATATTCATGCATTAATAAATAATATGTTTTAAATGCCCTCAAGTGGTAGCTTGAGGTTTTGAAGTTTAACACAGCCAGTGCAGCTCTTGTGGCTGTTTAAGTACCGCAGAAGCTGAGCAGAAGGGCGTTTTTTTCAGTAATTTGTTTATCTCCTCCGTGCTTGATTTTGCTAGATGTTAGATCATGCAGCAAATAATGATGCTCATAAAAATGTTCTCGCTAACAGGAACAGCCAAAGAGAGCCATTAGTAGTGATTGTTACAGACGGATAAATTGCAAAATTGTGTTGGTCGTTGAAGCGAGCCTTACATACAGATGCCTGAGCAAGTAAAAATAAAATTCCTTGCTGATTTCAATCAACATGTTTTTATTTTCTTTTTTAGGTGGCTGTTCACCACTTTGCTGTTTTATATGGCTTGAAATATTATCATAACTTCAGCAGAGCTCTGGTTTCCACTGCCATTACTACATCTCTTCTTTTCTAGTTAAGCACAATGCACTGGTGTCTAATACACTTTCCAATTTGATGACTAATTTGTATCTGTACTTGACACTGAAGGGTACTTTCTGTGAACATTGATGGATAACCGCTTAATATGAATGTTTAAGGTAGATGTGATGAATGATAAAGTTGACAACATTCAAAAAGAAATTTTATGAAGACTTTAGCTATTGTAACCTTGAGCATGTAACACCTCAACTTGAAACTCAAAATTTAAACTGAGGAAAATCTGAATACTTTCTTAACAATGGAACAGTGTATTAACTTTTTGTCCTACAGCGCCTATAAAAATTATTCATGCCCTTGGAAGTTTTCACACTTTATTTTAATGCAACATTGAACCATAAGTAGATTTACAGGAAAGTTTGGCATTTTTCAAGTCAGCTATTTCTTCATAATCATTGTACATATTCATTTACCACATAAAATTATATCGTGAAGTGACACTTTTTTTTATAAATTTTATAAATACCTTGTTCTGTTTTTGAACCTTGCAATGAGGCTGAAGGATCCAAAGGTGAGTGAAAAAGCTTAAAACGTACCAAATATGTCCAATTTGAAGCAGCAATGATTTCACTTTAAGAACATATAAAATCGGCATTTAATAGGCATCCTAGTGATAATGAAGGGAAATGAAAAATACCTTTTTATCACAGATTCTTGGAACATTTTTTCATGAGGTAAGAATAAGAATAAGAATTCGCAAGTCTGCTCACAGCCTCTGTCGTTGGTGGAGTTATGACATCCCCCAGAGCCAAGCTGTATTCTGCTTAAAATCCTAGTTTTGCTTCTGCAATTCTATTTATGCCATGGATAGTAATAAAAGACAGACGTTCACTCAGTAAAGTGGAGTAAAGTGATTTTTTCTTTTTAAAATGGTTTGGATATGCTGTTTTCAAATATGTATATAATCTCAAGGTGTGGATCAATACTCAATAACATTTTTGGGTTGAAAACTGGACGTTTCTGTAAGTTTTAAAGCTTTTTTATTAAGACTCTGGTACATTTCACCTTCATTATAAACGAATGGGCTAGTAATTTTTTTAATTAAAATATGCTTCACTGTAGAACACGATTTAATATGACTAATTAATAATATACACCATGCTTGTGAAAAATTAACTTTGACTTGAAAAAAGACGCTTTTGTCAAAGTCAAAGTGAAATCAGAGCTGTTAAAAGTAGTGTAAATTAACTACAATCATAAAACACAAAATAACTGATCACATAAGTATTCATCATCTTCAAGTCAGTGTTTAATAGATTCACCTTTGGTTAGCCATGACAGCCTTGAATCTATGTGCACAGGACTGTCTTCATCAGCTTTGCACATCTGGGGCCTTATGTATAATGGCTTGCGTAGAATTCACACTAAAACATAGCGCATGAACAAAAGTGAAAATGTGTACACGCACAAAGAAATTCAGAGGTACAAAACTGTGCATAAGCCAGCTTCCACACACTTCGTCTCCATAAATCCCAGTCAGTGTGAAATGTAATGCACGTGCACAAGCCTGCTGCCCCAGCCCAACTCCTCCCTTCAAATATGGAAATCAATATAAATAGTCCTTTCAGTTGAGTGTTTTGTTAAAAGACAACGGCAAAAGCACATATACAAAAAAGAATTTCAGCAAATGCAAAATGAAGATCCTACTCAGTAAAGTGGAGGTAAGGATAAACATACTTTTTGTTTTGGCGTAGACAGTGGTATGAGCAACAAAAAGAACTTGATGGAATGACACTTAAAAGTTCAAGTTCAAAAAGTCACACAGTGTCCGAAATAAAAAAGAAGTGTTCAGATGTCAAAGTCGACAAGAAAATGAGAGTTGTAGCCCAATGTCTGAGAGTCATACAGAAGTGTTTTAGGGCACAGAAAAAAGAAAAAAAATATGGACACAGTGAAGAAAAAAAAAGGCTGAAATGTCGACTTTAAGCTTGAAAATTACACTGAAATCTCGTAGCTTATTTTGTCATTAAAGTAGTACATCGTAAACTTCATCTTGAAATCGATGTTTAATATATTAGAGTTTCTCAAATCCCATTGTAACTAAAGTAGCACACTAAATGCTTCAAATTCTCTGTGTGAATCACTATGTCCTTCTTAAACAGGCTTTCTCTGTCATAGACAGAATTGGGCAGGCACCGATTACCACACAGAATACATTACATTCATGATATTACAGCTCTCTGATCAATTTAGAATACTAAGATGTATACTTGATATAGTTTTCATGATGAAATTTAAAGCTTGTATTAAAATTGTGGCAACGGTGGTGCAGCGGTAGTGATCAGCTGGCGCCCCGTCAAGGGATTGTTCTTGCCTCCCCCATCCAGGGATTATTCCTGCCTCGTGCAAGATGCTTGCAGGGAAATGCACGACACTGTACGAAATAATTTATTGTAGCAGTACAGTGTCTGTCAATGTACCAACCCCCAACTTCTGTTCTTCTATTCTTTCTCCATGTAACCGATTGACACAATATAAGCTCTGTAATAAGTGTCAAACCAGCTGTAAACGTAGAACTCCAATTTCTCAAAACTTTTAAAATCTTCATAATACATGTTTAGTTATTCCATCCATCTGTCCATCCAGGGTCGCGCCTGTCCCAGCAAGCATAAAGCGCAAGGCAGGAACAATCCATGGATGCTCACCGCTACTGCAGTACCACCATGCCTTCACATGTTTAATTATTAACAGCATACATTATTTAAATGAAGTTAACAATTTTTCTGTGAAATGTAATATACATACCTTAATGTATTTCATCATAAAATGATATAAAGCATACATCCTAGTATTCTAAAGGCATAGTTCTTGGAAATCTAAATTGACTTAGAAGCCAGTCATAATCATCTGTAAATATGTGCTCTCTTCTATTGAATTGAACCAAATTCCTTTATTGTCATTATATGGCACAATGAGATACAATTTGCAAATCCTTCATAAACTTATTTTCCTATAAAGTGATATAATAACAATAATAATACAAAAAAAAATTAAAATTATGCAAAATGAAAGCATAAGTATAATATACATGTACATATAGTGCAGATAGTGGAAATGGTTCATAAATTGCCTCAGGGTGTGAAATATTACAGTTGTTTTGCAAGTTTACAGTGAGGTAATTGTAATCATAAGTACAAACAGTTGTACCGGGAGCACTTGATGGACTGATTGAGCATGTTTATAGCTTTTGGGATGAACTGTTTCTGAGATTCGAGGTCTGTGCAGGAAAAGTTCTGAATTGTTTGCTGAAAGGGGGAAGTTCAAATAGACTGTGCACATGGCTGAGTGTAATCCAGGCAGATGCTGGTGGCTTTCCTGATGCAGCATGTGCTGTAAATGTCCTCCAGGGCTTTCCGATCAGCTGCTGTAGAGCTGTGATTCCAGACTCAGATACAGTGGGTTAAAATATTTTGAGTGGTGCACTGAAAGTAACAAAGATAAAGCAGCTTTGGTTTTTGGAATAGTTTGGACATTCTGTGCACCATTATATTGTTACAAAATGATTGAAATCAAACGCCTTAAATTGGTAAACAATATGCAATTAATTTCGAGAAATTTGATAAATCTTGCGTCATTGATGCAAATCTGTATAAACGGAGACCACACAGAAAGAGTAGCACTGCTTTGATGCTGGGTGTCACCAGTTTGCACAACTGAGCAGAAACGTGTATATACAAGGTTGGGGCTACCGTAAAAATGTGTGTGGCTTTACGGCAAGTTTAGGTTTTATACTATAAGTGTGTGTGGAAACAGGCGTACGCAACATTTTTGTGCGTATGCACCGTTTATATATAAGGCCCCTGAACATTACCCTTTTTCCCACTTTCTTCTTTGCAAAACTGCTCAAGCTCTGTCAGGCTCCATGTAGATCATGAGTGAACAGCCTTTTTCAAATACAGCCACAAATTCTCAATTGGATTGAGAACTGGACTCTGACTTGGTCACTCCAGGACATTAACATTGTTGTTTTAAGTCATTCCCATATAGCTTTGGCTTTATGCTTGGAATAGCCGTCTTGCATGAAAACAAATTTTCTCCCAAGGTACAGGTTTCTTCCAGACTGCATCGGATTTATGTCCAGGAATTACCTGTATTTTGGCATCATTTTACCCTCTAACCTCACATACCTTCCATGGCCTGCTACAGAGGAGCATCCCTATAGTATGATGATGCTACTAGCATGCTTCACGATGGGGATGTTATATTTTTGATAATGAGCAGTGTTCAATCATGGCATTTAGGATGATGGCCAAAACACGCTAATTTTGGTCTCATCAGATCTTAGCCCCTTCTTCCAGAATTTAGAGTCTTCTATGTTTCTTCTGGTAAACTCTAGCCGAGATTTCATGTGTGTTTTTATTAACTGTGGCCTTCTCTTTGCAATTCTCCCATAAAGCTTTGTCTGCTGAATGACCAAGGACACAGTAGCTCTCTGCAGAGTTTTTCCAATCTTAGTTACTGTAACCTGTAATCCCTTCAGAGTTCTCAGAAGTTTCTTAGAGCACTTCCTCATTAGTCTTCATCTTGCATGCTCACTTTTTGTGGACAACTTGTTCTAGGCATATTTACCACTGTGCTATACTCTTTCCATTTCCTAATAATTCATTTAACCGTATTTCAAGGGATATTAATTGATTTAGAAATGTTATTATTATTATTTATTGTCTCCATCCCCTAATTTGGACTTTTCAATCACATTTTTTCAAAGTTTCTTGGAGTGTTTATTTTTCTTAATTATATAGGTTACCCTACAAAATTGACTCACCAGAAGTAGTTCCTTCTAGATAAAGTGCATTTATACTACAACCAGTTGAAATCCTTTGGCTACAAACATGTGATCTCCGTTGAATTAATTATGTGACTTTGAAAACCAATTGACTGCACCAGTGATGATTTAGCTGTGTCATATTGTGTTAGTGGTGCGAGGAATGACATATGAGGTCCAGAGTCTCAGCCAGACTTGATTTGGGAACCTTACCTGTTAGGGACACCAATAACATGGAAGGACTTGGGAAAGCAATATGTTCATGTTATTGTCTCCTCCCATATGCTAGGTAGCAACATCCCTGGGCCATGATACTCCTGCAGATACCCATGGGGCATCAAGGAACTTGTAGTTCTTTGGGTCAACCCTGTTGAGTCCCGTGGGTGCCACCGGGGGTGCCAAAGGGGCTGGAGAGCCCAACTTTGTCGGACTTCAAAAGTACTTCGAGGTCCAAAATAAAAGCAGCCACACTACTTTGTCCAGGTGAGTTGGAGCCAGGAGTGGAGACAGGCAACACTCACCATGGAGGACAGGCGGTAGAGAGAGAAAAGAAGAAGAAAAAACTTGTATAACTGTTCTGTACAAGGTACTTTATAGTAAATCACCTTTTTTTTAACCCAGGACTGTCTTTTTGTATTCGTGCTTGGGTTTTGGGGTCCAGTGCCCACAAACCCAGCTTTCACAGGGCACAAGTGAGAGTCGATAAGACTAACCATCTTATAAATATAACAGCAGCAGTTTTTGTTCTTAACTGTGGTGAAGTGGGAGTTAAATCTTTGCATAAAGGTTTGACCATGACCTGAAAAAAATAGATTTTGGATGCAGCTGGACAAAGTGGGGTTCTAGCTGCTCTGGATTCAGATGAGCAAAGTGAAGTGTTTTGGGCATTTAGTAAGAATGACACCTGATAGTCACCACAGGAAGTGTACCAAGCACTTTGAGGAAACCCAATGGCAGACCTCTGTATTGATTAGTCATAGCTGGGCTAGAAACTCCCTGAAATTCTTTAGAAATAGCTGGAACATTTTGTTACATTAGAAAAATTGGGTTTGGCCCTCACCAGAAATGTAAATTGAAACTATCATCACATTAAATGTCTTTTTAGGTGAGTCTTTACTAATCTTTTTCTTAGTTTGACACCTGGGAAGAAGATTAGCATTGCCACTTGACAGCTATGAGCATTTCAGAATCTTAATTAATAAAATACTCTTACAAAAACTGGCAGAAAGGGGTTTTCGAAACTGTTAATAAGAAACAGGCAAATCCAACAACCAAAATCTCAGCTTTCAGCACAGCAGTCCAGTTTGCTTAAGTAGGGGTAAACCATAGCTTCATACTGTATGAGTCATCTTCTAGACAAGCGCAAAATATTGTACTTGGCCAGAATGTGACTCACATGTCTTGAGATGGTTAAGTAAGATTTTATTGAAGCATCATTGTTCAACAATTTCAAGAACAAATAATCTGCAATACTAACTATATTCAGCCTACATTTATTGTGCAGGACTAAACACATTGTTCTGATATTTCAGTTAAGACCTAATTATTTGTCTGAAATGAAATAAATTAGAAAAGTTTAGAAAATAATCAGTATAAAAATGTTAACAAAGATGATACAATGGCTTTGCAGACTTAGACAAAGCCCTGCAGAAACTGTAGGAGCATGCTCCCTCCCTGAGCCGAAACCTTGGATTATTAGTAGTGGTTTGAACAGTAAAAATGAACACTTCATACTCAGTTAAGATAAAGACAAATTTTCCTAATCCCAGTGACTGTATTGGAGTCCATATCACTCATACTTTTGCACAATGTCTTACTTCAAAGCTAACTTATGTAGCTGGGTCCTATAATACTAGCACTGTAGATACATTTGTGTGAAGCTCTTCTCAGCCATGGCAAAAAACGTTCCTCTGAATGCATTTTCATTTCTGATTCTTCTATTTTAATTTTTAAGCGGATAAGCTTTCCCTGACTAGTGAAATTAAACATGCCCTTATTACCTAAAGAAGGAAATTAAGCTAATGTGCTATAAAGCCATTTGTATCACTACTCTTCTGTACGGCAGTGAGGCACATCATCCCTGCCAGTGTCATCTAAAAACTCCGGAAGATTCTTCATATCACCAATTTTCCTCACACAAGCAAAAATGATCAGCATTGCAGCCATGATCATGTGGAATTAACTTTTTTTTGTCAATCACATTTTTCTATTATTGTTTACTTTAGATTAGAGTTGATGCAACTGTTATGAATCAAGTGTATTCATATAACAAAAATTCTGTGAGGCTGCTAGAATAACCATAAAACAGGCCACGGTCCTCCATAACCTGCTCAGAAAAGGCCCCACCTAAAGCAGCCTAACCCCAATTCTCTACTGGCTAATGTCGGCCTACACAGAACTGAAAGGTTTTTAGATTCAAAAGTACAAGACACTATATCTTTACTGTCCCAGAAATATGCCCAAATTGCAAAATAATGACCTTCTAAGGAGAGGAACTATAAAAATCTCTTGCTACAAAGGACAATGTAAATGCTAATTCTTTATAACTAAAGATATTTATATTAAAGCTCAAACAGAAGCACAAAAAAAGGTGAAAACTGAAAAACGAAGCAAAAAGGATTTGCCTAAAATGAAATCCAGAGTAGACAAGTTCCAAAAGGGCTCTAATAATCAAAATAAAAAACAGAAGAAAATAAATCCAAGAACCAAGGACATATGAAATACTCACAAATGCACCAAATGCACTCTTTGAACTCTGATCAGTGAACCACTAAAGGACCTGCTTTCCAGCTTCAAATATATATATATATATATAAGCCTAAGGTGATCCTTCATCAGGATGGCCCCCACCTCCACTCACAAATCCCAAGGAACAAAGAAGAGCACATAATACATGCTGTGGCAGACGACCAGGGACCTTGCCCCACCGAGACACCTGGATCAGGGAAGGACCAGGAAAGGGGCAATATCTCCCCTGGGCCCAAGAGGGCAGCCCCCCTGTGGGGGTCCGTGGCCCAACCAAGGGGCTGCCTGGATGGTTCCTGAGCCCTGGAGGACAGCACTTCTGCCACACCAGGAACTGCTGTCATTCCAAGAACTGTGTACGCCTGGAGTGGTTCCGGTTGCAAGGGCAGCACTTACATCACACCAGGAAGTGCTGCCGGAAGACCATCACCAAGCACCTGGAGCACATCCAGGCCGTGATAAAAGGGGCCGCCTTACTCCCTTCGAGGAGCCGGAGTCGGGAGGATGAAGACGGAGCTTGCGAGAGAGGAGTGGAGGTGGCCGAAGAGAGAAATGACCGAGGAATAGTGTGTGCGTGGGTGGAACCAAATTGTAAATATTGTTGTAAATAAACCCGTGTGTCTTGGATATTGGTGTCGTGTCTGTCTGTGGCCGGGCCAGCTCTGACGATGCATAATAGTAAAACAAATACATTAATGCAATAGACATCAGGAAAATAATTTTTAACAAACAAAGAAGATCATGAAAAAGAAAATAAAAATTAGCTAGAAAGTACACCTTGGCCGAAACATGACAGCCACTGTTAAGAATATTGTAAAAAGAATGACATAGAAAACATTTTGGTATGAAATATGCATCCACATACTGATCAGATTCTGAGAAATACAACATTAGAACATTAGAAAAAAAAAGTCCAAAATAACATCAAGTCGAGGTCTACAGGTCCCTAAACTCCTACTCTCCGCCACACTTGGCAACTGATTCCATGTGTATTCAGAACTTTGCATGAAGAAAAACATTCCCGGATTTGTGTAAAATTTGACCATACCAAGTTTCTAACTGTGTCCCTGTGTTCTTGTTGCAGAATTTCTTTTAAAATAACAACTGGGATCTACTGTACTCATTCCTTCATCATTTTAAATACTTCAATCATGTCCCCTCTTAATCTCTGCTTGCTTAAACTGAAACTCATTCTCTCCTATAGCTCATTCCTCGTAGTCTAAAAATCAGTTAAGTTGCTCTTCACTGGACAATTTTTTTATAATATTGAGACCAAAGCTGTGCACAGTACTCCAGCTGAGGATCCATTAGTGCATTTTATAACTTAAGAATAACCTCCCTTGACTTGTACACCACACATCATGATATATAAATGAACATTCTATTCTTGAAAAAATCAGACAAAAGTTTATTGTTTGAACATGAATGACTGTCCTGGAACAACAAACCGTGAAGTTATTTCCAGAACAACAGAAACTCAATGATATCACATCCTCTCATAGCACCTACCTGTACTTTGTAGTGACTCTGTTGTTTTAACAATGAAAGTACACAAAACAAATGGATCACAACATTGTGATAAACAGAACACTTAAAATGAATGTCACTCTTTTAAAGACAAAAAAGACACTATGTTTGTATACTTCACCATAGTCCTACTAGGAAATGGAATGCAATGTGCACACACCCATCTCAAGCAAACATGTAAAATAAAGTCCAGTATCCTGGCTAGCAGCCTTATTTTCTTGCTTGTTCACCACTACAAAATTTGCTGTTACATTTATACTGAATTGTCATATGCCTTTTTGACCATACATTTGGGAAAGTGCTATTTAGATTAACTACAGGACCGTGTCACATATTTCTATTATTAAGCACAGAAAAAGATAAAAAAAACTATTTTTGACTAAAAAATGACAATATGTCTACCTAAAATAAAGTTGCTAGTCAGAAATAAAACCAAATTGGCAGGTTTATAAAAGAAGTCAATGAAATCAAAGTGAAGGAATCTGCGATTTAGTTAAAGAAATTTCTGCTAAGAGATTTCTGGCTGGATTTCTGTTCTTGCTTCTTTAAGCTCACAAATCAAATCACATACCATCACAAATAACAGAATTAGGAGAGCCAGACATTGCATATTAACGAATCCTGCCCACTAGGAATGGCTGTTTACTGAATATCTGCATTGTATTTAAAACAAACAAACAAACAAACAAACAAAAGAGAGCCACATTGTCATAAACACAGTAATTGCAAGAGAAATTAAAATGCTGTCAGCATTCCTGGGAAAAGATACCTTGAGAAATCAACATTTGTTGCCTTCAGTTGAAAGAATGCAACAACAAAAGATGTGCTGCTATACTCAGCTGGTAATCAAATCCATCAGGTATTGCAATCTATTTTATAGAGTCTCAAATTACTAGTTTAAAATAGTATAAAGGATAGGAACAAAATAAGGTGAAAATGAACCAGACACTTAATATAATAAGCTAAACTTCTATAAAAAAGATTAATATACAGTGAGTACAAATAAATATCATGGACTCTAATTGACGCCATACAAAGAAGAGAAAGACAAAGACTCAATAGATGATGAAAAATGTTAAACAACATTTATTTATATAGCACATTTTCATACAAAAAATGTAGCCCAAAGTGCTTTGCATAATGAAGAATAGAAAAATAAAAGACACAGTAAGAAAATAAAATAAGTCAACGTTAATTAACATAGAATAAGAGTAAGGTCCAATGGCCAGGGTGGACAGAAAAAACAAAAAAAAAAACTCCAGACGGCTGGAGAAAAAAATAAAATCTGTAGGGATTCCAGACCATGAGACCGCCCAGTCCCCTCTGGGCATTCTACCTAACATAAATGAAACAGTCCTCTTTGGATTTAGGGTACTCACGGAAGGGCTTGATGATGATGGTCACATAGACTTCTGGCTTTTAATCCATCAATGTTGGAGCATCATGATGCTTTGAGTAGGTGGAGGTGGCACAGGCCGCTGCCACCACAAAGAAACCAGAAAAAGAAACAGAAGAGAGAGTAGGGGTTAGTATGGATTTTAGAGCCACCATGAATAGTTATTATAATGAATTGAACATACAGAGTATCAGGATTAAGTTAAAGTGAAGTTATGAGAAGGCCATGTTAAAGTAATGTGTTTTTAGCAGTTTTTTAAAGTGCTCCACTGTATTGGCCTGGCGAATTCCTATTGGCAGGCTATTCCAGATTTTAGGTACATAGCAGCAGAAGGCCACCTCACCACTTCTTTTAAGTTTTGCTTTTGGAATTGTAAGAAGACACTCATTTGAGGATCTAAGGTTACGATTTGGTATATATGATGTCAGACACTCCGATATATAAGATGCGGCGAGATTATTTAAGGCTTTATAAACCATAAGCAGAATTTTAAAGTCAATTCTGAATGACACAGGTAACCAGTGTAGTGACATTAAAACTGGAGAAATGTGTTCGGATTTTCTTTTCCTAGTTAGGATTCTAGCAGCTGCATTCTGCACTCGTTGCAAGTGATTTATGTCTTTTTTGGGTAGTCCTGAGAGGAGTGCGTTACTGTAATCTAGTCGACTGAAAACAAAAGCGTGAACTAATTTCTCAGCATCTTTCAATGATATAAGGGGTCTAACTTTTGCTATGTTTCTTAAGTGAAAAAATGCTGTCCTAGTTGTCTGATGAATATGCGATTTAAAATTGAGGTTACAGTCAACAGTTACCCCTAAGTTTTTTACATCCGTCTTGACTTTTAATCTTAATGCATCAAGTTTATTTCTGATAACCTCATTGAATCCATTATTGCCAATCACTAAAATTTCAGTTTTCTCTTTATTTAGCTTGAGAAAATTACTATTCATCCATTCAGAAATACCAGTAAGACATTGTGTTAGTGTATTGAAAGAGTCGGAGTCATCAGGTGCTATTGATAAGTACAGCTGTGTGTCATCAGCATAGCTGTGGTAGCTCACGTTGTAACCTGAGATAATCTGACCTAACGGAAGCATATAGATTGAGAAGAGCAGCGGACCCAGGATAGAGCCTTGTGGAACACCATATTGGATATCATGTGTCTTTGAGATGTGATCACCACAACTCACAAAGAATTTTCTCCCTGCCAGGTAGGATTCAAACCAATTGAAGACACTGCCAGAGAGGCCCAACCATTGACTAAGGCGATTTCTAAGAATATTGTGATCAATGATGTCAAATGCGACACTCAGATCTAAGAGGATGAGAACAGATAAATGGCCTCTGTCTGCATTCACCCGCAAATCATTTACTACTTTAACGAGTGCAGTTTCTGTGCTGTGATTTGTTCTAAAACCAGACTGAAATTTATCAAGAATAGCATGTTTATTGAGGTGGTCATTTAACTGCATAATGACTGCCTTCTCTAGAATTTTACTTAAGAAGGGCAGGTTAGAGATGGGTCTGAAATTTTCAAAAGCAGAGGGGTCAAGATTATTTTTCTTGAGTAGGGGTTTAACTACAGCAGTATTAAGACAGTCTGGGAAGACCCCCGTATTTAATGACGAATTTACTATGTCAAGAATATTATCAATTAGCACACCTGATACTTCTTTGAAAAAACTTGTTGGTATTGGGTCAAGGACGCAGGTGGAGGGTTTCATTTGAGAGATTATTCTATGTAAATCAGGTAAATCTATCCTAGTGAAAGAATTTAATTTGTTTATAATGGAGTACTGGGGCTTAGGAGGATCCGCAGTGTTGGGGAGATATGTTATGTTATTTCTAATATCATTGATTTTTTGATTGAAAAATACAGCACTAGCATCACAGGTTTCACTGGAAGTATTTTGGAGGCATTCCTTTGTGTTACCTGGGTTTAACAGACGATCATTTGTAGAAAATAAGACTCTGGGATTACTAGCATTGTTATTTATAATCTTAGAGAAATAGCAGCGCCTCTCAAGACGGACTGTGTTATTGTATTTTTTTATTTTAACCTTTAATATTTCATAGTGGATAGTTAGTTTAGTCTTCCTCCATTTACGCTCAGCTCTACGACATGTTCTTTTTAAATCAGACACTCTTTGGGTCTTCCATGGTATAACAATGCTAGAAGATTTTTTAACTGTCTTTTCAGGTGCAACTATGTCAACAACAGCTCTCACTTTAGAATTAAAATTTTCCACCTTACTATTATTAATCCTTTTGCTTATTTACAAGCATAAGGAGCCTGAAATACATCTAGTGTAATACTGGATTAAAGACATAGAGGAATAATTATAGGATCTGAATCTGTACAATTGGAAATGTTTAGACATTCCTCATTACATCTTGATAAGTAACTGACAGTTGTCAACTGATTTATCAACAAATGTTTGGATGATTGTATGCCCATCAAAACATTCTGTTCATTTCCTAACACAAAACCATGGATCACTAATGACATCTGGAATTTACGGAAGGCTTGCATAAATACATTTCAGGTCAGTGATATGGAAAAACAGGAGAATGCAGATATGAGCTCAAGAAAATATCTAAAGCTGTGTGAAGTTAATGATAGAATACAAGGAAAACTAAGCAGAGCACCAGCCATGACACATGTAAAATGTCCATGCAGATGTTTATGGATTACAGACCAAAGTCTCATTCAATTGCATCCACATTTTCTCTTCTGTATGAACTTATGGTTTTCTACTGTTGGTTTGATTGCAATAACAAGCATCTTCTCTTGATAGTATCTGCAACTTTTATGATCCTTTTCTGTTTCTGTAGATGATATAAGGAGGATTTTTCAATGAGTCCCCATTCATAAATCAGTCAGTCCGGAGCAGTGTCAGGACATATTAAAAAAAATTCTTGCTCTTCAAATCTCCAATAAAATATTGTCTTAGGCACATCTCAATAACCAGCATTAGTAAATTCCCCCACCTTCACTGTGCTCCAACAGTCAACCCCATTTCAAATTCAAAAAAATCAGATGTTAGCAGTGACTTAAGGATGGCAGAGCCGGAATGTCCGGCTGTTCTTCCCTATTAGATGTCTCATGTTGAAGTGTTGACTCTCTACAACAGAATAAAATATGCTGACTAGTGCAGCAAGACAGTAACACAACATTTACTTAGTCTAGTTCAGAGTCATGGAGTTCCAGGGATAATCAAAGCAGCATCAAGTGCAAGCCAAGAATCAACGTAAGACAGGGTTCCAATCGATCACAGGGCCCCCTCGGGCACACAGGGCCAATTTGGAGTCGATATTTAACCTAACATGCATGTCTATGGTAATATAGGAAAAAATGCCATAGCCTGCGGAAATCATACACAAGGAACTCATGAAAACCCGACATATCATTTGAGCCTAGGAGACTGAATTCATGAGGCTGCCTGCTAACCACTGTGCCACCCAAAACACAGAATCATTGGTTTAAATCTACATTTAGATTTATAAGAATGGAAGCTATGAAAATATTTCAGGAAATCCAAGATGTGTTCTGAATAGGCAAAAAATGGGAAATATACAATCAGGTATAAATCAAAAAAATGTGTGAGCACAAATGGAAATAGAAAAAAGGTAAAAGATTTGTGGATACTGTGACAGATTAGGGCCGTATCGCTGCCTTGAACCCCTGTCCAAGACTACAAACACCAGATAAAAGTCCAAATGATGACTTTATTTAATTGCCACAGTACACAAAGCACCCCCTCCTCCACTATATTCATTAACCACAATACAATAATCACTAATAACCAATCCACCACTCCCAGACGTGTTGCCCTCCTACCACCCAGCTCAGCTCACCGTCTGGGAGCTCCCACAGTCCTTTTATCTTTCCTGGCCTGGAAGTGCTCCCAATCCCCAGTCCACATGATTCTCTATCACTTCCGGGTGAGGTACGAGTCCTTCTTCTCACCCCAGAAGCACGTCGCTCTTCCTTTGACGCACTTCCGGGTTATAGGGCACAAATAAGTCTTCGGTCCTCCCTGCAGCTCCCTCTTGTGGCCCCTGTGGTATCCAGCAGGGTCGTGTATAAATACTACATAGTCCATGACTCCCTGCTGGTCTTCGGGGCACCTCCATACTGCAGGGAGGGCTTCATCTGGCAGCCTGGGGGTATTGGCCGGGATGACAAGCCGGCCATATACCACAATACATTCCCAGACTCAACAACAAGATGCTGTTGGTTCAGATTAAGCGTAACCAGATTGAAAAAAAATATGTAGGTTGTAATATAAGAGTCATTTTAACTGAGATGACTGTCAGGCAGCAGGTGAACAACCCATCCTATAGCAAGCAAGCCAAGAACATGGCTGAACATTAGACATGTAGCTATAACTATAAGCAACAAGCTCTGAGACGTGCATTGCTTTATTGCTTAAAGTCAGTATACCTCACTGACCAAAGTTTTTTACACTTTTTGCTCAATATTTGTGCATTCATAATGCATTTATAATTATAGGCCCCATTGTGCCCTAATTGGGTAGTAAAATGCAGCAGATGGTGTGTTGAAGTTGCTGATCTGTATGCATGGATGACTGCTGGTAGTTCTAGGCTCCAAGCTGTTGTTAGTTTAGAGAAATGATCCAGCAATGCCTGCAGTCTGACTTGGAGATGCATGTATGGCATTTTTTGTACTGTTTAAGATAAAATCCTAATCCATTTCAGCCTAAAATATACCTCCTTTCTCTATAATGCTGTGTTAAATATACTAACACATTGTATGCAGCAGCAGCAATCCTTCTTAGTATAAGCTGAGCCAATGAAAAGGTCTGTCCCTGTGTGATGGTAATAAAAACAGCAGATGGCGTGTGGATGTTGGGGATGTCCTGGTACAGATGTATGTTCACAATACTGGGCTCCAAGGTGTTGTTTCACATGTCGCATTGTGTAGTTAACCACAGGTGACTGTGTGTAGCTGTTGCTAATGGTCCACACATAAGTATACTAATACAAAAGGTACAAGGAAATGAAACACACTAGCAAATACAGTATATAACATTAATTCTGCAGAACTGGCGGTGAGCTATAGGAAACTGTAGCCAGTAACACAAACTGTAAGAAAAAATATCTTTTAATGATACAAAAAAGACATTTCTATAATAAGATTGATTCACAGGTAAATACAGATAACCAAAATGAAATGTAACTATCATAGATCTTCAGAAAATAAAAATATATCTTTCAATTATACTGATGACTCCTCAGCAAATAATAAAGGACTAAACTTGCCAAATATTTAATAGCCTGAGCATTTGAACATGGAGAACACAGTTTCATTTACAACACAGTGGCTGCTTTGGGGAGAGTCAGCCGCATTAAATTTCGTTGAATTACCATCTTTGATGACTTAAAATAGGAAAAACTCATCTTAGCTAACATCAAGAGGTGCTTACCAGTGCCTTAACTTCTATAAATCCCAGGAAAGCCTGGTTCTCACCAACTTCTACAGATGCACAGCAGAGTCTGTCATCATTGGCTTTATAACATTCTAATGTGAAACCTGTTCAAATCAGGACCGGAAGCCCTAAAACGGATGATGAAGTCAGCCCATAATAAAAGTGATACACAACCCTGTTCTTTTCAGAACAGATATAACACAAGCTGCCTTAGAAAGACAAGCAGAATTATTAAAGACCTCAGCCATCCTGCACAGTCATTTTTTTCTGCCAATGTTATTTTTGATATACAGTGGTGTGAAAAACTATTTGCCCCCTTCCTGATTTCTTACTCTTTTGCATGTTTGTCACACAAAATGTTTCTGATCATCAAACACATGTAACCATTAGTCAAATATAACACAAGTAAACACAAAATGCAGTTTTTAAATGATGGTTTTTATTATTTAGGGAGAAAAAAATCCAAACCTACATGGCCCTGTGTGAAAAAGTAATTGCCCCCTTGTTAAAAAATAACCTAACTGTGGTGTATCACACCTGAGTTCAATTTCCGTAGCCACCCCCAGGCCTGATTACTGCCACACCTGTTTCAATCAAGAAATCACTTAAATAGGAGCTGCGTGACACAGAGAAGTAGTATCCAAAGAAATTCAGGAACAAATGAGAACAGAAGTAATTGAGATCTATCAGTCTGGTAAAGGTTATAAAGCCATTTCTAAAGCTTTGGGACTCCAGCGAACCACAGTGAGAGCCATTATCCACAAATGGCAAAAACATGGAACAGTGGTGAACCTTCCCAGGAGTGGCCGGCCGACCAAAATTACCCCAAGAGCGCAGAGACGACTCATCCGAGAGGTCACAAAAGACCCCAGGACAACGTCTAAAGAACTGCAGGCCTCACTTGTCTCAATTAAGGTCAGTGTTCACGACTCCACCATAAGAAAGAGAATGGGCAAAAACGGCCTGCATGGCAGATTTCCAAGACGCAAACCACTGTTAAGCAAAAAGAACATTAGGGCTCGTCTCAATTTTGCTAAGAAACATCTCAATGATTGCCAAGACTTTTGGGAAAATACCTTGTGGACTGATGAGACAAAAGTTGAACTTTTTGGAAGGCAAATGTCCCGTTACATCTGGCGTAAAAGGAACACAGCATTTCAGAAAAAGAACATCATACCAACAGTAAAATATGGTGGTGGTAGTGTGATGGTCTGGGGTTGTTTTGCTGCTTCAGGACCTGGAAGGCTTGCTGTGATAGATGGAACCATGAATTCTACTGTCTACCAAAAAATCCTGAAGGAGAATGTCTGGCCAATCTGTTTGTCAACTCAAGCTGAAGCGATCTTGGGTGCTGCAACAGGACAATGACCCAAAACACACCAGCAAATCCACCTCTGAATGGCTGAAGAAAAACAAAATGAAGACTTTGGAGTGGCCTAGTCAAAGTCCTGACCTGAATCCAATTGAGATGCTATGGCATGACCTTAAAAAGGCGGTTCATGCTAGAAAACCCTCAAATAAAGCTGAATTACAACAATTCTGCAAAGATGAGTGGGCCAAAATTCCTCCAGAGCGCTGTAAAAGACTCATTGCAAGTTATCACAAACGCTTGATTGCAGTTATTGCTGCTAAGGGTGGCCCAACCAGTTATTAAGTTCAGGGGGCAATTACTTTTTCACACAGGGCCATGTAGGTTTGGATTTTTTTTTTTCTCCCTAAATAATAAAAACCATCATTTAAAAACTGCATTTTGTGTTTACTTGTGTTATATTTGACTAATGGTTAAATGTGTTTGATGATCAGAAACATTTTGTGTGACAAACATGCAAAAGAATAAGAAATCAGGAAGGGGGCAAATAGTTTTTCACACCACTGTACTGTATAACGTTTTGTTCATTACCATGTCATTTTCTAACCTGCTTAATCCAGACTATGGCTCTCAGGAGCCTATACCACCTAGCATAGGGTGCACAGCAGGAACAAACCCTGGACAGGGTGCCAGTCCATTGCAGGGTAAGCGCACACACACACACACACATTCACACACTAGGGCCAATTTAGCATTTCTAATTCACATAAGTGCATCTCTTTGGAGAGTGGGAGAAAACCAGAGCACCCGGAGGAAACCCATGCAGACATGGGAAAGACATGTGAACTTCACACAGGGAGCACCCAGGACGTGAACCCTGGTCTCCTTACTGCGAGGCAGCAGCACAACAATGACGCCACTGTGCTGCCCATTTTTTCATTGGATTTTTTTCTGTTTTTTTCTGTATTGTACAACTGTCACTAATCTGTAACAAACATGGACATAAAAATCTTTTTGTATTCTGTACGAGTGACCACGGCTGAGGAAGGCACATTTTTAAAACTTTACAAAATCACAATCACTATAAACACAACATGATAGGTGAAAAATCAGGAAAATAAATGCCAGCATTAGCTACTGACATGTCGCTTTGAAATTGTGCATGATGCTTGAACGCTCATGTGTGGCAACGCAGATGAAATTGCAGTTCTGAAATATTTGAAACTTTTAAAGTTAAAGTATTTCAAAGAATTTTTAAAGGCAGTATATTAATTAGGGACTTGATATGCATGTACCTGTTATGGTTCACATTGAACTTTTAATGTTTTTTGTTATCATTTTTTTTTGAAATGTAAACAAATATTCTTGTTTGAAAAATCACCACAATGCCTCCTTCCACAAAAAACCTGAACTTGGAGTTTTCCCAGCTGTGTTTGTGAGGAACCTTAATGGTGGGCTAATACCACAAATATTGTTTAACTTGCCAGCAACTATTTACAAATGGGGACAAACAAATAAAATCCTCTTCATCTCTCTATCCATTCTCCAAAGTATCTTTATTCAAGAAAAGATCCCAGAGTGCTGTAGTCTACTCTGACAGCAAAAGGCATGGAGCCAACCTTGAATAAGATGCCAAACAACCAATATGGCATGTGCACACCCACACTCTTTTCCACTAGTCCAAACTAGTATAATAACAAATCAACTAAACAGAATGCCTTTAAACTATAGGAAGAAATAGGGCACCTAGGAAAAAAGAATAAAGAGGAAGAATACATTAGATGAACACAAAATGTATTGGACTCAATAGGAGAAACATTTTGAGGCCATCTTTGTTACTGTTCTAACACCTCACTGCATCTAATTCAATGTTCTGTTCTCTACATAGCTACTAAAGTGTACCCAATGAAACTCAATCGGTACCAGCATGTAAGTGGAGGTTATTGACTTCTCTTTTCTATACACAGAGCCAACATTCTTATACTCAAATAGTTTTTCTCAGGTTCTGATATTCTTGTGTTTTTGAAATACTAGGGTCTCTGCCACCAGCTGGCTTTGCTCGCCAACCCCCAGGCAGGCTCTGTGCGCTAGCCACTTCACGGCTCTGACGCTCGCGTATGGAGAAGCGGATGTACAACGTAAACAGATTGTTATTTTCATGGGAATTGTTACATATGCTTAATAGAACTAACTATTTTACATTACAGTGAGTAATTAACAATAGTAAAAAATAGTAAAACGTAATAAATTGAAAGAAAATAATGTTTTTTATTGAGTTAGAGGTATTCATTGCGTTATACGTTTTCATTCTGAATGGCTTTGAAATTTTTCACGCAAAAACTTTTTAAACTTACACTTTTACTGTAAAACTTCAGTAAAAACAATATTTGGAATTAATTGAATTTTGATTCAGTGTTTGGACTTACATCGTGACAACGCAACGCAACTGCAAGTGAGTGAATATTGTTTCTTTCTCTCTGATAAATAAACCGACTTTGTCAAATGTTTGTCTCTGTGATTTGTTAATTGTCATAGGAAAAGCTATTCTAACAGGAAACTGTAAACATTTTAATATGAATGGCATATCAAGATCTCCTTTGGTGTCTAATGTTATCCTCGGAATATGTACTACATTACCTTTCTTGTCACCTGTTAAAATTTTATATGTTAGAATTGTTCGACCAATTTTCAACATAACTAATCTTGTCCAATCTAATAGCCCATCACTCATACATAAATTACACCATAACATTACAATATATTCTTCTTTCAACAGGAATTTGGCCAGTGTAAGACTGGACAGTGTTAACGCTTGTAGAGTTTTCTGCAGGATACTGTAAGTTGATGTTTTCATCTTCCGCACCTTCACCACCAACTTTGTCAGCATAGTCCATTGATACGCATTTAACCAATTTGCCCTGTAATCATTCGACAATTTTTATGTTAATTCGTTTGACTTCATCGTTTCTTGGTGCTAGGATTGCCCGTGTTATCATTTCTTCTGTTGATAACCCTTCGGGATAAAATTCTTCAATAAGATTTGGACATAAGAAGTCTTCTTTTATTGGGAACTTAAAGTAAAGAAAACGTAAAAATGTATAAGAGCTAAGAGTGCAAGAACTGTGTCTGACAAAAGCATTCACACGAATGAGACGTGAGAGGATCGTGGCCGTGGGCCATTAACTGGAAATGGCTGAGAGAAGGGCGGGACCCCCTCTACCAACTTGAAAAAATCTTCTGGAAATAGACTCATCTCATCTCAAGATTTTCTTTTATAATAGAGGGACTGTAATTTTTTTAAGAGGCTCCCCATCAAGTTTTAATTCCTTTGCTGAACCTAAAACTGTTGGGTTAAACATCGTCCAGTATGACCCTGTACTGTAAAAAGTGGGTTAATTTGATAAGTGTACATTATGGATGCCTTTGTCTGTTGGGAATGAACAATTAACTGGTTGATTCATTTTAGACGTTTAATTAACTATTAAAAAACACTCACATAAAATGAGATTAGCTCATAATTTACAAGCTAGTTTAAGGGATATACAGACATAGACAAATTAGTTGGTACCCTTACTGCTTATTGAAAAATTGCTGCATGCCTCCTGGGAAGTGATTAAATGAAAAGCAGTCACTCCATGTATACTTGCACGCCTGTGACATGTCGAGTAAAGCAAAGCAAGTGTGAAAAGAGACCAAGTATTGCTTAGTCTACAAAGATATTGTAAAATGGCTTGGAACCATTTGTTGGTACCTCTAGAAAAGATCATAAATAACTGGATTAGAATGATTTTTCAAAATAGCTAACTTTATTCAATTACTATTACACATTTCTTCAACCATTCAGTCAGTCATTCAGCCTGTTTAAGTGGGGAAAAGTCGTCACTCTGCTGTTTGGTATCATTGTGTGTCCTAAACTCAACAAGGACCAGAGAAAGCAAAGGAGAGAGTTGTGTGAGAAGATCAGAAAGAATATTTTAGATAAGCATGTTAAAGGCAAAGGCTGTACAACCATTTCCAAGCAGCTTGATGTTCCTGTGATAATGGTTACAAATATTACTAAGAGGTTTAAGGTCAGTAGGACTACAGGCAACCTCCATGGATAAAAATTGACTCCAGAATGGGCAAAAGGTTACTGAGAATGGTAGACAAAAAGCCAAGGACAACATCCAAAGAGATGCAAGCTAAACTTCAAGGTCAAGGTCCATCAGTGTCTGATCGCACCATCCGTTTATTTTTGAGTGACAGTGGGCTCAATGGAAGAAGACCCAGGAGGACTCCACTGTTGAAAGAAAAACAAAAAAGTCAGGCTAGAATTTGATAAAATGCATGTTGACACTCCACAATGCTTCCCATCTTCCTTTGGATAGATGAGACAAAACTGGAACTTTTTGGCAAAATATGTCAGCTCAATGTCCCTAAATGAAAAAAATCAAGTATTCAAAAAAAAAGAAACTGTGAAAGAAAGAGGAGGCTCGGATATGTTTTGTGTGTTTGCTGTATCTGGCACAGGGTGCATTAAGTCTGTGCATGGAACAATGAAATCTCAAGACTATCAAGACATTCTGGAGCAAAACGTACAGCCCGGTGTCAGAAAGCTCTGTCTCAGTTGCTGGTCATGGACCCACCAACAGGGTAATGAACCAAAGCAAACAGCTAAAAGGACCCAAGAATGGCTAAGAACAAAACATTGGACTATTCTGAAGTGGCCTTCTACTGTGTATAGAAGGATAACAATGATCCACCTGATTAAGACTCTAAGACAGCTCCAGCCATTTGTTTATGTCCTGACTCACTCCGTCCCTTTTTTGTCTAATCTGCTCAGATTACAAAGATTAACATTTTAAAAACTGCTCATGTTTTCTTGGGACAAAAATAACCTTAAAAATTCTCCCCTGGACAACAAGGCTGAGCTGTCGGCACTTTTCACACATGCAGCTCAGTGTGCTTCCTGGCAGGTGGCATTGCCTCATGCACATCAGTTTGTTGCACATGGTTAAGGAATTTCCTTCATTAGATCCTGGTCTGAACTTGTACGGCAGGGTCCAATTTAACTCTCTAGATCCCGACACATAAACATGTGTTATGCCTTCAACGATTCACTCCTTCCAGGTTTTGTCCAACAGGCTCCATTAGTCACAATATTAAAAGCAGGAATTGAACTCTACATTTTGCGTCTTGCTTTTCAGATCCTCACTCTGAATTTTATTCTTAAATCTAACTGTATTATTCCTGCCATAATGACTTGAAAGTGCAGCATTTAAACTTCTTCAATAAGTTTGTATGCACTTAGTTAATTTTTCTTAATTGTTTGTATTTTAATTAGATTATAGAATCTGGCCAATTCCCTGAATCTGAGTATTCAGCTCAAAGTGAGTGTGTTTGTCAGTTAGTCTACCATTGTCCATCCATTATCCAACCCGCTGAATCCGAACACAGGGGTCTGCTGGAGCCAATTCCAGCCAACACAGGGCAGCAAGGCAGGAACCAATCCTGGGCAGGGTGCCAACCCACCACAGGACACACACAAACACACCCACACACTAGGGTCAATTTAGAATTGCCAATCCACCTAACCTGCATGTCTTTAGACTGTGGAAGGAAACCGGAGCGCCCGGAGGAAACCCACGCAGACACGGGGAGAACATGCAAACTCCACGCAGGGAGGATCCAGGAAGCGAACCCGGGTCTCCTAACGGCGAGGCAGCAGTGCTACCACTGCACCACCGTGCCGCCCTGTCTACCATTGTTTCTAGTCTTATTTCTGATTATGCCAAATGGGCTCTGTCCTTCATAACCATGTAATAGAAAAGAGGGTTGACAAACGAGAAGGATAACACCACCTACAGTGAAGAATGGCCTCTGAAGGGCATGGACTGCTGTCTGCACAATACTACTAATTGCAAGGGCTTACAGCGTGGTAAATTAATTGTTCAATAGCATGCTCACAAATCTCACGGGGATGGTGTTATCTTGATATGTAAAATGTGTCTCTGTCTGTTATCTTAGACTAAAATTTTAGTAAAAAAATATGGGAAATGATAACTTTTTTAGAGATGGTAATCTAAACCATAAATAATCTTCATAGACAATTGTCATTTTTCATGTGGCTTCTGCAACAATTTACATAAATTAAGTTAATCACTGTCCTGTCTTGTAAGGGAATTATAATTATCTTTGACCACCGGGCCCTGAGTGGGTAGTAAAAACAGCTGAGAGCATCACTGGGGGTCTCTCTCCTTCCTGTTCAGTAGATTTACCTCAAATGCTGGCTGCTTCTACAAGGCCTTTAGCAAAATGGATGACCTCTCCCACCCTTTAAATGTACTTGTTGCTCCTCTGCTATCTGGCAGAATGCACCAGAGCATACAGGCCAGCTCTTGCAGACTTTGTATCAGCTCCTTCCCCGAGGCTTTCCGGCTTCTCAAACACCCATCCCTATACTTCATAAAGGTCTAAACTACCCCCACTCTCCACTGTACTAACTGCTTTATTATACGAGCCGCTTTACAGCCCTAGTCACATTATTTACCTCTAAAGGACTGATATATTGTGTGTTATTTATCTTAAGGCAATCTTATGTACACTGTCTAATTGCAGTAGTAGTGTCCTATTTGAGTTTTTTTTTCTTAATATACTTGCACTATGCGTATTTCCAAGTACACAGCCCTTGTCTTTAATGGACCGTAGCACAGACGTCAATGTTAATTCAAAGCTATTTCAATCCACTGTATACTTGTATATTGATGGGATAAACAACAGTTTGCATAACTTGACTATAAACACAAGCAAAAATATAGAATTTCAAATTACAGCTTTCAGATATCTTCAGCTTCTAAAAATTTTATTATTATGTAGATTGCCATTTTTGCCCATCAATCTTCATGAAATCACCCAATTATGAGTGAAAACATGTTTTCAGAAAGGTTTCCTAATTTATTAAAAATCAAAATCTAAAACCTTTCATTCACATAAACATTCAGACCCTTAATTTAGCACTTTGACAGCCATTAAAGCTTCAAGTCTTCTTGAGTAAGTCTATATAAGCATTTGGGTATTTCTTCCCATTTTTCATGGCAGACCCTCATGAGCTCCATTAGATTAGTAGGGAAGTGTCAGCAAACTGACATCTTCAGTTCTCTCCACATATCTTCTGTGGAGTGTAAGTCAGGGCTTTGGCTGGGCAGCTCAAGGACAATTAGAGACTTGCCCTGAAGCTACTCCAGTGACGTCTTGGCTGTATGCTTCAGGTCATTGTTGTGCTGAAAGTTCAACCGACGCCCTGAAACTGAAGTCACATGCACTTTGGAGCACATTTTCTTTAAAGATCTCTCTGTATTTGACCGCATTCACCCTTCCTTCAGTTCTGACCAGTCTCCCTGTCCGTGCAGCTTAGAAGCACATCCATAGCAGATACCTCTATTACCATGCTTCACTGTAGGGATGGCATTAGGCAGGTGATAAGCATTGCCTGGTCTTTAAGTGCTTTGAGTTTTGTCCAAAGAGTTACATTTTTTTCTCACTAGGGGGCTCCATCTCCTGTTCTCTTCACTCGCCCACCCCCGGGTTTGGTTTTCCGGGATACACAATTTAAAGAGATTGTTATTTTCATGGGAATTGTTACATATGCATTATTTTCACTTTTATTTTAAAACTTTTGTAAAAACAATACTTGTCCTTTATTTCTGGTCCAGGGCGTGGTTACATCTCTTTCTCACAAGACGTGTAACACTGCTCGCATTGTGAAGGGGGTGTGGCTGAATGCACACTAAGGAGATGCCGTCAGATTATTTGCTGTCTTTCTACTGCTGGCGAGCTCCCTGTTCTGCTTGTCTCGCTGCCCAATCATTTCAAAGCATGTACAGCAGCTGTCCTTTTACCAGTTCATGTCTCTGGCACTGTGGGGGTGGGGGGGGGCGGGGTTAGGGTGGCTGAACGCACACTAAGGAGAAGTGGTCGATTATCTGCTGCCTTTCTGCTGCTGGTTGAGCTGTGTGTTTTGCTTGTCTCTTGTCGTTGTTTTAAGAGCTGGGAGCACATGATGTCTGTCTGCCAAAAGCAATCCAACAACTGCTAGGTTAGATGTCCGTGGGCTTGTTCTAAATGATGTCTTACTGCCTTGTCTTGCGTGACGTTGTAAAAACAATACTTTTCCTTTATTTCTGGCACCGGACGTGGTTAAATCTCTTTCTCACGGACGTATAACTCTGCTCGCGTTGTGAAGGGGGGGGCGGCTGAACGCATACTAAGGAGATACCGTCGGATCATCTGCTGGCTTTCTACTGCCGGCGAGCTGCGTGTTTTGCTTTTCATTTGTCGTTGTTTTAAGAGCTGGGAGCAAGTTAAAGTGTCTCTCGTGGGACTTCAAATTGTCTTCCGAGAGATCACGTCTCGTCTACCCTAGTCCCCCTCCCCAAGATTTTTTTTTATATTAGAGAGATGAGATCAGAAAACATTTTTGCCATACTCATTTGGCAAACTCCAAGTGAGCAGTCATATGCACCTGATTGACAGAGTGTTGCTGAGATGGTTGCCTTTTCGACAGGTTCTCCTGTCTCAGCAGACAATTTCCGAAACGCTGTTAGAGTGACCACTGGGCTCTTGGTCACCTTCCCGACCAAGGCCCTTCTTGCATGTTTACTCAATTTGCCTGAACAGCCAAGTCTAGGAAGAGTCCAGGTGCTTACAGACGTCTTCCAATTCACAATTACTGAGGCCATTGTGCTTCTGGGAAAACTTAAAGCTTTACAAATGGTTTTATACATTTGCCTTGATATATGTCTCAGCACAATTTCATCAAAGAGGTCTACAGAGAGTTCCTTGTACTTCATGGGTTGGTTTTTATCAATCAAGTTCTAGATATATCTCAAGGACAATTAAAGCAAACCATCTGACCACAATTTGGAGTGCCAATGCAAATATTCTGAATATACTCATAAAATGAAAGATTTATATTATACTTTTTAATCAATTTGCAGACCTTACTGAAAACATGTTTCTGCTTTGTCATTATGAGTGATTAAGTTTAGATTAAAGAGCAGAAATGACAAATGTATCCATTAAAAATTAAATCTACAACACAATAAATTGTGCAGAAAGCAAATGGTGCTGAACACTTTCTGAATCCAATGATTAGCGCAGTTCTTGGTTTAAGAAGTGTCACACACGTGCGAATAGGGAAACGTTGTGTGGACCAAGTAAAGGTAATTCCACGCCAGGCCAGGGGAGGGCGGAGTGCATTAAACCTTCTCCTGCTATCTCTACAGACCAGCTGCGGGAAAACCTATCTGAATCAAGAACATCACTTCCGGTTCTGGCGCCTAGAAGAACGTCAATTCCAGTTCCGCCGCCTAGAAGAACGTCACTTCCAGTTTCGGCACCCAGAAGATTGTCACTTCTGGTTCCGGCTCCCAGGCTGATGTCAGAGAAACATCACTTCCGGTCAACCTACATCACTTCCAGCTAACAGACATCACTTCCTGTCTGACCATTTAAAACCGCCATCTTTTCCAACCTTCAGCAGTTCTGTCTTGGACTCTCTATAGTCAACTTCATTGTTGCTTAAAAAAATCAATACCTTTGCAGCTAGGAATATTATATGGGTGGCTGCCCCAAACCTTTTTACGTATGTCAAGTCTCTTCCTTTTACAGTGGCGTAGTCAGCAGGATGATGGCCTCCTGGAGAGATCGGAAGGCAAACCTAAGCCTAGGCTTGACACACGTTTATAAACCAACGAATCATCAGATGGGTAAGTACCGCTTCCGAGTTGCCGAGTTTGCGTCAGTCGGGGCGTGTTGGGGAAAACTGGAATGTGCTTCAACCCATCATCCTGTTAAAGGTCCGGGGAAAAATAGCCCCGGGATCCACAGGCTAGAGACAAGTGCATCAGGGAATGCATTGAGTGCTTATTATGGCCTCCCAGGTGTAGGGACTGCCCCTACTTATCCCACAAAGGGCAAGCCCTTTAATAAAGGTGGGAGAAACCCAGGCTGGCAGGTGAAAAACATAACGGCCTGGAAAATTAACACAGCTAAGGCAACCAAGAAACAGGCCATGGCTTTATGGGCTAAGGTGGTTGGTTGGTTACAACCTCATAAAAATTCCAGCTACCAAATAGCGGAGCAGGTGGCCTGCGCCTTACTCCTTAAGAGCCTTCCCGGAAAAATCGCCCAGCCGGCCTGGGAATATACAGATATTGTCGCATTAGCTGAGACAATAGATCACCTCAGGGTAGAAACCGGTTTGGGAGCATTAGAATGGGACTCGTGTGAACCCGGACGTGCTTGCGTCCCTAATTCAGAGTCCCACGGCTATAATTTGAGGCATGTTCGGGTGGACCCTGGGACGCGCTGGCAGGCACTGCGAAACAACAAAGGGGTCTGCGGGGTGATGTGGGAGGAGGTGCGGTGTGCTCTCGCTAATCCACTGGCCTGTTCACACACGAGAAAAGTGTTAGTTAATGGAATTAAAGTAACCGCTTTATTTGATTACGGCCGTAACATTTCAATTGTTGCTTGTCATTTGATATTACCGCGACAATGGTGTAAGAATAAGACCTGCATTACCTGTATTCACGGGGATGTCCAGTATTATCGATCCGCCAAATGCTTTATATGTCAGGATGGCATAATTAAAAAGTTAATGGTGGCAGTGATGGATAATCCTCCCTTCCCTGTGATACTAGGAAGAGATTGGGTCGACATAAATAGCGGTGATACAGGCACTTCTCCTCGATCACTAGGTCTAGTCACGGACACGAATTCAGAGCCCTCGACTTCCTCCACGCCGTGTATACAGCCGGCTGAGGAGCGGACTTCGGCCTCTGGTGATAACGAAGAAACACCCGGGACGTCGCAGCCTGAAACTTCATCAGCAAGCGCTCAGACGGCTCGGGATGAAACCCCGCTCCATGAGGTTGAATCCGATCGTCTCTCACGTCTACAGTTTCAATTCAGGCAGACGCTGGCTTCACTTAAAAGGGAACAATGGAATGATGATTCCCTTAAATTTGCAAAGATGCAGTTGTTCTAATAGACGGCCAATGCACGTCACACCCCATGCCACAGGGTCCTCACTTTGTGCTTAATAATGATCTGTTATATCGGGTGGCAGAGCATGAGGGACAGATGAGGTCACTGTTGTTAGTACCGTGGACTTACCGGCGACAGGTCTGTGAAGTAGCGCATACCCATCTGGTGGGAGCCCATTTGGGCCCCAAAAAAACACTTGAGAGAATTAGGCTCCGATTTTTTTGGCCCGGAATTAACGAGGTGGTTCGCCACTTTTGCACATCCTGTCCGGAATGTCAATTGAGGCAAATTCCTAGGAGGGACCGTGCTCCTCTAGTTCCCTTACCATTAATAGATATCCCTTTCGAAAGTATTGGGGTCGACCTGATGGAACCCCTATAACCCTCAGTCAGAGGTCATAAATATATAATGGTCCTGGTAGATTAAGCTACTCGATTTCCAGAGGCTGTTCCATTGCGCTCAGCTACTTCAAAAGCTATTGCACGGGAATTAGTTGGGGTATTTGTGCGTGTAGGAATCCCTAAAGAAATCCTGACGGATCAAGGGACTCCTTTCACCTCACAGACGTTCAGGGAGACTGCCAAGCTACTTCAAATAAAGCATTTAAAGACCTCGGTATATCATCCTCAAACCGACGGTCTTGTAGAGAGGTTTAATCAAACTCTCAAACAGATGTTGCGTAAGGTAGTCAATGAGGACAGAAGGAACTGGGACCAGCTCCTCCCCCTCGTCCTTTTTGCATATCGGGAAGTCCCACAAGCCTCCACGGGGTTCTCACCTTTTGAATTACTATATGGACGACAACCCCGGGGCATATTAGACGTCTTAAAAGAAGGATGGGAGGAAGAGGCTCTCCCGTCAACAAATATATTAGAGTATATCGCGCAGTTACGCAATAGATTTGAGAAAATTAGACCCATATTGAAAACACATATGGAAAAGGCGCAAGCAGCTCAGGCCCGATGCTATAACCATGGTACATCTCTGCGGGAATTCCGCCCGGGAGACCGGGTCATGGTTTTAGTTCCTACCTCACATTCCAAATTACTGGCCCATTGGCAAGGCCCTTATGAAATTAAGGAGAGGAAGGGGCTGGTCGACTATTTGGTGAAACAACCGAATTGTCGACCCAGGGAGCGGATTTATCATATCAATCTGCTGAAACCGTGGAAGGACAGGGATTCCGAACCCTCCTCCGGACAGTCCCGCTCTCCCTTTGCTCATCAATTACACCTTAATTTCGGAGATAATTTGACTCGCCAACAACGTCAGGAGCTCGAAGCAGTTATCCTGTCTGTCCCTGAGGTAGTCAATGAAAAGCCAGGTCGGACCTTCCTGGTTGTGCATGACATTGTGACGAAACCTGGGGTTATAGTCTGAGAACGCCCATACAGAAATCCCAAGGCAAAAAAGGCTGAAGTGGAGTTGGAGATCAGACGAATGCTGGAGCTAGGTGTGATTGAGGAAAGTTATAGTCCCTGGTCCAGTCCTATCATTATGGTCAGTAAGCCTGATGGAAGTTGAAGGTTTTGCAATGACTTCCGTCGGCTTAACCAAGTCTCCCAATTTGACGCCTATCTGATGCCGCGAGTGGATGACCTCCATGAGCGGCTAGGACATGCCAAATTTTTGACTACTTTAGATATGACTAAGGGGTACTGGCAGGTTCCCTTAACGGACTCCGCTAAGGAAAAGACAGCGTTCAGCACCCCTAGCGGTCACTGGCAGTATCGTGTCCTCCCATTTGGATTACATGGGGCACCTGCGACCTCATAATTTATATAGTGCTCCCTACTTGGATGACGTCGTCATCTATTCCAACACCTGGGAGGAACACATACAGCAAGTTGGAGCTGTATTGCGGACACTGGCAAAAGCTGGGCTTCGTATCAACCCGAAAAAGTGTTACTTTAGGTTGGTCAAGGCCAAATATTTAGGTTATCTAGTGGGCCGGGGTATGGTGAGACCACAGTGTTCTAAAATAGACGCCATTGTGAATTGGCCCCGTCCGATAACCAAGAGGCAAGTTCAGGCATTTCTCGGCTTAGCTGGTTACTATTGCCGGTTTGTACCCCAGTTTTCCGAGAGAGCTACGCCCTTGACAAACCTCACAAAGAAGGGTCGACCTAATCATGTAGTATGGGATGATATATCAGATGCTGCATTCAGTGACTTGAAACTGGCCCTTATGTCAGCTCCTATATTAAAGTCACCAAATTTCTCTTTACCTTTCATTCTCCAGACGGACGCTTCGGACACAGGTCTTGGAGCCGTGCTGAGCCAGAGTGTCAACGGAGTTGAACACCCCATTATGTACCTGAGCCAGAAACTGTTGGATCGGGAAACTAGGTATGCGGCAGTGGAGTGGGAGGCTTTGGCTATTAAATAGGCGATTACTCAGCTGAGACACTACCTCTTGGAATGTGAATTCACTCTTGTGAAGGACCATGCACCCTTGCAGTGGATGGCCTTGCACAGGGAGTCCAATCTGCGGGTCACGAGGTGGTTTTTGGATCTACAGCCCTATAAGTATTCGGTCGTTTATCGCCGGGGTGTTCTGCAAGCCAATGCCGATGCCCTTTCTAGATGCCATGACTTCTTGGACTGGTACGCCCGACCCGACGGGTCTGGGCTGGGGGGGGGGCCATGTCACACACGTGCGAATAGGGGGACGTTGTGTGGACCAACTAAAGGTAATTCCACGCCAGGCCAGGGGAGGGCAGGGTGCATTAAACCTTCTCCTGCTATCTCTACAGACCAGCCGTGGGAAAACCTATCTGAATCAAGAACATCACTTCCGGTTCTGGTGCCTAGAAGAACGTCACTTCCAGTTCCGGCGCCCAGAACATTGTCACTTCCGGTCCCGGCTCCCAGGCTGATGTCAGAGAAACATCACTTCCGGTCAACCTACATCACTTTCAGTTAACAGACATCACTTCCTGTCTGACCATTTAAAACCGCCATCTTCTCCAACCTTCAGCAGTTCTGTCTTGGACTCTCTACAGTCAACTTCATTGTTGCTTAAAAAAATCAATACCTTTGCAGCCAGGAATATTATACGGGTGGCTCCCCCAAACCTTTTTACGTGTGTCAAGTCTCTTCCTTTTACAGAAGCTTAGGAACCATACTGAAAAGTGCACTTGTGGACAGTAACGTATTACTTGAAAAGATATATAGTTTTAAAGTAAACAATCGAAAAGTATTAATCAAGTAGCCACGGTTCATGTCAAAGACAGGTTATAAAATAATTTAAATATATTTGCTTCAATGCCATTCTTATAGATTTGCATGTTGTGGACGTATCTTTAATGCTGCTTCATTTCTCAAGCGTATTCCTGTAAAGCCTGCTTTGTTTATTATTATTTTTGAGGCATCTTACTCACCTCCTATCTGATTTTATACTCTCCATCTCTGACGGTGACTCTGTTAGCATGCCTTATACGCCTTCACTCCTCCTTGTGTGCCTCACACTCGCACTTCCTCTTTTGCTGTGTCACCAAAGCCACACTGACCAATCACACCAAACCCAAACCGACCAATCAGATTGCTCAGGGGGTCTGGACACACAGACCTTGGTGTTTCATTATATAGTAGATTGCTAAATAAATTCAAATACTAAAGGAAACTTTCATGACAGAGTATCTTTTATAGAGTGATGTGTCATTCAGTGTTTTACAACATCTGCATTGCAAGATACAAAATTGATAATCAGTATGTGTGGAATAACTATTGGACTTCTTCAACTAAAAGCTCCAGAATCCTGAGTTTGACTGGACACTGCCTGTGTTGAGTGTCAATTCATTCTCCTTGTCTGCATAGGTGTTTTTCCTGACACTCCAGTGTTCCTCTCAAAAACAAACAATGCATATAATAGGTTAATTGTCAACTCTAAACTGGACACATATGAATGAGGTGTAATGGAAGGGTACCCTGTGCAGTTTTGGTCCCTATGTTGTAATTAATAGTTCTGAGATATACTCCAATCTACAATAAGACAATATGATAGTGAGTGGAGGAGTATATTGTATTTATATAAATATTATATGTAAGTATTGCTATGTAAAATGGGTAAATTATGATAGGTAGTATTTATGGTTACTTTAAACCTTTGCATTTTATATATATATATATATTGTCACAATAGTTACAAATGTAAGTGTGTTCTACACTCCCTTATTTACCAACGCTGAAGTAATGTAACTGTATATGGTGTGTAAGACATGTTGTAAGAAACATGTATTCAGTTTAAAAGCAACAGAATACTACACTAAAATGAGACCATGTTTGTTTATACAGCCAACACAATGGGAGGATCTCACCATACATTCCTATACTCCAACCTCACCTGAGGAAGCTATCTAAGATGGCCCTTTAATGGATGTTGGCATTTACTGGTGCCAGGGTGAAACATTTATGACAATAAAGAAAAGAAAAAATGAATACATCTCATGTCAAAATTAGCCACAAAATATTTACTGTCTTGAGTTTAAAATCTGTTAGACTATATACAACTTTTTATGCATTTACTCAATTCCTTCTCAGATTTTTTTCAATTGAAATACTTGAAATACAAATGAAATACATTATTAATAAAATACTAAATGATCCCTATAAACCCCATCTTCTCACCTAGTTGAAGTGTTTGCATGTGTTTTCTTTTGGTATGACAAATAGATTTGTACCTTGAATTTGCTGGGTGTTTCGGTTTGAGGGTGTGTGACTTAATGAATCCTATTTCCTTCTGTTGATTTCAAAAAATGTCATTGTAAGCTCATTAAAATAGCAAAGTGAACACAAAGCACATCTTCCCTTTACAGACCAGGTTGACCTTCTTAATTAAGATAACATTACAGCTGCAACATTTTACTCAATATACTGATAAGTACCCTTGCTGGTATAAAGAAAATACAGTCAAATACTGTGAAAATCAAAATGACTAAATCCAAAAAATTGCATTACTTTCAATATAATGACAATGGCTTGGCTGCATGGATTTACCAGGCCAGCAATACAGGAGCCTCCTGCCTTTTGTACAGTTCCTGTTAAATGGACAAGCACCGACATGGGATTTAGCCTGCCTTTGTTAGTCTGGATGTACTTTACCTCAATCCCTGTGGTTAGAAAATTTTACCTGCTTCCCAAGATCCATAAATCCCCAGAGTCTTGGACAGTCCCCTTTGAGGTTCCGCCGGGACGTCCGATTGTTTCAGACGGCTCGTCAGAATAGTATAATGTTTCGGAGTGGATTGACCATTTTTTAAATCTAGTTTCTCAACAACACAATAGTTATGTCCGTGACACCTATCACTTCTTGCAGATCATCCGAGGATGTCTCTTTCCAAAAAATGCCTTCCTATTTACAATTGACGTAGAGTCATTATATACCAACATTAGTATGGAGTTGGGCCTAAAAGTGGTTCAAAAAATGTTTCATAGGTTTCCGGATCCGAATCAACTGAATGAAGGTATTCTGGAGTTGCTCGAACTTAGTCTTAAATGCAATGATTTTAAATTTAATGGTAAAATGTGTCTTCAGATGTACGGGACAGCAATGGGGAAAAAGTTTGCCCCAGCCTATACTAATATTCATATGGCTGACTTGGAGCAGACATGTTTTGATAAGAGTGCCCGTATAACATGGTTATATCAAAGGTACCTAGATGACATCTTTTGGGTTTGGTGTTTTGGTATGGAGGAATTTAAGAAATTTGTGGATGTTTTGAATAGCCATCATGTAAATATTAAGCTGCAAGTGAAAACTAGTTACAGCTCTTTGTCATTTCTGATAAAGGAAATCTTTTTCACAGAAAGTGGGAATGGTAGATTTCTGTATTCTAGAGTGTTTTTTAAGCCCACAGACACACATGCCTTGTTGCACGCGTCTAGCTTTCATCCATTGCACACCTTTAGGGGTATTGTGAAGTCTCAGCTGATCTGGTTCTTTAGAATCAACATGCTACAGTCAGATGTGAAAAATACCATTCACATTTTATTTGGAGCCTTATGGAAGAGGAGATACTCCGGATGTAGACTGAGGGAAATCAAATATGAGGTACAAACAACATACAAGCAGTATCAAATTAGGACTCAGGACACAAAAGTAGTTAGAGTAGGAATTCCCCAATTACAAGATCGGGATTGGGCCAACATGAACATTCTTGATATATCCTTCTTGACCATGCATGAGTCATCATTGGAGGAAGGAAGAATACAGATAGAAACAGAACTGAGGAATTATGACTGAAGAGAATGGTCATATCCAATGTATGTTGTTCCTGTATTTGGTGCAGAAGGATGATGGGGAACAGGTACTTTAATGAAATAAATACGCATTGGGTAAAGACAATTTTGGAGACCTTTGCTGCTTGTTGCCAGTGTGGAGCCGAGGTTGGCAATGGGAATTTGGTAGACATTTGGATAAGGAACAACAATGGTTTCTCTTTCTGACAGATTTTGAGACTGTTCCATTGGACCACCAGATGATCCTGATGACCGGTTTGGCCTGGAGCAGTAATAAAATACAGGAGAGACAGGGGGTGATTTGGGGCAGAAACGAGATAGGGATACAGCAATTGTCAAGGTTACAAAGTTTCATTATGAAAATAGATAGCTGTGCAGACATTTTTTATTCTGAGGGAGCTGACCTTTTTTGTGAGTAGGATTGATAGGGTTTTTAGTTTTAAGGGCCCTGATGTTAAGATCACCTTTCAGCAGCTTAAAGAGATTAGGGGACTTAGTGCAATGGTACAAAGACAGGAGTTGGGGTAGAGGGAGAACGTCTATATGAACTTACCCCCCTGTACCCTAACCTTAAAAAAAGAAAATGGGTCCCTAATGTTAATGGGATAGTGGAGGGGGCTGCTGATATTAATAGTGTAATACAGTGGGGTCGGAGGAGCTAGATAGGTTTAGATATCTACAGGGTGAGGGGGAAGGGAAGGAGAGGATGCTCAGGAGAACAATGGGGGCTATGGAGTCGAAGAGTTAACACATAGGATAGAACAATTGGAAGGGGAGGAGATACAGGTGAGGGAAAATAGGCAACGGGGGAGGTGATTCCAATAGTGGTGACCTATTCTAATCAAGCGCACCAAATAAAAAGGAGCTTGTTTGACACTTTTATTAAATTACAGGAAGTCATGGATCCACTTAAGGAGTTCAGCCTATAGAAGGAATAAAAACTTAAAGGACTAATTGGTTCATGCCTCTTCTACCTGTACTAAGCGGAAATAAGTTTGCCTGGAAGGTTCCCTTTGTTTACAAAAAAATAGGTGGGAATGCTTCCCAACAAACAGAATTTCCTATTTTACAAAATTTTACTTTTCAGTCACAAAATTGTATTTATGCCATCCAGTGTGTGGAGTGTCAGATGTTATACATTGGGGAAATCAAAAAATTATTTAAGGGCTAGGTTTACCCAACACCTAAGACTGATAGAAAATCAAGAAAAACAGACACCCTTGTATATACATTTTGCACAGAACCACCATAATCCAATTATGTTTGGCCTATCCACTGAAACCTATTGGAACAAAGCATGCAGGATTAAAAAGGAGAGAGAATGGATCAAGCAATTAGACACATGTGCCCCTAATGGTTTAAACGAGAGGTAGGTATTTTTAGATTCTGGGACAAGAGGACTAACTTTATTATATTTTATTTGTAAAATGTTTGGTCTGTGTACCCAAGCAAATGCCGTAGGCATTAACCCCCCCCCCCCCCCAAGCCTAACCTCTATCAATAACCTCTAAGGTGATACATTAATTCAATCTGCAGTGACCTGAGAATCCTATAAAAAACACCATACAATGATCATTGCTACAAGAAATAATAGAGAAAAAACAAAAGAGATGGAAAAATTATAGGAGTAGGTTGCAATTGAACAAGAAAGAGATTAAAACCAGAAAGAAAACAAATAAATAAAGCCCAGAAAGTTATAAAAATAATCAAAGTTGAACTGTCCTGATTCCAGATTTTTTCTGACTAGACACAAGAATGGCTTGCCATTTTTAAGAAACGTCCCAGAACTAGGACTCTAGGTTATGCATGCAATCTTTAATAGGGCAGCACAATGACATCATAGGTCACATGTCACATGACTAGCATCTGTGTTGTATCTATAAACAATAAGGAGGCATCCACATATCCAATATGGCAGTGTCCAAACAAGAAAAGCACAAACACAAAAGTAAATTGCTGTAAATTCCTGACATCATCACAGTAAAAATCATGTAAAGCATAAAATCCTAAATTCCACACACATTTGTAATACAAATGATACATTCAATTTCCTGTGGCATTAATTCATTTTTTGCAATTTTGTTGTTCAGTCTACTTTTGTGCTTCCTTCTGGGATGTAAGGTTAGCAGTCTTTTGAGAGCCTTTGTTTAGGATTTTTTGGGATTAGAATTAGTTTTTTTTGTTTTTGATTTTGAAAGTATTACTTTGGAATTAGGATTTTGTTAATTGGCTCTCTTCTTTGACATTTTTCTAGTAAGAGTGCTTTTGTTTTGTTTTTGATCATTTTTTTCAGTTTAAGTTCTGATTTTGTTATTATTAAAATATTATCTTTATTAATTTTATGCTTAATATTTCTTTTTTTAGAATGCAGTTATTATTTTGGTCATTTATTTTGACAGTTTTGGACTTTGTGTTGGGAAACTGTCACAATTTTTTCAATGTATATTTTAAAGAAGGACTGAAAAATCTCACTGATTTGATGAAGAAACCTAAATTATGGGGGTGAGATAGTGAGGTCAGACAGAAAAGCAGTATTACACATGGTTTTGTTGTATTTAATCATTTATGACATGTCCACAATTGTAAGTAGTTAAAGGGTACACTTACCATTAATTTTCTGCATTTCGAGGGATGGAGCTGATGATAAAAGCAAGAACTTGCCAGCTCTACAATAAATCTGCTGGCCTGTTATAGGCTTTAAAATCATGTCCTGCTTCTGGGTCTGCCTCTATGTCACTACTTATCTGCCTACAATGTTATGTCAGTTACTTTCAAATTGTAATGTTTTGAGATTCTTTTTAATTTTTTGTGTTTTACTTAGGCCAGAATTACATCACCCATTTCCAAAGGGATTCTCCCATGATGCAATGGTGTGATGCCATGTTCAATGCAAATTCCAGAAAAAAAAACAAATCTAAATCTGTTAAGTAGTTCTCTTGTTCACTACCTAAGCAGATGTAAAATACGCCCAGAGGCTGGCGCATGAGTGAGAAGGGTCCTGCCAGCCGCCCCCCTCCACCTTGGCCCCCTGTGTGTCTCTCTTGGATTTGCGCAAATAAATCTGTACCGCAAGTGAATTATGATACATAGCACAATAAGAAAAGTCACAAAATCAACCAGAATATTCAAGCAAATTATAGAAAAAACCTGATCTAAATCTGTTAAGTAGTTCTCTCGTAAAAACCGGACAGACATACAGACAGACAGACGTTGGATTTTATATATATAGAGATGTCACAGACTATAAAATAAATGTTAACACTGCATTCCCAGGCCTCCAAAAACCCTAAAAATGATGTGTTGGTGAATTCTAAAGACCCAAGAATGACTATAGAAAATTAAAAAATAAATGTGAAATCATGAAACACTGCAATAAAAGGCATATTGCACTTTCAGTTTTTAACTAACATTCCCAAGACTTACAAATAAGGTTGGCTGGAAACTGATCCTCAATGGGAATACAAGACAAGACTCTTTATTGCCATGGACCAATGCCCCATACCAGTTTACTTTTCACCTATATGCCTTATACTGCTGGAATGAGCTCCAACCCCCTATAACCTTAAATTAAACTAAGTGGGTTTCAGAAGTAGATGGTGGTGGATAAATCAATTTTATAGTTCATGCATTTGGTTCAAGGAGTGCTTTTTCTATACATTTTGTGTTACTGATTATACAGTAGATTTCATGCTTGTAATTGGCGTTTAGTGAGGGGTTAAACGTAGCCGAGTTACTCATCTGGAATGTATGCATTGCTTTTAGAATCTATTGAATTTTTATTACTAACTTAATTGCTTACAGGCTTTGTTTGGCATTTTTGGAGGATCTTTTGTCTGAAAGCATAAGTTGAAAAGGAAAAACTTTAGGAAACTCAGATGAATGCCAAGGTGGCAAGGAGTTATTGTTTCCAAGGAACCAATAATAAACATTGCTAAAAAGATAATTGGATTTGTTCACTCTTTTATTTTATACCATATTTATTTGATATTATCAAAAAAAATAATAACACTGGAAATGAAAAGATTATATACTGTTTTCTATTTTCTAATATTTCTGTTCTCCCAAAGGATATAACGTATACTTCTCTATAAGAAACTAAGTCAATATATATCTTTACATGTCATCCTTTCTATTACTTATAACTAACTTCTTATTCACTCCATCATTTTATGACTTAAATATTTTTCTAAGCATCTGAATGCAGTTGCATCAACATCTGTCAATAATTTAAAGTAGTCTGATCCTACCAGTTTATTACAAAATGATGATGCTGGCTGAATTCTGTTTGGAATGAAAAAGGAGTGCCGAAGGAAGCAAAAGCAAAGACTGAAATTGAAGCATACAACAATCCTTAAAAATTAAATTGGAAGACAAGGCAAAATTAGAAAAGCACTTTGCCAAGGTTATATTCTATTACCTTATTTATGCCAAGTATATCAATATAAAGAGCTGGACTTGAGTAAACTGAAGCTGGAATAAAATTAGAGGAGGAATTATCAATAAACTCAAACATGCTGATGACAGCACTGTGAAAACAGAAAGTGATGAAGAATTGAAAAGATTTATGAAGAAAATAAAAGAAGAAAGTTCAAATGCTGGCCTAATGCTTAATTTAAAGAAGCTTACACTGAGTTTGTCAGTCTGCAGCCCATTTTATCCTGTTTGATTCAGTAGTATGGAAAATGCAGTCATAAAATAAGGACACATCTTCTACTTGGAAGCCATACCATGAGAAACCTTGATAGAATATCGAAATCCAAGATATTTAATCAATAAAATACTTTTGAATATTAAAATTAGAGTACATCTAGTAGCAAGATATAACTGGAAAATGGTCAACCAGAAAGAAAAGGGATAGCAATCCATGACTTGTGACCTGTGATGCTGGAGATTACTGAAATTAAGGCAGAGAGATTAGCTTTAGCTCACATCAAAACAAAATGTGTACTGCAACGGTTTTACATCAAGAAGTGGCTCTTAAATTAGGTACATTTGCCATATCCTTAAAATACAACAAATATGTTGGAGAAATAAAAACGGCATGTACTAATTTTTATTAAGTTGTTGCAGATTTCTACTCTGAATGCCTCATTTTGTCTCCCACTGATGGTCTAATGGGTGAATATTTAGAGACTGATGAGGCACTTGCATTAGGCTGATTTTGTTGGGATCTTTTCTATTCATGTAAAATGGAGTATTATCTTCCAAAAACAGCCCATTCACAAATCAGTATGCTGCTGCTATGAAGGGATGTGCCATATACGTAATGATATTCGAATATCCAGTAATAGTCAATTCTTTAAGTAATCATATCAAGACTTCCACAACATTACACTGTCACCACCAGTCGATAATTTTGATACCTGCTTGACGGATTCATCAGTTTATCTAAATATGGTCATACCCTTGACATGTCATCCAAATGACTCAGCAGGACTGGGATTACTCATACCAAGCCATTTTGTTTCAGTGCTTCATCATCCTGTGTTTGTGCTTTGAATTCTACAACAAAACCACCAACAAGGATGAAACTTTGGTGGGCCGCGGATGGTTTGTGGACATGTCTCTTTCACTGTCACTGCTGTACTCTGTTGATAGTCAGCTGATTATTGTCTATTTCCTACTCTCCATTAATTGCATTGGTCTGCATTGTTGTAAGTTATTGATGGTCTTTGTAGTTCAGAGAATTGCTATTGGCTGGACGTTTTGAGGTACTGCTTGATCCACCTGTGCATTCTTTTACTGCTCCTAATACACCTAGATCCTCAAGGCTGACTTCGCAGCTTTGATTAAAGACACGAAGGAGAGGTCCCCATCGGCAAAGATCTTCGTTTCAGGCCCACTACCTCTCGTCAGACTATCCAACGAGTACTACAGTCGTCTGCTAGGATTGAACAACTGGCTATAGGGTTTCTGCAAGAAGAAAGATGTCGGTTTCATCAACAATTGGAATCTCTTTTTGGAAAGGCCGCGTTTCTTCAACCGTGGTGGCCTGCATCCGAACAGTTTTGGCGCCCGGGTCCTCTCCGAAAACATATTGAAGGTAATTCGTTTATCTTGACTATCTATCTCTGCTCTTAACCCCTTCCGAAATGATACTGTTGTGCTAGGACATGATAAGTGTTTAATAGAATCTTCCGTTAAAGTGCACAACATTAATAATGTAATAAGCAATCTCAATGCACGTAGAAAATCTAGGAAATACGGCATAAACTCCAATAATCTAATTAAAATTACTATTTTAGAGGAACAATGTATTAAAACTATGAAAACAGATCACAGATTAAACAAAAAATACACACAGAGCGACGCTAATAAAAATAATTTAGTTCCTATTCCAAATATCAATAACGCACATAGTATTCATCTCTGCACCTCCGAAACATTAAATATGGCACTATTAAATGTTAGAGCTTTAACTAACAAAGCGTTTTTTTTTATCAACGATCTTATTAGTGATAAAAAAATAGTTTTTATTGCACTAAGTGAAACGTGGCTTAGCTCAGACGGCGCGGCTGTTTTAATCGAATCTGCGCCTCCGGATTACAGTTTTACTCGTGCAGACCGCCAGGGTAAAAGGGGAGGCGGCTTAGCAAACATTTACTCGAGCCGGTTAAAATGTAAAGATGTCAGTTTTGGTAAGTTCAAGTCCTTTGAGTATCTCGCCGTTGTTATTCATGGAGATTCTCAAGTTCTAGTATTATCCGTGTATAGACCTCCAAAATTCAACGCGTCTTTTTTTGAGGAATTCTCTGACTTAATGTCAATTTTAATTACTAACTATGACACACTCCTAATAGTTGGCGACTTTAATTTTCATATAGATAATCAGTGTGATCTAAAAAGTAAAAGAATTTATGAACCTCCTGGATTCTTTTGATTTGAGACAGCTCGTAAATCAGCCTACACATAAAGCAGGTCATACGTTAGACTTAGTGATTACTAAAGGACTGAAAGTTGATATAAAGCAGATCATTGATATTGGTCTATCAGACCATTTTCTTCTACTTTTTAATATAGAAATAATGATAAAAAACACCCATGAGAAGCATATTGTTAAAAAACGCTTCTTTGACTCAGCAGCAGCTTTAAAACTTACAAACATTCTAAGCAATCAGTCTGTTTATAGTGCCAACTATAATAGCGAGGATAATGTAAATAGTAAGGTGGAAAGATTTAATACTAAAGTGAGAGCTGCTGTTGACATAGTTGCACCTGAAAAGACAGTGAAAAAATCTTCTAGCATTGTTATACCATGGAAGACCCAAAGAGTGTCGGATTTAAAGAGAACATGCCGCAGAGCTGAGCGTAAATGGAGGAAGACTAAACTTACTATCCACTATGAAATATTAAAAGTTAAAATAACAGAATACAATAACACGGTCCGTCTTGAGAGGCGCTGCTATTTCTCCAAGATTATAAATAACAATGCTAGTAATCCCAGAGTCTTATTTTCTACAATTGATCACCTACTAAACCCAGGTAACTCAAAGGAATGCCTCCTAAGTACTTCCAGTAAAACCTGTGAGGCTATCGCTGTATTTTTCAATCAAAAAATTAATGATATTAGAAATAACATAGTATATCCCTCCAACACTAAGGATCCTGCTAAACCCCAACATTCTGTTATAAACAAATTAAACTCTTTCACTAGGATAGATTTACCTTAGTTACAAAAAATAATATCTCAATTAAAATCCTCCACCTGCGTCCTTGACCCAATACCAACAAGGTTTTTCAAAGAAGTATCGGGCGTGCTAATTGATAATGTTCTTGACATAGTAAATTCATCATTAGATACGGGGATCTTCCCAGACTGTCTTAAGACTGCTGTAGTTAAACCCCTTCTTAAGAAACATAATCTTGACCCCTCGGCTCTTGAAAATTTCAGACCCATCTCTAACCTGCCTTTCTTAAGTAAAGTTCTGGAGAAGGCAGCCATTATGCAGTTAAATGACCACCTAAATAAACATGCTATTCTTGATAAATTTCAGTCGGGTTTTAGAACAAATCACAGCACAGAAACTGCACTCATTAAAGTAGTAAATGATTTGCGAGTGAATGCAGACAGAGGCCATTTATCTGTTCTCATCCTCTTAGATCTGAGTGCTGCATTTGACACCATTGATCATAATATTCTTAGAAATCACCTTAGTCAATGGAATGGACTGAATGGATGAATAGTAACTTTCTCGAGTTAAATAAAGAGAAAACTGAAATCTTAGTGATTAGCAATAATGGATACAATGAGGCTATTAGAAATAAACTGGATACATTAGGATTAAAAGTCAAGACGGAGGTAAAAAGCTTAGGGGTAATTGTTGACTGTAATCTGAATTTTAAATCGCATATTAATCAGATCACTAGGACAGCATTTTTTCACTTAAGAAACATAAGTAAAGTTAGACCTCTTATATCACTGAAAGATGCTGAGAAATTAGTTCATGCGTTTGTTTTCAGTCGACTAGATTACTGTAACGCACTCCTCTCAGGACTACCCAAGAAAGACATAAATCGTTTGCAACTAGTGCAGAATGCAGCTGCTAGAATCCTAACTAGGAAAAGAAAATCCGAACACATTTCTCCAGTTTTAATGTCACTACACTGGTTACCTGTGTCATTCAGGATTGACTTTAAAATTCTGCTTATGATTTATAAAGCCTTAAATAATCTCGCCGCATCTTATATATCGGAGTGTCTGACACCATATATACCAAATCGTAACCTTAGATCCTCAAATGAGTGTCTTCTTACAATTCCAAAAGCAAAACTTAAAAGAAGTGGTGAGGCGGCCTTCTGCTGTTATGTACCTAAGATCTGGAATAGCCTGCCAATAGGAATTCGCCAGGATAATACAGTAGAGCACTTTAAAACATTGCTGAAAACATATTACTTTAACATGGCCTTTTTATAACTTCAATTTAACTTAATTTAACTTAATCCTGATACTCTGTATGTTCAATTTCCTCATAATAACTATTCATGGTGGCTCTAAAATCCGTACTGACCCCTACTCTCTCTTCTGTTTCTTTTTCCGGTTTCTTTGTGGTGGTGGCCTGCGCCACCTCCACCTACTCAAAGCCTCATGATGCTCCAACAATGATGGTTGGATTAAAAGGCAGAAGTCTACGTGACCATCATCATCAAGCCCTTCCATGAGAACCCTAAATCCAAAGAGGACTGTTTCATTTATGTTAGGTAGAATGCCCAGAGGGGACTGGGCGGTCTCATGGTCTGGAATGCCTACAGATTTTATTTTTTTCTCCAGCCGTCTGGAGTTTTTTTTTGGTTTTTTCTGTCCCCCCTGGCCATTGGACCTTACTCTTATTCGATGTTAATTAATGCTGATTTATTTTGTTTTCTTATTGTGTCTTTTATTTTTCTATTCTTTATTATGTAAAGCACTTTGAGCTACTGTTTGTATGAAAATGTGCTATATAAATAAATGTTGTTGTTGTTGTTGTAGATATTAAATTAAACCTTTCATTTCTCTGCCTAAAGGGGCACTTTATTTAGCTATAAAGTAAATTTCAGTTTGGGTGTTATGATTTGAATACACTTTAATAGAGGGTATGGGCCCCCCTAAATGCTCCAAAAGCCAGACCAGGCCTTCCCATCATGGCTAGGACAGGCCTACACCCAGGAAATCTGACCTCCTGACTCCATAAAGAGGCTTTGGCCTACTCAAGCCCAAAATGAGGAATTGCTTTTCACAGTTCAACATATCTTTTTAAATTCCAAAAAATATTTCAAAAATACATGTAAATATCCTTCTGCGGAAAGGAACCATAAAACCTTTGCTTAGAAAGGAAAAAGCTGGTGAAATATCTTTATTAATATAAGAATGCATTCATAAAATTCCAAAGAGCACAAAAATGGCAAAAATAAGGCAAAAAGTTACTTTGTTGTTAGGACTTTTTTCCCATTTTTTTGGATTTTGCTTCAATTTTTGAGAGCTGCTTCCCAATATTGTAGACTTTTACTGCAAAATTAACATTTTTTTTATATAATTTGTGTTATAGTAGATTTCATATTTTATATATTTTATTTTTTATTGTAAATTCAAATGATTTACCAATGTTTATGTGCATTGCTTGGTGAAATACAGTACATCAACTGTTCTTTGTTAAATTCATATGGATTGCAAAAGCCAGTTCTGTCACTAGACTAGTTACTTTAGTAGGTGTAATATTTGAACATTTTAGTATACATTCACACTTTAAATTTAGGAGATTTATTGAATATTTGTTTCTGCATAATCTCTTATTTGTTCATTGATGTTTCAAGTGTAGAGTACCTGAGCTTTGGAACTGTACCTATTATCTATTATTTGGCTGATGCCTTTATCCAAGATGACTAACAACTTTTGACATACAACTGTTTCCGTTTCTTTTATTTTTCCAGTTGGAGCACAGGCAGGGCAAGTGACTTGCTCATGGTCACACACTGACAATGACAGGATTGGAACCCACAATCTCAGGCTTTGAAGTCCAAAGCTCTAACTACTATGCCACACTCTTGCATGCAGATGAAGGACTATTTTATCTTTAAATTTGACCTTGTGTTTTTGATTGGCTGAAAAAGTCTAGAAAACTCCTGACTTTTATACTTTATGTAAGCATAAAAACATAATAACAAAGCAAAACTCAATCAAGTGAACACAACAAAGCAAGTCCAACATTATGTTCCAAAGACACTCCATGAAAATCTTTGTTTTTCTATTAACCTATTTTCATTTCAATTGTTTACACAATTGTAGTCAGTGCTGCTGTGCAACAGCAATTAAACTGGCTATGGTCTGTCATTTAGTATGAAAAGATAATGCCTGAAAAATGCTCGCCTTGCCAAAACAAATATACCTTAGAGTCTGCCAATAAAGCAAACGAAAAGTTAATTGAATGGAACGGAAAATCTCACAAAAGCAAACACAAAAAAAAGAAAAGGCTATGACTACATTTTAAAAATAATTAGTACAAAGCTGTTGGCCATGACAGTTTTCTTATTATTTTAAGTGCCCCAACACTTTATCAAAATGAGCATCATGGGCTGTGTCTGTAAAAATTAGTTTAGGGCTAGTGGTATGAAATTCCAATTAGTTTGACCATGGGGCAAGTGAAGTATAGTGTAAATTCACGTAAAGGTTTGCACAACAGAATTTAAAATGTTGCAAACATTTACAGAAGAGCAGATCAGGAGTTACACTATAAACCTTGTGAGAAAAGCTTGAGAATACTTCTGGACTCATTACTGTTCTCAAAATGAAAATGCATAAAAATGAGTAGAAAAGCCAATAAGATTAGGAATTATATAGCATACTGTGTTGAGTGTGCTTGAGAGGCTGCATTTGAAATACGGTGGGCAATTTTAGTCTCCATATTACAAGAAGAACATATGTGAGCTATGATGAATGACCGAAGCAGTTTAATATTTTTATCTTAAGCGGATTAAGAGGTAACCACATCAGGTGACTGACCTCCAATCTGCTTCTAAAAAGCTCCTTGCTTGTGTTTAATATTTGTTTCTGTTTCAAGCCTTGGCTCCTGTTTGATTATAGCACCATGTGTGGCAGCAGCAATGACCCTTGAAATGTTTTGCTACTAATGTCAGTGCTTCAGGTGGCTAAATGTTCCAAGGTTTTGTTTTCAAAGGGAAGCCAAATTTGTGGGCAGTAGAAGAGGACATGCAAACTGATTGAAAAAAGAATTCTGTTACTATAGTTGTTAATGATGTCACAATTAGCAGTCAAGTCAATTTCTCTGCTGTTGTCTTGTTGAAAATTAATTAATTAGGGGAGGATTTTAGAAAGACTGGAAGAGACCCAGGTAAAGAATATAACCCAAAAATCCATGATCCAGAGACTCTTCAATGAAAAGCTAGGACTTTATAAATAAGAACATACAGTGATCCCTCGCCATAACGCGCTTCGACTTTTGCGGCTTCACTCCATTGCGGATTTTAAATGTAAGCATATCTAAATATATATCGCAGATTTTTCGCTGGTTCGCAGATTTCTGTGGACAATGGGTCTTTTAATTTATGGTACACGCTTCCTCAGTTTGTTTGCCCAGTTGATTTCATACAAGGGACGCTATTGGCGGATGGCTGAGAAGCTACCCAATCAGAGCACGTATTACGTAGTAAATAAAACTCCTCAATGATATACGATATGCTTCCCGTGCGGTGCTTTGCACACTTCAAATCTCTAACAGCCCGTATTGATTTTTGATTGTTTGCTTTTTTCTGCCTCTTTCTCTGACATTCTCTGCTCCTGACGGAGGGGGTGTGAGCAGAGGGGCTGTTTGCACAGAGGCTGTTTGCTTAGAAGATACGGATGCTCCTCTAAAACATGCTGAAAAGACTACCTTCACATTGATCCCTTCATTGCGGCGGCTTTATCGCGGTGCTTTGTTAACTTTAAAACCCAACAGCCCTATTGATTTTTGATTGTTTGCTTTTCTCTCTCTCTGTCTCTCTGTCTCTCTCTCTGACATTCTCTGCTCCTGACGGCACTCCTTTGAAGAGGAAGATATGTTTGCATTCTTTTAATTGTGAGAAAGAACTGTCATCTCTGTTTTGTCATGGAGCACAGTTTGAACTTTTGACTAAAGAGTGTTATTTCATGTCTAGAGGGCTCTAATAATGTTAAAAACGTATTTAGAAGGTCGTAAACAAGTTTTCTATGCTCTAACTGTGAAAATATTAGATTTATAAATAAAGAATCCTACTTTGTGGAAATTCATTTATCTGTCTGGAGCGGATTAACCGCGATTAACAAGGGTTTACTGTATAACTGTGCGGAGAATATTTATAAACAGTGTGGGAGAGTTTTTAAGGGCTTAAAATATATAAAAATAACCATACAAACATATGGTTTCTACTTCGTGGATTTTCACCTATCGCGGGGGGTTCTGGAAGGCAACCCCCGCGATCGAGGAGGGATTACTGTATTGATGTCAAAGAAAGCACATGGAAAGACTCAAGATCTTTTTCTTATCATAGCTGGAATTAAATATGAAGACCATCCATGTAGAATTAAATTGCAGTCCACCAAAGGTCTACGCTTGAAGAGAGGTTTCATTCATTTTCTATGAATTTAAGGGTTAGCAGTATGTAATTGCATAGGTATCATTAAGTTTTATAAATCATTCAGATTGCATTATCATAACAAGGGAAAAAAATCACAAATTTTGCTATTTCAAATCATACAAGTTGCTATTTATTGCTAAGTGTCTCTTACCTTTCAGTTATTAGTTAAACGCTGCCCATGGTGTATTACTGTCATGTTTCAGCCAGCATGTCTCCCCGGGCTGGGATTCAAAGGTGTGTTTCTTGTTTGTTTTGTGTTATTTTATGTCATTTATTTGTATTAATGTTTACTATGTACAGTACATTTTTTTTGTGTTCATTTATAAGTGAATGTGTGTGGCTTCACAAGGGACAGGGCCACCTGCCAGTCACTGCCAGGAACAGGCCCTCCTTCCTATTTAAGGGAGCGTCTCTCCTACTTCCTGGTGGTTCTTTGAATTTGTTGGCAGTGAAGAGTGTTTTTGGTGAGTTTATATGCTATGAGAAACAAGATGTCACCGACTGGTGTGGCTGGTCGTCTGCTCGTCTTGCTAATCTATGTTTTAACTTTGTATTTATGTTTTAGTTTATCTCAATGACCACCGTCCTACAATCGTGATTCTTAACATTTTTTCTGGCTTGCTTTACTCTCAATTTTCATCTCCTGATGAGATATTATGTTGACCTCCACCTTTATTTTATTCATCTCCTGACTTCTTCACCTGGACGCCGGTGTTCACCTGCATCAGTGAGTTGAATGCCCCTCGTAGACGCAAAAGCACCTGCCGCCTCCGTGGAAAGAGAGCCAGAATTGCTGTTAAACAATCCCAACTCAAGTCCCAGAGCTTGGATTCCCGATGCTTGTGAGTCATCTATGACCCATATTCTCCTGCACAGGACTCCATCCCTGGTTCATGGGTGCTGGACACCAGATTTAAGTTCTCCATTTCAAGGCGGCATCACTCCTCCTCGGTGTGCTCTCGGGCAGTAAACACTACTAATCTTCGCACGCTCAACAATGCTCATCCCGCAGCGAGCTCTTCTACTTCTATCAAGGCTGCTCTCTTGAACGCAAGATCAGTGTCTAATAAAACTTTTATTCTGCAAGTCTTTATTACCTCAAATAATTTGTATTTCTTCTTCATCACTGAGACCTGGATTTTAAATGGTGACTCTTCATGTTTTACTGACTTGGTACCATCAGGTTATTCATTTTTAAACTCTCCTCGTCTGACTCGTCGTGGTGGGGGCATTGCCACTGCTTTAAAAGTATGTTCTTGTGTCAGAGCCTTACAAAGGGTCCGTTTAGCAGCTTTGAAATGCAACTTTTCGAAATGTGCAGCTCCCCTTCTTTATTGTTTGCCATGGTTTATAGACCTCCTGTAATTAATGACACTTTAATTTCTGAATTCTCTGATCACCTGGCTGATATCACCCTCTTCCATGACAAAGTATTTAATGTTGGTGGTTTTAACATTCAAGTTTGTTGTCAATCGAAACCTTTGGTTAATGACTTTTTATCACTATTGGAATCATTTGATTTTATCAGGCATATTAATACGCCAACTCACTCTCTCGGTCACACCCTTGATCTCGTTCTTACTCGTGATATTTCAGTTAATAATGTTGATTTATGTGATGTTTCTTTTACTGATCACTTTTCTATAATGATGGATATGAATATTACTGTTGATGTCCCGACTAATAGCTGTTCATCACGCTGCTCGCTCTTTTTAAATTCTTCTATTATATCCAATTTTAAAACCATTTTCTCTAGTCTTGATGTGCATGTCCAAAATAATGGTATCGATGATTCTGTCTTAAAATTTAATTCTTCTTGTAAAACGGTTTTAGACTCAATTGCTCCGCTCAAGATATGCAGTAATAAGGGAAGACCTGCTCCCTGGCTAAATGAAACTATGCGATCACTGCGCCGCGCCTGTCGAGCTGCTGAATGGCATTGGAAAAAAGATGGATTGATTGTTTCTAAACAGATTTTTAGGACTTCTCTTTTCAACTTCCAGGCTGCAGTTAAGAAAACTAAACAAGATTTCTTTACTGATTTAGTATCCCGTCATTCTAAGAATCCTAGAGTCTTATTTAATTCAATTAATGCGGACATTCACCCTCATTCTGTGATGGGATTAAATAGCACTGTTCATTCATGTGAGCAGTTTCTATCATTCTTTCTCAGCAAAACTGATACTATCCACTGTGGCATTGTTCAAACTGGCTATGAACTTCCTATTGTTAATCATGGCATTGTCTTAGAATCCTTTGATCTTGTCTCACCTTCACAGGTAAAAAGAACTATTGACACCCTTAAATCAGCTCCCAGCCCCCTCGATATTGTACCACCATGCCTCTTAGTGAAAGCGTTTGATGTTTTGGGCCCATCCTTACTAGCCATTATCAATGGTTCTATAAGTGCGGGGGATGTGTCCTCATTTTTTAAACATGCTGCTGTCCGTCCCCTTCTAAAAAAGGCAGAATTACATCCTGGAGTTTTAGCCTATTTTCGCCCAATTTCCCAACTGTCATTTCTGGCTAATATTCTAGAAAGAATTATTTATATTCAATTGGTCGATCACCTTAACTCCAATAATTTGAGATCTCCCAATCTGGCTTTAGGCGTTATCATTGTGTTGAAATGGCCCTCCTGAAAGTATTCAATGACATCTCTATTATTACTGACTCAGGTGACACGGCAGTCCTTCTCCTCCTTGACCTGTCTGCTGCCTTTGACACTGTTGATCATGAGATATTGCTGATGCGGCTCGAACATCTTGTTGGGCTTAAAGGGGCTGCTCTTAACTGGTTCAGGTCATATTTAAATCTTAGACACTTTTCAGTGACTTTAAATTCCTCTTTTACGTCTCCTGCTCATCTTAAATATGGTGTTCCTCAGGGGTCCATTTTAGGTCCTATTTTATTCTCTATATACCTTCATTCTATTGGAGCGATTTTTAGAAAATGTAACATTTCTTTTCACTGCTATGCTGATGATACTCAGGTTTATATTCCTGTCTGCAACTCTGCAATAAATCAACTCCACAACTGTCTTTCTGAACTAAGATCCTGGATGGCTAATAATTTTCTTGATCTGAATGAAAATAAAACGGAGATGCTTATAGTGGGTCCATCAGCTAAATCCCAAATTGGTCTTGGACTTCTCGGTTCTTTCTCTGTCTTTTGCAAACCTCAAGTCTGCAATCTAGGTGTTATCTTTGACAGTAACCTCTATTTTGAGAAACAATTAAAGTCTGTAGTCAAGAGTTGCTTTTTCCAGCTTCGTCTATTAGGTAAGATCAAGCTTTTTTTATCTTCTAGGGATCTTGAGAAAGCTACTCATGCTTTTATTTTTTCTTGCCTTGATTACTGCAACTCGCTGTATTCTGGGATTAGCAAATCCCTGATACAAGGTTGCAGTTGGTCCAGAATGCTGCCGCTCGCTTTCTGGTTGGGGCAAGAAAGTATGACTCTGTTTCTCCTGTTTTAGCTTCTTTACACTGGCTGCCTGTCAGTTTTTGAATTGATTTTAAAATCTTTTTTCTAGTTTAAATCTTTACATGGGCTTGCTCCTGCCTATTTATCTGAATTGTGTGTTTTAAACCAGCCATCCAGAGTGCTTAGATCTTCTGGTCATCTGTCTCTGGTTGTCCCTCGTACCAAGTGTAAAATCAAGGGGGACAGGGCTTTTGCAGCTGCTGCTCCTCGCCTGTGGAACTCTTTACCTCATCACATAAAGGAGTCATCTACAATTGAACTGTTCAAAACAAGATTAAAGACTAATTTCTATTCACTTGCATTCCGTGACCTTCAGTAATACTGATGGTTTCCTCATTGTAATTATATAACATTACTTCTATTCATTATTTATTTTATTTATGTTCATATATTTTATTTCTATTTATTTTATTTATGTTGTTTGTTTTCTTTTATTCTATTATTGTAAAGCACTTTGGCCACAGCATTCCTATGTTGTTTTAAATGTGCTATATAAATAAATTGACATTGACATATTGCTTTGGCCTACTCGGGCCAGAAATGAGTAACTCTCTTTCACAGTTCAAAATATATCTTATCTATATTATATAAAAAAAAATCCTGCGAAGAAGAGATTTTTTCAAGTCCCATGAGACTTTGGACATGAGATTTTTCAAGTCACACCCTCCTCTCAACCATATTCAACCACACACAAGGTACTCTCACCTCTCATTTGTGTGAATACTTTTGTCAGATTTTTTTCTTTACTTTAAGTTCCCAATTAAAGAAGACATAAAAATATATATTAAAATGTATATATATATATATATATATATATCCTTCTAGGGAAAGGGACCATAAAACCTGTCCAGTAAGGAAAAAGCAAGCAAAGTATCTTTTTAAAAGAACTTTACATTATTATAGTATGAATCAATCACAAGATCAATATGACACATTTTACAGAATTGTGAAGAGTTGAAGTTTTGTTTGTGTTGTGATTAGTAACAAGAGAAACAGCAAGTTTAGATTCACATAGAGTTTCTCAAAATTGATAGTAAAATTTATTTTGAAGGAAATTTCATCATTGCAAAATATAAATCTCACTATATATTTTTAAGTTATTTTTGGGTAGAAAACAAGGAAAATATTGCATCGTCTAACCTCATTTACATGTCCCTTTTTATCTGTGTTCTTTCCTGCTGCTGCCTAATACATGAAATATGTACCACACCTGTAAAATCAGCTCTCTTGATGCCTCTTGTTGACATCATTGTGAAGAAGTGCAGTATGTTTTTTAAAAAATATACAGTTTTGATACATTTAGAAGATCACTAGAACGGATTGCAAAGAACTATATTCAATGACTGAAGCTGGGCTATTGGCCTAGTATTGAACTGCAGTAGCCTTCGGTCCAATTAAACAGACAGACCACAGCCATGGAGTATTTAATCTTGCCAGTTAAAATGCAATGCATTTAGAAGTTCAATAGAACTGAAGGGGCACGACTGTTCAATGAATGTAACAAGATCACTGAATGGTTTTGTCTTATTCCATTTAGTTCTTTAGTGTTACAGACTGCACAGAACTGTGATGAGGTGAACTTTGCCAGTTATGAAATAATAAAACAGACAGAGCGCAACTGTTCAGTGAGTGTCAGGCTTAAACCTGCTGCATTTAGAAGTTCAATGCAACAGTTGGCACACACCTTTAAAGTATTTTATTTTGTTGGTTGTGGTGTGATGAAGTTTATAAGTTTATTACAACAGATGTTATATAGTTTGTAGAGCGGAATTTCTTGTGATATACTGTATTTAAGGGATCAACAGCACAGATTTAATGTAACATTAAATATTTACAAATAGGAATTTGTTTTTTTTCATGTTTTTGTTATTTCTAATGTTAGAAAGGTGATGTCAGCAGCCTTCTTTTTGTGTTAGCCTTTTGCTTTGACACCACCATTTTGCAGCAGATACATGAGTGTTGCCATGCTGTTCATAGAAACAACCCATATTACTTGTCATGTAATTTATGACCTGTGATGTAAAAGATAAATTCCACCTTAATAAAACTACAAGTATCTGTATGTCTGTCCCTTTGCTATGTCTTAGTCATTCCAACAGAAGGCACATCACAAACATTAACACTGCTCTTATGAATCCCATACCAAATGGCATATAACAGAGACATGCAGAATGCATTACATTTGTTATTCCAACAGATGGTGCATCACAAACATGTAGTAATGCGTTTTATTAGTACTAATGTTTGTGATGTGCCATCTGTTGAAATGACAAATGCAATGCACTTTATTACTATGGGCATTACAAAATACATTCCAATAGATGCTGCACTACAGACATTAATGATTAAATCTACATTGATTACTTAGATTTCAACCCAGCTGGATAGGAAAACTGGCTTGATTAACAAAAACAAAAACTTAAAATACATTGTTATGCCTTCTGCTAGCTTTTTTTTTTTTACTGTTTTTCATTGGTTTTGCATATTGGGATTTGGCAATTGAATTAAAAAGGTAATTATGATATTCTGACCTTGTCATCTGCTAGTTTTGTTATTTTTACCTTCAACTATTAGTAAAGGTGTGCCAAGCAAATCTTTAATTACTTATTAATTATTTAATGAATAGACCATGTACTGTTCATAAAGTGTTATATGGTACCCAGCTAGTTTTGATCAGCTACATTTACATTTTAGGTGCAACAGATGGTACAGTTAAGCAAGGAAGTGTACTTTGTTGGTTGTGGTGTGATGTATTTAGAAGATCAATCCTACGCCTGACTGACAGCTGTTCAATGAATGTCACATTATCTCTGGCAAGTTTTAAAATGGTTCATTTAGAAATTCATTGCAACAGATGGCGTATACCAATGTAACCTGTTGTTTGTTGCAGTTTTAAGATTAACGCATGAAGAAGGGAAATAAAAAAACATGGCTTACAACTGTTCAGTAACTGTTAAAAATTGACTATTTGTTGTTGTTATGTTACATTTAGTGGTTCACTACAACAGATTGTGCAAGATGAAGCACATTTCCTTATTTTGGGTTGTAACAAGACTGAAAATAAAAATAAAGTTGGCAAAACACAAAAATGGCCTTGTATATTATCTGGCAGCGAGCAATCACAAAGGACTGATACTAGTCTTTTTATATCTGAAATAAATGAAAAGTGGAAGTTTTATACCAAGGTGGCAAGAAATAGGGTGAGGTCATCCAGATGGGACAGAAGTGAGGACATTTGTATGAAGGACAATTATTTAGTCATTTGTAGTTCTGTGAGAAATAGAAAGAGAGAAGGCCTTAGTACTTTTTACCAACCCCTTTTTCTGTGTTTCCAGGCCCTGAATTGAACCCTAAGGCTGTCCCTAATCGCATGTGTGTGACACGGTCTATAGGCTACAAACGCTGTGTTTATGATTAGTCCAGAGCATGAATCGAGATAATTTGCTGTCAAAAGGATAACTTGTACAAGTAAAGTATCTTGTCCTTGCTCAATCCAACAATTAGCTGTTAATTTCTTAAGGTTCAGAAAAACAATTCTTGGAGTTTGCCATGCCATTTGTTTTTTCCTTAAATACACAAGATCACAATGCATTATTTAATTGCTCTACTCAAGCAATCATTAAGGATTTAAGCTTAAAGTAGAATGAAATATTGAGGAAACATATAAATATCAAATACATTTAAAACACAATGAATACGAAAAAATGCTCACATGGTGATGCCATTTTCTGCATTGCTGCTTTGCTGTTGTATAAAACTGAGTTAGACTCTCTGACAGATTTTTCTGTGAATAATCAAACTTGTAAACTGATGAAAGCGGAAATGAAATGTTCATTTTTTGTAATAGCTGCAAATACTCTAAATCTGAAGAATATGACCTGTAAATAGGCTCCAGTTCTTGTCCTAATGATGAATATACTAACACCAATCTTGATATTCAGCTTGTAGTTATTATATGCTTTTCTGTAACATTCATATAGTTAAACACTTTAGGGTAGGTGGTGACACTATTTTCATTATAAATATGCTCTTCAGAAGACTGGTATTCCATTTTGAATTGGCCCCTGGCATGCACAAAGCTGTGAAATGATGCTGTAATGGAGGATGTAGGCTCAGAAAATGGATGGGTGTCCAGGTAAATAAAGGTAAGAATTATAACTTATTTTGCATTTTTCCATTATTTTATTCTTTTTTAATATTGTGGCAGATAAAATACAGCCCTACCAATAATGGAATTTAAATATGGGTTTTATCACAAATACTACTGCAGATGTTTGTTTCTTGTGGAATTACACAATTAAGTCTTTTATTTTTGGATCAAAGTCCTAAAAGGAATTGCTGAGACAACATTGTAAACTTACTGTTGCTTTATTATGCAAATCAGTGTGTGCTGACGTGGACAAAATAGGAAACACACAGTCCTCATAGGGGCACAAGTACAATATACTGCTTTTTTATGGAGTGAGATTATGGCCTTCTAGAGACTAAGCTGCTGGGCTAACTCCCAAGGAAGTGAATATGAATCTATCCATCCCTCTGTTTTCAAACCTGCTTAGCAAAAGTATATGTTCCTGGGTCTCAAAATTATGACCTAGCACTATTATAGCAGGAGTGTTCAAGGTTGATCCTGGAGGGCTGCCATGGCTACAGGTTTTCCATCTTGCTACCTTTTTCCTCAGTGAAACATTTCTGTTGTTAATTGACTTCTTTTCCCTTCATTTTAATTGCCATGCTTTTTAAGACTTGGTCCTCTTAATTGATTCATTTTTCCTTAAATGGCAGCCACACTAAAATGAGATGTGAAGTGAGCCAACAGAAGACCAGCTAAATTGGGAGGTCTCATACTCCTCACATTCACACAAACACACCTACACTCCCTTACACTGATCTAATTTAGAGTTACCAACTAAAACAGATTATACTGAGAAATCCTCATTTTATGTAAATACATGAAGAATGTGCAACACCACACTTACCGGGCCCAGGATTTGAACCCATTCACTTAGAGCTGTAGGGTCAGTTGCAGAGAGGTATAAAACAAAAGGAAAAATTACTGCACAGCTATACTGTTACAAATATGGAAACCAAACAAACATTTGCTTCCTCTGTAGAATATCCACTATTATATGTGTACTACACACATTTTAGTGAGATCTGCAGAGACTTGCACTGTAATGGACTGGTGCCCTGTCCAGGGGATTGTTCCTGCCTTGCACACTATGCTTGATGAGATTGGCTCATCACCCTGTGACCCTTCACAGGATTAGGTGGGCTTAGAAAATGATATTGTATGGTATGTTTTTCTTGATATTACTCATCACAATGGCATTTATTTTATTACATGAAAACAAAACTTAAATAGAAGTTGAAGTTTACAATGAAATAATACAATTATTCTGCCAAAGGGTGAAAACAGACAGTCAAGGAAGACAGGGTAGACCAAAAGATGAAATGTTGACAAATAACAAAGTGGGGGCTGATATCAAACACAAGAAACAAATATGAATGTAATCCAAAATAAGGTTAAAAAATCAAAGACAAAAGCACTTGCAAAACATTTTTAGAAATTATTCACAAATTTGGACAACGAAGGATGTGTGACAACAGTTTAAACATTATTGCACTGGGGACATCATGCAGTGCAACTTTTGATACAACACCTCTTAATAATGGTGAGCCGCCTTATAGCAACCATTAACCAAAATGCCAGTGCCCAATGAAAGCAAGATAGCATTGAGGTATTTTCAAAATATAATGATAAAAAATAAGAAGCCTTAAAAAAATAAAAGTAAATTTAAATTCTCCACGCTTCCAAATCCTAATAAAAACAATGAAGTGTCTAGAACTTTCTTTTTTGGTCTTCTTTTATGTTCCATTGATGGAAGAGAAGAAGTCAGGGGTGGAGTGTAGGTGATGTTGGTCGTTGGGTTGGTACAACCTTGCAAAGAACTGGAAACTGTTAAATGTAGTGTCACACTCTCTCCCGCCTCACTGTGTACTGTAAAAAGGGTTGTTATTATGATTTTAATAAATGTTCAAGTTTAGTAGAAGAAGACAAAACATGGTCCCCATTCTCCCAGCTTTCGTCCATGTGATACCATTAACAGACTGTTGAGTTTGATTGCCTTCTTTGTGGTTTTGGACACCCTCTTTTTTAAAATGACAATATGGTTCCATAGTCTCTTGGTTAGTATATGGGCTCTCAACTTGGGACCATATACTGTCTGTATTGGCGGGCTAGTTATTCACTTTTGTTTTATATTTTATTTAAACAGTCTCCACAGGGCATTCAATTAGAATGCAAAAGTGATATTTTTATTAAAATTTCAAAAAAACAAAAATGCATTAAACAACAAAGTGTGTATATGCAGCAACAAAAATATACTGTATCCAACAGCAGTTCTTCCTGACAGTGAGTCAGAAGCCAACAAGCTGTCAAGATACACAGCACTTCACCCTTTAAGGAGGTACACCCTCATTTTGGCTGATCTTTATCACACTGTCTTTTATCAACTAGGTGATATTCCATCATTTTCTCTTAATATCTCCAATGTAAGCATTAGGCACATCTAGCCCATGTTAGTTCATCTGTTTTTTAGCATTGTGATGGAATCTTGTCTGAGAACCCCCAAGTATCTCTCACTCTAATGCCTAAACATATTACTTCCTGGGCATCCTGAATTATAATAATGTTTACTGCCACATACAATGCATTTCTTCTTGTACTGCCATGTAGATTTACATAACTATTCACATGGCTCTCTGTTTCAGCCACAATTATGCCAACTTCCCCCTGAAAACCCCATTACATCAGAAATACCTGAGATTGGCTGAACAAATTGACATCTCTCTATTATAATAAAAAAATCCTGGGACAAGGTGAGACTTTTTAGCTTGGGATGAGACGTGACTTTTTCAGAGAGATACTTTCATATCCCGTGAGACGAGACTTTGTGCCAAGAGCTTTAACCACACCCGGGGCAGGAAATAAAAGACAAAGAGTAGATGACAAAGTAGAACGTTGCAAAGAATTCAAAAACATTAGCGCGATACACAAGCAGAGCAGGTTAGAGATAATGAAAATTCGAAAGTCTCAAAAAATTATAGTAAAGACCGCATTAGCGCAATTAAACAGAAATTATTACTCACTGAAATAAAGGAACAGCGAAAAGAGACTGAATGTATTGTTTGGATATAAACTTTAAGTCAGAGACTTGTAGATTGTTTAATTTGTGTCGCCATCAGGGAAAAGCAGTGTTTCTTCCGAATGAACAGGCATATGCATGAGAATTAAAAGATTTGTTGTTTGGTGAAAGTGAAATCTACATAGCGCAGGCCGGGGGGGTTGCCGAGTGAAGTGAGCAGGGGGCAAAGCCCCCTAGTTTTAAAAAGAAACAAATGTACGACATCTTAAAAAGTAGATTTGCTGTTGCCCTCCAGAAACTATGAACTCCACCCATGGTATGTTCTTTTTGTATTTATTTATTAAATTAGATCATTATTTTTATACAATGCTGCAAATAGATCATGTATGCATGGTTTAGTTCATTTTTCTATTTTTAAACTTTAAGTGTTTACTTGAAGGTTAAGCTAATTTTTCAAGGCCATACAATTAACCGGTGGTGGTCAATGAACCTGGAACTCCATATATATTTTTATTTGTACATGAATTGAACAATGGATATACTCTTTATATATGACTTAATATAATCAGCCTGTCTGCTGCGTGACTAATGCCAAGCTCATTAATTCTAGCCACATTTAAAAACATGTTTACAAATCAATTAGTTGTATAGAGTTATTTTTTGCTGCAATTTTTAGTGTAATGGTAACTATTGTAATAATTAAAGAGAACATGCAACAGAAGTTGAAAACACAGCAATCCCAATAGCAAAACTCTAGAGATGAATAATAAAAAGAATATGCTAAACAGAATGTTTGAAATGAAAAGTACGGGAAACTGTAAAAGTAATAATGAAGAATGAAATATAATACAGATAATTTAGTTAGCACTGGTCTCCCTGAGGAAATTCTTCATAAGCCTGCTCCTCCCTACGTAAAAACAAAGCACTGTAATATATTGCATAAATATTCTTGTACTTGCAATTCCAAGAGAAAGTGTTTCAATTGTCTTTCTCAAAGCAGCAAAGACATATTTTTTTATATTTTGAATTATAATGATGACTATAGTGGTGAATCCATTCCAATCATCTAATTTGTAATAATAGTAAATTCGCCTTACAAGCAGACAATAGCTCTAAGGTGAAAACTCTACAACTAGGCAAATTTATGCAAAACCAATAATGTTTGTAGCAGTAATGTACATGATAGGTACAGAGAGCTCACTTCAGGCGAATGTGTTTTTATATACTATGTATGGCACATCTCTAGGCCTAGTATAAATTAAAGTGAGTTAGAACTTCACCGTCCAAGGAGATTTAAAAAGCACATTTCTTTGACATACTGTATTGGAGTTCCAATGGTTTAAACTGAAGACGTTAGAAACTACAATAGATCAAAAATCTATATCTAAATATCTATCTACTGTATCTGTCTATCTATCTATCTATCTATCTATCTATCTATCTAT
>JANRMT010028174.1:60055777-60084704 GCA_026402145.1 Polypterus bichir lapradei | reverse complement strand
ATATATATATATATATATATATATATATATATATATATGTATGTCAGTGTGTGTGTGTGTGTATGTATGTACTGTATGTTCCAGCATCATTTCCGAACAGCTGCAGCAATTTTCATGAAACTTGGTACACGTTTCTCATTGGTCAACTAAAAATACAGTAGGGTGAACTCAACCCTATCCCACCCCTTCTGGGTAGGATGGAGGGTGATCTTGTAGTCTTGTGTATATGTTATCATTCAGTTGACACTCGGAACAACCACCAGAGGCGATTTTCTTTATGTCTGAGCACCACCGTGCCCCTGTTGCTTTTGAAGCTAAATACAGTTGGCCAGTTCCGAGCGTTAACTGGATGAAAACATACATACAAGACAAGACAAGCACATTAGTGAGTCTTCATTGTTTGTTAATTTATTTTTATTTTAAAAGTTGTGCTTTTTTTTTAAATTATATTTTTCTCAAACAATAATAAAAAAAAAAATTATTTTCCTCCCGGGGCAACGCCAGGAATTTCAGCTAGTAAATGTATAAAATAGAAATGAAAATCCAAGGTATTTTATTAGACAAACGTACACTTTTCTTACAAAACACATACAGTTAACATAACTATATTCTACATATCACATATTACCTAATTAGTTATCAGGTTGGCATACAATGTAGAGCGGATTCAGAAAGTATTCAGACCCCTTCACTTTTTCACATTTTATGTTTCCGCCATTTGTTATAATTATTTAAATTAATTTTTTCCAACACTCAATAACCCAGAATAACAAAGTGAAAACAGGGTTTTAGAATTTTTTGCAAATTTGTTTAAAAGAAAAAACTGAAATAGCACATTGATAAAAGTATTCTGAAAATTTAGTATGACTCTTAATCACTGAGATATTTCTACGCCTTGTTTGGTGTCCACCTGCGGTCAACTCAATTGATCTGACATGATTAGACATGATTTGGAAAGACACAAACATATCTATAGGAGATCCCATAGCTCACAAAGTTTTAGAGTAAAAACCCAGCCATGTGGTTGAAAGAATTGCCTGCAAAGCTTAGAGACAGGATTGTGACAATGTACTGATCTGGGGAAGACTGCAAAAGGTTCTGCAGCACTGAAAACTCCCAAGAGCACGGTTGCCTTCTTAATTCTTAAATGAAAACAGTTTGGAACAACCATGATTCTCTGTAAAGCTGGCCACCTGATCAAAACTGACCAATTATGGGAGAAATGCTATGGTAAGAGACGTGACCAAGAACCCAATGGTCAATCTAGCTGGTCACTTGGGCTGAGTTCCAGAGAACCTGTGTGGTAATAGAAGAAACTTCCAGAAGGACAACAATCACAGCAATATTTCACCGATCTGGGCTTTATGACAGAGTGACCAGACAGAGGCCCCTGCTCAGTTACAGACACATGGAAGCCCACTTAAATGACTCTCAGACATTGAGAAACAAAATTCTGTGGTCTAATGAAACCAAGATTAGCATCATGTCTGGAGGAAACCAGGTACTGATCATCCCCTGTGAAATAACATTCCAGTGATGAAGCATAGTAGTGGCAGCACCATGCTGTGGAGTTGTTTTTTAAGTTTCAGTGACTGGGAGACTTGACAGGGTGAGAGAAAACTGAATGGAACGGTCCTCTGGGCCTCAGACTGAGAAAATAGTTAACCTTCCAATGGGAAAATGACTTTAAGCACAAAGCGTAGACAACACAGAACTGGCTTAGGGACAACTGTGGGAATATCTTTGAAATGCCCTGCCTGAGCCAGACATGATTCAAATTAAACACGTCTAGAGAGGCCTGAAAATAGCTGTCCACTGACGATCTTCATTCAACCTGAGAGAGCTTAAAAGGACATGCAGGGTAGAGTGGCAGAAAATTCTCAAATCTAGGTGTGCTAAGATTGTACCCAAGAAGACCCCAGGCTGTAATTAGTACCAAAGTTGTTTCAACTAAGTAAAGGGTCTGAATACTTGTGTCAATTTAATATTTCAGTTTTTTTATTTTTAAAAAATGTACAAACATTTCTAAAATCCTCTTTTCGCTTTGTCATTCTGGGGTAGAGTGTTGATGGATGGGGTAAAATGAACTTAAACAATTTTAGCCCAAGGCTGCAACATAGCAAAATGTAAAAAAATAAAGGGGTCTTAATGCTTTCTGAATCCATCATATATCTGGTTATAAAGCAACATGTCTTAGATTGATTCCCTGACTGACTGTCTGACAAGAAATTTTTGGCTCTTTGTAGACAACCTATGGAAAAAAAGAGTTTCCCTAACAGATCAATCTCATGGCCCTGAGGCCCAGAAAACTCCAACTTCACTGAACAGTTGATTTAATCACAAAAAATGGAGGAAGAGGGATGGTGTTTCATGTTGAATTGTCAGAAAGGGCAATCATAGTGCCAGTCTACCATGTTTAGAGAATAGTGCAGAGGGATGCATGTCAGACTAATCCGCCTGTGTCCTTTTTAATTTGATCTTATTTAAGTTTTGCATACTAAAATATATGCAGAAGAGTAACCATAAACATTATGATATTGATATTAAAAATCAAAGACTAATTTTTCTTTTACCCCTACCCCAGATTTTTTTAAACCAAGCCATCAGTAATCTATTTGTTTCTGATGCATTTATATGTGCATTTATTTTATATTAGTTTACTGTTAGCATATTTTCATGTGTATTTTCCCCTGACGTCTTCTGTATTTTGTGATTTAAACTGATTATATTACTAATCTATCTTAGGAAATCAGAGCCATTGTCGACTCTCTCTGCATTGTTCCTTTTTTTGTCTGAGTTGGTCCTGCACAATTACTGTATTTAGTTGGAATTTTTAAAATGATCTCTTTTGGACATAAACATGTCATTAGTTTTCATAGATTTTTCTGTTTCTATATCTATTATCATGATAACAGTATTACCCTTTCCTTCTAGAATACACAGAATATTCACACATACTGTTTGTCTTTAAACTGTTTTGGTTTTTATCCATTTTGCACACTAAAAACCTCATTTCAACCCTCAGATGGCATCTTGCCTGTTTGTTGTCTGTTTGCTTATACATCATTGATGCAAAAACAGCCGAGTCAACTTTTCAGGGAGGTGAACGAAGACATGCAGGTGATGGGTGTAACAGAACAAGATGCAGAAGACAGAAAGATATGGAAGAAGATGATCTGCTGTGGCAACCCCTAACAGGAGCAGACTAAAAGAAGAAGTAGATGCTTGTAGAATGTTGTTGGTCCAACTTAATATAGGCAAACTAGAGTTTAAAAAAATTTGTAATGGGGCAACTTAAAAAAATGAGACATTATTCCAACATGGATGAGTCGGTCATAATTAAATTTTGCATTTATAATAACATTAAATCATCTTAAAGTTCAGGGTACCTGGCATTTGAAAAATGTCAATGGGGAGTGTGGTAGTAATGTGTTAGGAGCAAAAAATGCATCACTCAAAGCTCAATGAAATTTTTTGCGTGCATATTACTGTTGATACAACTTAAAATCTTGAATTTGAGACCTTTTGACAAGTTTCATCGAGTAGAAATGTTGTAATTTTATGGCACAAAACAAAAAACCACATTAGCACAGTATAACTGTTTAACTCATGCAAACGAATTTGGCATATAGTTCAGGTCTGCCTTTATTTACAGGGAAAGCTATGTTGCTCATCAGTGTTTAAGTTTGAAACAGCAGTGGAGAGGGGGTGGATGAGGCATGATAAAAAAAAAATTGGTCCTCACTCAAAAACAGCTGTGTCTAAGTTCATGAAAATTTGTATTTATGTTACTGTTTGTGCAATATTAAATATAGGCTTCATAGAGTCTCTAGAATGTCACTGGGTCTTCTAATAGCAGTGCCAACACCACAAAAATGCATTACTCAAAAACAACTGAATGGATATTCATGAGATTTTACATGAGTATTACTGTTAACCAAACTATGGAATTTATGGAGTTGCAAAAGTGTCATCATGAATAGATGTTCAAAAGAGGGAACAACACAAAAATAAGTAGTTCTGCCCAGCTTAAATGCCATATCAGTGATTTGGTTAAATAACATGCTATCTAGTTTATTAACGTGGGATTAAACATCTATTTGTGAAATCACAGTAAACCAGGTAATATAAAAAAGTATCATTCATGGTCCCAGACTAACAATAGTTACTGCATTTATGGAATCTAATCACAGAGAAAAAGAACAAATTCTAAACTCATGAGAACAGAGAAACTGATAATTATCATAGATAGTATGGGTGATGGATGGAACACCTGCATTTCAGGCAATAATGACAAAACGGTTAATATTGTAGCAGCAACTAGAGAGTTTAATGGCAGAAGGCACTTGCACCAAGAGAATAGCCCAATAGAACAAAAAATTATAATAAGACAAAATTCTCAGGACACAGAAACTATTTATCGACCAGCCACCATTACTGGCTGAGGTGAACACCCTATTTACTGCTTGCATTTTGTATCTACAGCTGCTCTGTACACTGAAGTTGTCATAGTGTTACAGCCCTGGGGCACTTTTCACTTGTGCTATACTCCAAGTACTGCAACATCTTCTCAGTCACACGTCCACCTTTTGCGTGGTTCCCACCTCCCTTAATATGTCCTGTGCTGGGGAGTGCCACCCCCTGAGACTCCCAGTTGACTATAAGTCCTGCAACTTTTTTTTTTTCTGTTGGGTTGTTACAATATTTAAAAACACTCAAGTAGTTGCTTTATTAGCCTTAATATATTACACAAATAGTGTATACATTGGCAATGCTGAGCCATATTGGGAATATTCTTTACTTGTTTATTCCTTTTGAAGATACATGTTGATGCTACACTTCACTAACTATATTATATTTAAGTTGCTGCCACCCACCATACCTTAATTTAAAAGGACTCACTCTTTACCTTCCATTCTTAGCTCTCCATCTTCTTTCTCATCAAACCTATGTTCCATCATTTTACCACTATATGCTTCAAAACTTGCTTCTCTAATCACTTAGTTTTCTGTACGGGTACTGTCATTACAAGATTCTCTCCCAAATGATTTCACCTATAATTCAGCACAACATTTGGGATGTCACATAACAAAAAATAAGAAGAATATCCTAATGTAGTTTTTCCACAAGATCGTGCTCTCCATATCTTCACTGAAACATTTTACTCTAACAAATGGTATCTTAAAAAAACACTTCTGTGTTGGATTGTTCCATATTAGTTTGACTTTACTAACCACCTCATCGGATCTTTGAATTTCAGGCATTATGACTTCCATAACAACAATAAGGGTGACAAATCTAACTGCTTATTGAAAAACAAACCAGAGCAGGAAGCTTCTTCCACTCTTTGCAAAAATATCCTGTAGTCTGGCAATACTCTGTGACACCCCCCTTTCAGGCAGGGGCCTTTTTTTTGCATCTGTAGCAATAAACATTTACATTGCCCTAATCCGTATATTGAAGGATTTGTCTCACAAGACATTTTTCAGAAGGGACCAATATTGTGAGAGGATGTGATCCCATCTCTTACATTGTCAACGTGGTTAACCCCCAGCAGAGTTTCTAGACCCAATCAGATGGACATTTTACACATTTTTGATTACTTCATCAACCAGTACTCTATCCAATTGTAAACTCTCTCAACCAAACAAACACAAATTGAACTTTACCAAGCAGGAGAACAGCACCAGGTGCTCCTGACACTGCACTAACAAGATGATACCATCATCAAACTGGCAGACAAATATGGTGCAGTGGTTCTCTGGTATTATGTCCTTTAAATTGTTTTGGCTTTGAAACAACTCTCTAACATACATATCTTCCTCTTACACACACAGGACTCTACAAATGTTTACCAGCAGGAGGTTGTATCTACTCATTCTCTTCTCATTAGCAAAAAAGAATTGCCTCCAGATGCTAGGCCTCTTATTATTGAAAAAACCCATAATTCCCCAAGCCTAACACCCTGTTGTTTCCAAGTGTATGCGTCATATGAATCTTGCTTTAGCTTTTGGTGATAGCCTAATAGGACCACTGATTTAAGGTCTTCCTTTATATCTAAAAGTCAGTAATCAGGCACTCAAATTGTTTGTCAGCTTTTGGTTTCAGTGTCAAGACTGCTTTATCTTTACCATAGACATTCCTTCTCTTAACACAGTCATTCTGCATGATGAAAGTCTCTTTGCCCTTAGACATTCGTTTAATAGATGCCCAGTCTAGAACCATTGCATACACACTGTATTGACTTTCAGAACTGAATCCTTACTTGAACTCTTTCTCTTTTGCTTTTAGCTTTTATCTCCAGGTGAATGGAGTTGCAATGGACACTAGAATGGGACCTAATTATGGCAATATTCTAGTTCCCTGGATATAAGACTATTTTATTCTACTCACATAGTACCTGATTCATACAAAAGATGTATTGACAACTGTGTTGGTGCTACCTCATGCTTCATTAAGCCATCTTCAGCAGTTCATTAACAACTTTGCTTGCTTCCACCTAATATATTTTCCAGTTTCACAATCAATGTGTCCACCATCAAACAATCGTTTCTTGATGTTAGTTTATATATCTAACTTCCTAGGACTTAAATCCCCCTACTCCTAATTTCACAGAAATTGACTCACACAGGTACTTCCTCTACAATTCTTTCTATGCCCAGCACACTAAAATTTGTCTTCCATTTTCACAGTTCCTGAGACTATCATGTCTGTGGTAATGATGTTGATTTGTATTATGAAGCAATTAGAAGGAGGGGATTTTCATCAATGGAGGATAGATAGACTTTTAATATTGTGGACAATGCTCTCAACAAACCTACAGAATATAATGGGCTGTTGCCCAGTGTGTGCACCAAGTGTGTCATCAGAGTGTTAGCTTATATATAACCTCTAGATAACTAACCTCTGTGAACTGAAGGTCTTAAGTCATGGTGTGGTGTAGCTGACAAGAAAAGCTCAATTCACTTATCTGTCTTATCTACAAATACTGTTTAGAATTGGGATTATATTGTATTGAGCTAAATAATTATGTTATAAAATTACTTTTATACTACATACATTAACTTATTTCTGAAAATGTGTGGGATATTTGTGTTACTGCAGTTCCATAAGTTTTTTAATTCTTGTAACTGAAATACAGTATTTACCTCACAGTTTGATCATTCTACTGTCTTTATTTTTTCCATTTAAAGAAAACCTACAGACTGCTTTAAAGGTTTTTACACAAGGTCTTTAAGAAATAATTTTCCAGTTTCACAATCAGTTCATAACAAGATCTATGCACTGTCAATGAGAAATGAATCTAACACGCACAGCTTTGGGAAGGTGGAAAGAAAGCTGGTGTACCCAGAGGAAAGTCTACATAGATGTGGGGAAAACATGCAAACTCTTCATAGGCAATGACCTGTCACAGCATTGCTAACCAATGTATAACCATACAATGTCATTCTCACAAATAAATTGCTCTCAGAATTTAATAACAAATAAATAAATCAATGTGTATTAATTTGGTGTAGCTTCTTTTATAAAAAAAAAAACACTGTACATCGATAAAATGTAAGGCTTATACAGGTGCAGAATTGAAGAAAAGATCCCGAGAGATGCTTCTTAGCACTCCATGGAGGAAAAAGTGCTAAAGGAGTGACTGCTGGGGAGGATGGTGGATATTTTTCATGATGGAAGCCATTTTTGCCAACATTCCTTTTCCATAGTAGCGTCCAGTGTGTTTAGGGTTTGCCCTGTGATGGAGCAGGCTTTCCCGGCATTGTGCATCTTTTGAACTCAAGTTGCCTCCCCCCAAAGGCAGCTACTATGGACTAATAGAACATTTCCAGCAGCTTGCTGCATACATCAAAAGACCTGAATCTCCTTTGGAGGTACAGTTTGCTCTGACAACGTTGTTGTAAATCCAGTCCAGCTTGTTGTTAATATGGACCCCCAGGTATTTGTGGTTCTGCACTTGTTCTACATCCTCCTCCTGAATGGTGAGTGTACTCAGAAGCTTTTTGGCAGGCTGGAAGTCCACCATCAGATCTTTTGTCTAGCTGATGTTGAGCTGCAGCTGGTTCTCACTGCACCATAAGATGAAGTCCTCCAAAAGCCTTGTTTACTTTGATTTGTCTCTATTATTAATGCAGGCCATGATGGAGGAGTCATCTGAGAATTTCCCAGTACAAGGATGGGCAAGCCTTTTGCTTTAAATTTTACTACCCAACCAGGAAAAAAATCTGCAGTTTGAACACTAACAAAGAAATAACATTTTCTAGGTAATACATTTATATTTTATAGCATTTTTCATTCATAAATACCACTTTCCAAACCTGAATAGGGAATATCACACACTTTGTAGGGGTTAATCGTTTAATGCCGTAAAAGAACATTCACTTTGATATTTGTTGTTTTACGGTAAATATTACTGTTGATATATCAAATTAAAAATCTAACATTGGTCCGCGATTCATGGAGTTTTAATTTCGTACGCTTGGCATAATAATAAACATGTGGTGCCACCTAGTGTTTACATTTTTTATTGCTAAAAGTTATTGAAATAAAGTGAGCGTTTTCTGCTCCGGCAGTTTCTCGTAATGTTAGAATGTTTTTAAACGGTTTAATTGTAAGATCACCGATACCGAGAGGACACGAAAACCCTGGGCAAATGCTAGATAAGACATACACTTACTGTAATAACCATATGTCATGTAAACATACATAGAAAGTTGCCTTTTATTTTAAAAAGTGTTTTTTGATTAAAAATAATCATATTTTACGAAAGAAAAAAAACTGTGAAACGGAAAAATCCATATTAGTACTCTAAACCGTTCTAAGTCGCAACAGTTTATTAGTACGAGCAATAATAACACCAGAGTAAGTCAACACGCAAGTAACCTGAGGATTTACTGACAGAAAAAGATAAAAGTTTGCTCCATCTTGAAAGGGAAATTTAATGTAATATTTTATCCATCATTAAAACTACTGTTATGGCTCTTGGCGCCATCATAGTCCGCCACGGCAAAATATGTATTGTGTTGCACAGATTTAGAAGCCTAACAATTTATCTGAGCTGTCATCACCTTTAAGCTGTCACTCAGAAAGAACACTGGTCTTACGTCATTTCCAGAGAGAGAGAGAGAGAGCGAAAGGATTGTGTTTCCGGGTCACTGTGATGACGTCACGTATTTCCTCTGAATTGAGTTTTGGTCATTGCAATGCGAGCAGAGCGAAGTTGAACTGTGTGGAGTACCTGCAGTGTATCGTACTCATAAAGTGTGCGATTAAAAAAGCGAAATAAAAGTGACAATGTTATTATTTTTGGCGTTTTGTATTTAACTTTGCTAGAATGTCTTTTTTCGTGGATTCGGTTATTATGTTCACCTCACAGGTAAACGTGTTTTACATCTTTAAAAGTATTTTTGATGGGAAACTGGTGAAAGAATCGTGTTATATTATTATAGTTATTAAGTAATTTTCGTTTTGGCCAAGCAAACATCGCTGTGAGGTTTAAAAAAAGTATGTCGTGTTGCCCCTCAATCTGTCTTTAGCGCTTTTGTATTTGAAATAAGTTGGTATATTTTAGTTTATCATAATGTTAAACAGGCCAGCGTATTCCTTTTCGTACGTAGAGCTGTGATTTTAGTATTAAAATATTAGGAGTCATTATTTTATTAGGCTTAGTGAAGAACAGTGTATCTTCTTTAAAAGTTACGTTCCCCTTCTGCAACTGTATTGCATTTGAGGTACAAATTTGTGGGAAAAATAAAAAAAAAAAAGAAAGTCATTTGGTTAAAATTATTTGCCATTTGCTAGTGCTAATAATTGGCAAATTTCATTCAGACTGAGTGTTTCGTTTTTCAGTTACTGTGATGTCTTAAACGTGCCGGACCATTGAATGCTCGAATTCAGAACTTTGACCCAGTCACTGTGGTTTTCCTACAGATATACACCTGCTACTTATGCAGACAAACTAAAACGCAGAAAGGAAAATAAACTTTTAGGATATTTATAAATAATACTTCTGAAGTGCATAATGCATTACATTTACTTTTCTTTTGTCTGCTTTGCATTCGCTTTTACCCAAAGCGACTTACAGAAGAGGTCAATGTAATCAAACATCACTTAAAAATTTGGCCATCACAAATTAAGAGCTCAGAAGAAAATATAAGCTCTAGTTACAATTCCTACGTTACAAAAACCTAACAACTATCAGACAGAAATTCACCAAACAAGAGAGTATTCAAACAACAATGTTCAACAATGAGGAAGTCAGAATTTCAAATGGATATGGACAGTTTGTGCCACCAGCTTGAAGATACATGTAAAAAGAGCCTGGGCTGAGAATTGACAGGGGGGCATTAGTACATCTAAGTGACTGAGAAGGAGCATAGGACCTCAGAAGTTTCTCCATATTTATGGATGCTGACCCATTGACTACTTTTTTAGTAAAGCATCAAGGACTTGAACTTAATAATTGCAACAGGAAGCCAGTGATCTGTAGAGAAGGGAGTGTCATGTGCCTACCTTAGCTGGTTGAACACCAGTTGTGCCGCTGCATTAGTATGTTGACCATTCTAATAGTATAAACTATAGTTCTCTGCTTTGAGCCCTACATTACTCTATGGGTGCATTTTTTTTGCAACACAGTTTATCTTAAGAATTGTATTGTTCGTCAACTTTCTAGTTAAGCAGATTCTATGTAGTCTGCTAACAAAAGGTCCAAGTACTGTATTTTTATATTCATAAATGTGTGAATTCTACAAAGCTGTTTAATCTGATCATTAAAAAATCATTCACTAATATTCAGATTTATTTTAAGAAAATACTCTGAATGATGAATACACTTGGCTGCCTTTTGTGTTAGATTCTTATCGTTAATCCACTTGTCTTTAAAGTCTGTTAAGGAGTAATAATGAATCAAATTAATATGAAGAAAAAAACTACATAGTGCATTAGGTATGCATCTGTCTACATTTGTTTTGTGTAGAAATAAAACATTGTTTTTATTTCCTGGATTGCCTGACTTTGGGGCTTACTGCCTAAGTAAGGAAATCAATTAGCAGCAGTATTCAACCCATTTCTTCAAGCATCAAATTTAAATAATGTGTTAGTTTTACCAGTTGCATTTTATTTATTTATATATATATATATATATATATATATATATATATGTGTATATACAGTACAGGCCAAAAGTTTGGACACACCTCCTCATTCAATGTGTTTTCTTTATTTTCATGACTGAATGCATCAAAACTATGAATGAACACATGTGGAGTTATGTACTTAACAAAAAAAGGTGAAATAACTGAAAACATGTTTTATATTCTAGTTTCTTCAAAATAGCCACCCTTTGCTCTGATTACTGCTTTGCACACTCTTGGCATTCTCTCGATGAGCTTCAACAGGTAGTCACCTGAAATGGTTTTCACTTCACAGGTGTGCCTTATCAGGGTTATTTAGTGGAATTTCTTGCTTTATCAATGGGGTTTGGACCAGCAGTTGTGTTGTGCAGAAGTCAGGTTAGTTGGACGATCATTTATTTTTCAACAGGACACTGACCCCAAACACACCTCCAGGCTGTGTAAGGGCTATTTGACCAAGAAAGAGAGTGATGGAGTTCTGTAAATGGTCATGAAAATAAAGAAAACACATTGAATGAGGAGGTGTGTCCAAACTTTTGGCCTGTACTGTATATATATATATATTCACTAAAGTGTTTTCCTAATTTATAATTTTCATATGGGTGATTGTCAGTTCAGTATTGTTGTTTATTAGTGTTACACTAGAAAATGTATTTATTTACAGTACAGGTATTTTTTTTTCTCTTGATACCATTTTATACTTTATTTAATATTCATGTCCCCCCTGTTGTAGATAATTTGTGTTAGGTAGAATGCCCAGTGGGGCCTGGGCAATCTCGTGGCCTTGGAACCCCTGCGGATATTTTTTTTCTAAAGCCACTGAAGGTTTTTTTGTTTTGTTATTTCTGTCCTCCTTTATTCTTTGTTATTTAGTATTGCCTAATCTTATTTTTATATGTACTTTGAGCTACCTCATTTGTATGAAAACATGCTATATAAATAACTGTTTTTGAGGATGAATTGTTATATCTGCAATGTAATAAGCACATGTACTGGCCTTCAAAAATACACAAATGTTTTTATTTTACAGGTGCTGTTCTTTGGGTTTGGATGGCTTTTCTTTATGCGACAATTGTTCAAGGATTATGAGGTAAATGTGTTTAAACTACTAGAATGATCAACATGACTATGTATACCGATTTTAAAGTTGCATATTCCTTTAAAAAGTTAAGCAGTTGGAGCATTTGAATGTTAATAAATATTTCGACAATTTCAGTTTGTTTTCTGTTCTGAGCGTAGCACTGAAACCGCCTTGGTATGAGTCAGAAAAGGTCTTCAGACTGCTGATTCTTTGGCTTTTACAGAAGCCCATTAAATAAATAAGTATATAGATACATAAATATAACAAAAACAAATTACACAAGAATGACTAAAAAAGAAATCTAAAAAGAAAGAAAACTTGTAACTTGGCTAAAATAAAAAGAGCAGTCATAGTTACAATGAGGCTCTGGCTGATAGACTTTCTGTAATCTTTTGAAGTTTTGTTTGTTCTTGAACATGAAACCTTTTGGGTTTGTCTAATCAATATGTCATTCGGTCTGCAAATTATTTATGTTAATATCTTATAAAACAATTAACTAAAAACCAAGTCATAATTCAGTTGGTAGTTCAGTCATGGAAATTGTATTTGTATAAATGACCATGTAGTATTTTTACAATACTAATCTGGTAAAAAAAAAAAAAGGATCAATAAGTTATAATATTTTCTGAAATGTGTGAGTAAGTGTGTAAAATACATTTATTGGACTGACAACCTGTCCAAGTTTAGTTCTTGTTTTTCACTCGATGCTGTTGAGATTGGCTCTGCATAATGGCTCTCAATCAGATTAAGCACTCGTGAATATGAGTGGATGGATGGAGGATACATGTTTTTGAATGGCCAAGTATATTTTTAAGACAAGTTTCCTAAATCAGCTGTGCTGTCATAAAATCCTAATAATATTAAACCAACCCATCGCTATTTTTATTAATATATTTAGTTATGTTTTTCTTTTTAATTACAAATAAAATATTTGTTTAAATGGAAAATTTTAAATTGTATTTTGGTTCCTGTTTTCTGACTGGAAAATATTTTTTCACCAAAAATGAAAATCATCTGGTTTGCTGAAGTGAATTTGTAAGATGTACACAGAAACTCAGAATCCTAAAATTTGTATTTTTCCTTACTATTTAAATAGGATAAAACCAACTCCATACATGCTATAAGGCATCCCCCATCTGCCTTAAATTTTCCAAGTTCATGTAACCCCAAGTTGGCTAGAGGACTACTTACTATGCATTCTGTTTGTTTTCCTATGGGCACATACGATATTTCATTGAATTCTTTTAATGTTTATTTTCAAATAATGTTTTAATGCCCACTTTGAAAGGCAATAAATAAAAGAATGTGTTTTCCCACAAATATTTAATAAAGCATGTTGAGTTACTTGGTGTTGCAAAAAGATATTTGTCCTTAAAAAAATTGAGAATCATTTGTTTTGAATATGCCCTATCTTGTGGTAAGAGAATGTATAAGAATACTAAGCTAAAAATATTATTTATTTCCTTTTTTAACTTGCACTGTATCTAAGCATCTTATTTAATTTTACTTTCCTTATGACAGGTTCGACAGTATGTTGTACAGGTTGTTTTCTCTGTGACGTTTGCCTTCTCCTGTACCATGTTTGAACTCCTAATTTTTGAGATATTGGGAGTATTAAGTAGCACGTAAGTTTTATGTTTGATTTCTGTTTATTTGGTTCAGTTCCCTAGTTTTGTTTTGTTTGAATTTATTTAAAATTGCTTATTATTTTACGTTTTATAGTATACATAAGGAGTTTTTTGTGTATGTATGATTTATATCTTAGTGAAATGTCTTTATAAAGATAAATTGCTCTAAATCACTGACATCTTAAAATGTATGTTTTTCTTATTGTTGTTCATTATATTATTGTGGGTTATTTCCAGTGTATTTATTGTTTTTCTTTTATTATTATATATTAATATAGTCAAATCTGTATCTGATTAACAGAATTTAGAAAGTATTCCTCACTATCTCTGATTTTCTTCATTCTTGCTCAAAATAATGTAATTATACCCAGTATTCAGTATGCAAAATTGTACACCTGTATGTTCATTAGTTTCTAAGATATGGTGGCTTTTAAAAGGTAATTGGAAAAAAAAAGATTACTGCTAAAAAAATTTCAGTGTTCCATAAGTTATAACATTTGAACTGTTAATTCTAGATGCATGACATTCTCAGGGATTATTATTTAGTGTTAGATGTCTTTAATATCTAAAATAGCTGGTCCACAGTTAAATATTTGTCAATTTATGGCTTGCTGAAAATTGTATAAAATGTCTTTCTTGCATTAGAACATCTTTGGCCCTCTGTATCTCCAGACTAAACCATATCAGATCCTTCCAGTTCTGAGAGATATTACCAATGTTATAGTTCTTTAGCCACTAGGTACTTGTCTAAAAACTTGTTTTTATTAATTTAAAGATTTGCTTTGTTGTTTTATTACTAATTAAATTGATTCAATTTCAGTCATTTATTGAGTAATGAAATGTGTCAAAATACAGTTGGCACCATGTCGAGATAGAAACATAGACAATCACATTTGTGTGAATCCTTCAAACATACCTGTGGAGATTTATTTGTAGAGGTGGGGGCTTCCAATGATTTTTCTCTCCAAGCGTTTTGCATATAAATAAGGGTTTTGCTAGCTTTTTTATAATGATAATGATTCTTTTTCCTTACATCTCTCAGTTCTAGGTATTTTCACTGGAAGCTAAATCTTTATGTCATTTTGCTGGTGCTTATATTTGTAGTTCCTTTCTATATTGGATACTTCGTGGTCAGCAATATTAGATTGTGTAAGTTGTTTTTCATATCAGTTGTTATCTTAAACTTTCATTTTACAAACACACATATATCGCAGTTCATCCATTTCTGAAGAAAACAAAGAATCCATAAACAATGACATATTCACCAGTATGGTACATAATAAATGATACGAGTTTTTTCCAGATGTAAAGGGCATGGTTTGGCCAGAAAATTCCAGTTTTTACTTATCTGACAATAGAGAATGCATCACGAAGTGTTTAGAATTAACCAGGTGTCTCTGCACAGATCTAAGATGAGCAACAAAGTGGTTCTAAGTGAGCAGTAGTTTTTACTTTGTTACTTTTTTGTTCACATGATATTGAAGTTATGAATGTTAACTTTGTCGAAAGAAAAAGGGAAGCGCTGTAGATCGCTTGATAACGTGAGAATGTTGAGTAAAACAAAGTTGTTCAAATTCAACTTCTTTTTATCCCAAATTTGCAGGCTACATTCACATTAGGTCAATATAGATTTACTAGTTTGTCTGTATTGTATACCACACACACATCTTTTATTTAAGAATTATACTATTCTCTGTACAGTCATAAATGTATTATAATATGTTCAGTTGCTAATCTTTTATTTAATAACAAGCTGAAAAAAAACATTTGTAGAAAATATGTATACTACGTTCAGTAGCTAAATGTCAAAATGCTACAATGCGGCCCCACTTCTGCTTTCTTTCCCTCCTCCGTCTGCGTCGTCTCCTAGACCCGACAACAATCCACGGAGAGCCCGCTGGTCTCGCTATGTTGTCTGGGATGTTGTGCGTGTGATGAAAAACACTCGAAACAGATGTCTGGCTCTGGACACCGATGTCTATAAGGTTCTGACGGGTGTAGCGGATGTTCGCCAAACCGATTGTGCACAAACAAGGGAAAAAAAAGTACAAAAACAACAAAAAAGTACACTGAAAAGGAGAGCCCTGAGCCGCTGCGACCATGCGCGCCGCCATGCTCCTAGCTTAATCTAGCCTACTTCTGGTAGGCTAGGCACTTTTTATAACTTTTTGGTTAGTACATTAGAAAAATTATTGGTGTTTTGGTAAATTATGCACATTATACAACCCTTTTTTATTATGAAAAGGTTAAGTAAGTGTTGCAGTGGGAGGTTCGGAACGCATTATGGGTTAGCCTTCGTGAACGAACTAAGTTCGTAAGTCAAGGGTCCACTGTATTGTGTATTTAAGTTAATCAAATTTATAACTAGTCTCCGGAAATCCACCCCTGATGTACCGTATTTGCATATATAGTTTCAACACAAAGGTTTCATTTTACCAAACTTCTCCGCAGTCACTTCCTGGTTTCCATCAAAAATGCCAGCAGTCTCAAATTCTCGCCGATAAACATGATAAATATACCTGAAGAGACACTTTTAAGGAAATTTAGAAAATTTTGCTTGGAGAAGGGGGTTGGCTTAATTACCGGTCATCGGCAAATACATGTAATTTAGTAGGTAGAGAAGGGGGCCGGCTAATATACCGTGTCGGCTTATATTCTGAGATCTACGGTAATTACAGAAAAATAATTATAATGGTTATTTAGGGTAATGTTCCTTTTTTCCCCATTTGTCATTGCTGCATGCACAAGAAAAGCCATGATGTGCTGAGGAAATTTTCAGTTGTATTATGTTGAATGTATAGTTCATATTTTTACCTTTGTGTAATCATTTATTTTTCTATTTATAGTGCAGCGGCAGAAACTATTATTTTCCTGTGTTGTTTGGTTCACCTTCATGTACTTTTTTTGGAAACTAGGAGATCCATTTCCTATTTTGAGTCCAAAGCATGGTAAGTTACCTAGAATAATGAAGGTGATGTCATAAAATATTTAAATTGTAATGAAGCAGTGAAAATCACAAAATGTTCTGTTGTAGTTTAAATTGCAATTATTATCATTTGTATTCTTATTACTGTTCCGTTTGTTTGTTTTGGCATTTTAATTTTTTTTTTCCTTCTCCTGTTCTCTGTAGGAATTCTTTCAATAGAACAACTAATCAGTCGAGTTGGGGTGATTGGGGTAACCCTAATGGCTTTACTGTCTGGCTTTGGTGCTGTAAATTGTCCATACACATATATGTCATATTTCCTAAGGTACAAGTAAGATTTCTTAATTTTACCTTAATATAACAAGATTACTGTATCAATTAAGATGCATAATTCTACATCAGACTGCTTGTACTCAAAGTAATCCGTTTGTTTTTGTGTTTTCCTACCAGTCAGTATTACTTTGTTCTTTTTGATTGTTGTATTTCTTTAACATTGATTATTTAAGCAAAGTGATGCTGCTTTTTTTTTTGGCTGTTTTTCTTCACTAGAAACAACAAACCAAATATTTAACACATTTACATTTATTTGCTTGACAGGCTTTTATCCAAAGCATCTTACAAAAGAGGTAAACATAATTGAGTAACATTAGGCTAGGGCCTGTTTGTTCAGCAAGTGTAGTAGGACAGGTAACAAAAGCTGATTGCCACAAGTGAAATGTAATAACTAATAAATTTGCAATCATAGGTTGCAATTGATAAATTAAACTTAATCTAACAGCAAATTAAGCAACAATATAAACTATCCCAAAGCAAAGTTTTTTCCAATTAATTATATAAATATTTACAGAACAGATGGGTTTTCAATTTTGTCTTGAATACAATGAGGGAGTTAGCAGTTTGGATAAGAGGTGGTTAGCTTGTTCTACCAACTAAGAACTACACAGGAGAAGAGTCTGGATTGAGACTTGATACCATGCAGAGGCGACATCAACAGACGCTTTTCACTGGCAGACCTAAGTGGACGAAGAGGTGTATAGGGTTTCACCAGTGTCTCCATATACTCAGCATCAGCGATTTGAAATTAATGCTTGCTGCTACAGGGAGCCAATGTAGTGACCATCAAGAGAGGAGTGACATGTAACCGTCTCGGCTTGTTAAATACAGGACAGCCTGCTGCATTCTGGTCCATCTGCAGCGGCTTGATATTATATGTGGGTAATCCTGCCAGAAGCGAGTTGCAGTAGTCCAGACGTGACACGACCAAAGTCTTGACCAGGAGTTGTGCTCCATACTCTGTCAGATGAGGTCTGGTGTTGTATAACATGAACCCGCATGAATGAGAAACAGTAGAAATGTGCCTGCTCATTAATCACAACCCCAGGATTCTATACTGACTTAGCAGGTGTTAGTGACAGTGAGCCAAGCTGCACAGAAATGGGGAGTTGAGCAGACTGGCTGGCTGGAATCACAAGAAGCTTGTTTTTTCCCAGGTTGACCTGTAGATGGTGGTCATTCATCCAGCTTGAGATATCAGTAAGACATGCAGAGACTCCAGCTGATACTGTATTGTTGTCTGGAAGGAATGACAGGTACAGCTATGTATCATCCACATAGCACTGATAAGAGAAACCATGGGATTGCATGGTGGGGCCCAGTGAGGTGGTATACAGAGAGAAAAGTAGAGGACCTATCACCGATCTATAGGGTAGACCTGTGTATGTCTGGTGTGCCATTCGCAACTCTCCTTGCCAGGGCAGATTGTTGGGTCTGTCCAAGATGTAGTACTTAACCCATTTGAGAGCAGTCCTAATGATTCCAAGGTCATACTCAGTTGTAGTGTTCTGTTTAATGAGGAAGAGCAGGACACATTATGTAAATATATAGTGACACTCTCTTCAAAGATGCCCTTTTAATATTTTTTGCACTTCATTAAAGTTTTGAAAAAAAGGAGAGGATGACGTAGCACTTAGTTGAACTTAGATGCAGTTGAGGCTGTAATTGTGGTATTGGAAAATGTCAAGAGTTTTTCATGTAAATGTAAATTCTGCCAAATAAGTGGAATTAATAAACCAGAATTTTTTTAGCAGGAATTGATTCTTCTGCGTTAAGATCAGTTTTCAGTAAATTGCAAATGTCACCAGAGTTGTTTTGATTAAATATAGACTATTTCTAATACTTACAGTATATGCATTGCTACAGTGATCTTGTGTATTTTTTACAGAAATGTAACAGAAAGTGACATACTTGCTTTAGAAAGACGGCTCCTTCAGACAATTGATATGATTATCAGCAAAAAGAAAAGGTGAGATGTCAATTATAAAATACTATTACAATTTACGCTAGTAGTCCTTAATTAAAAAAAAAAAGGAGTGAGCTAATATACCCATTTTCTAATTCACTAGTTTGGTTTGGTTGATCCAATACCACTGGCCAAGTCTGAACCAGGCTGTGGTACAAATTACTGTGAAGGGTAAACAATGCAAACTTAAGAAATGCAAGCTGAAGAATTATTACGTTTTTTATACTGACATTGCCACAATATTTACCTTCCTAATACTTAACCAGTGTACATTTATATAATATTATTTACTTTGATGTGTGATTACACTGGTTTCCAAAAATGCTTTTATCTGTCTGTAATTGAGTGTTGCCCATTCCATGGTTAATTTTTGTAATGGAAAAACCATGTGCTGTAACTGAATCCTCAAAGTTTTCAAACCTGCTTAATCCAATTCAGGGTTGTAGATGCTCAAACTACTCCTTCACAGGGCACACATATCCACTCTTAGTCTAAACTGGCAACCATTATTGAAAATCTACCAAATACACAAACACCAATATAAAACATATGCTATAGAGTATCAGTAGAGAAATATAGAAAGAAAAATAAAACATTTTGGGCACATATACTTTATAGAAAGGAAGTGCTTTCAAGCAATACAGAGATAGAACACGTCATGCTTATGTTTTAGACATAGATGGGAACATAGTATGAAAGAACAGAACATGGGCAACTCTAAGTCATTGTATAATAATTGGAGATTATTCTTTTACTTACTGTATGTGTGTGTGCTAGACCATCAATTATGTTGTCTGTTAGGCTTTTTTTTCTCTGAATTTACTGTCGTAATCTTCTTTATTTATTTAGTTGGTTTGTACAATGCTATATACTGTATACCCTGCCGTTCTTTCTTATATTCTGTAAGTGCCTTGAGCATGGGAATGGCGATATATAAATAAAATGTATTACTATTATTATTACTGACATAAATTTGATACATGTGTGATTAGCCACTGAGATGACTGTTTGACATGGACCCAATTTAAATTTCAGACAGATAATTCCTTCAGTGATGCTGTCTTACATTAAAAGAAAGAAGTAACATGGAAATTTAAAAGACAGGATTTAATATGTTTAATATATATAATAATTATCTAATTTATATCAATTTCAGAACTACTGAAGTCTGTTTAATATTCATTTGTCTTTGTTGTTTAAGAAGAAAATAAAATTAGCCTATCCCCATTAAAGCTTCAGAAGCAAAAGTGAGTATTTAGTGTTAAGTTTTTAGACAATGGTACATTAAAGGGACATATGAGGTATTCAGACATATCTGATAAGAGGAACTGTAATGAAAAATTCAAAGGGCTCTCCAGTACAGATGCCAAACTGCTACAGGTGCCAATTCACTTCTTAATCCACTGTGCAACCCTGATGCATTTGATTGTAGTTCATATGTTACAAAGTGAGAGGAAGATTAATGGCAAGTTAACATATAGACTTGGAGTGGAGTTGATAGTTATTGTTTTGAGGAGAAACAGACTAAGGTTGCTTGGGTATATGGAATGAAGGGCAGAGTATGATCGGATCAAGAAGTGCACCTAGTTGGAGGTGGAGAGGAATAAACACAGAGGGAGGCTGAAGAAGACGTGGTTGAATGTAAGGTCAGATGGTAGGAACAGAATGGGTCTCACCCCCAAAGATGGTGTAGAGTGGAGGAGAACATTTTGGGGCAACCTGCTAACCTGGGAAACCTCTGAAAGTGGCTGTTAAACTAATGATGATGATAATCTACACTTCTTTAAACTTGTTTTGGTGTGTCATGTGTTACTGTGTAATTTTTGAAAATCTGAAAATGAAAGTGTTTTCTGATTATTGGAATATCATATACCTGGTGATATTTCTGCTTAAAAGCTGGTCAAATACAGTAAAGTATTCATAATGTGGGCGTATACTGAAATTATCTATCAAAGGATTAAATGCATTACTTAAATGACACCTTACTGTACTCCAATATGAAATATGATAGCATAATATATCAGAATCATTTTTATTTGCCAGTACTTAATCTACAGGAATTTGAGTTGGTAGATTTGGAGCTGCTTGTAATGGAAAATAACATCACATGCATATAATATAAATAGCATACAGTAAGTTAAAAAGAAAAATGTCAAAGTTGCAAAATAGTAAGATTATAAAAGGAAATGTGCAAATGATGTGTAAGTGCAGTTGTGAGTGTATAGTGTGTATGCACGTGTACACACGTACATACACTGTAAACACATGCACACCTTCATACAGTTTATGACAGACCACATGAATATACAAAGAAGACAGGCTAAATAACTGGTTTGAGAGGGCTGTGGCTCTGGGAAAGAAACTATTGAGGTGTCTGTTAGTTTTAGTTTTAATTGACCTGAAGTGTTTACCAAAGGGGAGTTTTTGGAGTAAGTGCTAATATGGGTGAGATGAGTCTGTGGTGATCATTTTAACATGGTTAGTAACATGAGATGTATACAGTCTGCCACAGATGGAAGAACACAGCCAATTATTTTCTTAGCAGACCTCACAAGACACTATCTTTTAGATTTAGTGTGCCATTGCTGAACAAAACCAGACAACAATGGAATTACCCTTTCAATTATAGCTTTGTAAAATTGAACTAGGATTGACTGGGAAATATTTAATTTCTTTAGTTGGCGTAAGAAGTACAATCCCTGTGGTGCCGTTTTAGTGATGTAGGTGGTTTTAATGTCCCAGCTAAAAGTGTTTGTGATAGTTGTGCCCAAAATTTGTAGGATTCCACTATATTTACTACAGAATCGTTAATTTCTGGTGTGAGAGGTTGTAACTGTTGTTTGCGAACAATTGCTGTCAAATTAGCCAAAAATAAGTATTGAATGTTCAAAATAAAAAGAAGTAAATACTCAAATATATTCAAACGTAGCTTAAGAGTTTGTGGCATTACATTTATACGTGTACATTATTTTATTTTTTTTTTAAAATACTTTATTATTAATCACCACAGCAAAAACAAATGGCTATTGCAAATAAAAAAAAAAAATCCTAGCAGTACGTGGGCAGCTATTATTTAACACTAGAAATTCCTGAAGCCTACGGAAAAACTTGTAATCCCGGGCCACCTTAAATTCCTTTGCACTTCTCTGTCAGCGTCTTTTGTTTTGCAAATGTGTTAATCAGAGCAAGCAGCCTGCTTTCCCATCCCCCCCACTGATGGAGCTGAGCAAAATTCTTAGAGCTCAAGTCTCTTTTATCTGGCAGTGAGGTGCCTGGAGTTGTATTGGGTAAATAATATATCGTTATTTGGAATGCATACATTTCATGTGTGTTCTGTGTTTACAATGATCTGTGTACATGTAGGATGGCAGGAAATGCGAGGCAAGAAATTCTGAACACAGACCTCAAACAGAAACTTTTTCCATGTTATACTAATAATGACGTGCAGTGTATAATGTGTGAAGACTTTAGTCCAAATATCAAATAAACACGTGCACTTTTATTCAAGAATATAACCAAAGGAAAATTAAAACATTTTATTTACATGTTGCTATCAATGAGTTGAAAACCCAAGCTCAAATGTCAATTGATAGGAAATTGATATGTATTCTTGAATGGTGCAAAGGCAAGAACTGTTGCCTTATAACCCAAAGGTACCGTGTTTGAGTCCGGGTGCTCTGCGTTTTGAGTAGTGAGCCGCTTATTATTACTATAATATAATAAAAACATACATTTTATTTGAGTCTGTAACACCCACTGTATATTTGGCTACTTGATTTTTTATTATTCAGTTTTATTCTGTCAGTGACATTCACCTGGTACAACGAATTTGCTTCCACCTCTCTGAGTTGATAGCATTTATCTCCATTCTTTTCATAAGAGGAGCGATGACCACAGTTGATGCCTGCTCAGAACTATTTGTTGTACCGGCAATCAAAGATAAGATATCCCTTGACTGCTGTCAGACTACCAGGTGGAATTTATGCTTTGACAACAAAGACACCCATGCAGAAAATGTGACAAAACAACACATTTGCTGTGATCTCAGACATCTGGCAATGATATGTTGAGAACTGTGTTTTGAGTTACAACCCTAGGGCAAAGACTTTCCGAGTCTGTGGTCATAAAGCTTATGGAGCTGTTTCTGGGCAAAGGCAGAATGGTAACAACAGACAGCTTCTTCACAGCACTTTTGCTGGCTTATAGACTGCTGCACCGTGACACAACTCTACTTGGCGCCATAAGTAAAATGGAATTTACACCTGCGGCATAGTCACTTCAGTACTCAAACAACTCTCCACGCTAGTGTTTAGGTCTGGCAGTGCCACGCTGATGGTGTTTGCACCCAAAAAGAAGCCTTTGATTTCATTTTGTAACAGCCAGTGTAAAGTTTTGCTACGTGTAAAAAATATTGCTAAAGGGATATAAGCAGACACACAAATGCTGGTGAGTCATGTCTTCTTGGTATCTTGTTGTCACTTGACTTTTTTGTTATTCAGTTTTATTCTTGAATAATAGCACACTTGTTTCATTATACCTTTACGAAAGTGTTTATTTTATATTCAAATAATCACTTCAATGAGATTGAATCTGTCTCTGCCTCTCTCTCTCTCGCATGCACACACACATTCATACATGAAAACATCAATGTTTGAAAACGCTATGCCATGTGAACATGAGTTGTCATATGAATATTTTTTTTTTTGATCTTGCCTGTACTGTAAGAAGTCTGTGAGTGCTATAAATGGGACCCATGCAACAGCATTGTTAAAAGTACTTCATGTCTTACTGAGGCATTTTAGTTAAAAAAAAAAAAAAAGTAGTAATAATGTAGCAAACCACTGTAATAGCATGTGTGTCTCATAAGGATTTAAGCTTATTTTTGTGGCTGCTTTTATGGCTCGCTGTCCTGACAAGGATCAAGAGGAATACAGGTCAGTTAGTAAGACCGCGACAATGTAAGAACAGTGAGTAAAGTAAAAGATCATGCAAGAGGCAGGCAGCTCAAAGGCTGACTTGTCTTATTGTTTTGTATGTGTCCACTGGGCAGTGGTAGGGTGCCATTTATATCGTGCCATTCAGAATAAAAAAACAGTTTGCACCTGTGGGCTCACCTTTAAAAGTGGCTCCTATGTGGCTAATAGGATTGTCACAGTATCAAATCAGGGTCCACACAATTTGCCTGGTTTATTTTTTATTTGGAGATACAGCAGTGTTTTAATAAATGTGGCCTGAATATTTGAAATTACATAATGTCTAAAACAAAGAGCTGCATCAAACCACCAGTCACATAAGATGGAGATTTATTATGGGACATGATATTTTGGCTGACGCTAACGAGGCCCTTTAATAGAGTAGTGGGATAGAACAAAACAAAAAAAGAAAGAAGGCACACTGTGAAGAGGATCTGGCTGTAAGTTTTATTAATTAAGATAATAAGCTAACCATTCAAAATTACCAAAAGGCTGATTGTGGAAGTAAAGTGCAAAAACAGACCAATAAAATACTGCATATTCGCATAGCATGTATGGAGTAACTCAATGCCAAAATGACTGCAGATAAAACAAACAACTGTTCTTTTACAATAGAATATAAGCTTTTGCCTTTGAGTAAGACTGTTTTTAAGTGAATTAAATTATATTCGAATAGCAATGTTTGATCTGACAGCCTTAATCAACAATAGTATTTTACATTGTTTCTGAAAGTGTCAACATTCACACTAAAATGACTGCAAATGCATATTAAATAGTTGTCTGCCTACATTGGTCATGCACGCAGCATAGACTTTTTCCCAGAGCTGATGATCCATGGAGGGATGAAAACACCATCAGGCCGCGGAATCTATACTAATAAAAGGCAAAGCCCTCACTGACTGACTGACTCATCACTAATTCTCCAACTTCCCGTGTAGGTAGAAGGCTGAAATTTGGCAGGCTCATTCCTTACAGCTTACTTACAAAAGTTAGGCAGGTTTCATTTTGAAGTTCTACACGTAACGGTCATAACTGGAACCTACTTATGTACATATATACGGACATAGCCTGCAGCTCAGTCGCCGTGTGAGGCGGAGTTACGTCCCTCATCGTCACGCCTCCCACGTAATTGAGTGCCTGCCCATATAAGGCCGTCCGTCGGCAGCAATCCAATAGACACACTGCCGCTAAATATTCGCGGGTGAAGGACTGTGCTTATGCAAACGAAGAAGAGATAGTCAGGGATAGATTAGTGTTTGGCACAAACTCAGCGAAAGTGCAAGAGAAACTTTTAAGTGCCGGGTCTGAGCTAACATTAAATAAAGCCATGGACATCGCAACATCGCACGAGATAGCACAAGCACAGCTGAGAACCTTCGATGCATGTACTCCGAGTGGCTCACGTGAACTGACTTTGCGGGACTGGGAAAGGTAAACCCGTGCATGCAGTGTGTGATGTCTCAGATAAAGAGGAAGACGAGCTGTTTATTGATGCAGTAAGAAAGGAACAAAATCTGAATCTGAACAAGCCTTTGTAGACATATCAATAGGAGAGCAATGTGTAAAGCTTAAGTTTAAATTAAGTTCATAGACACACTGACGCTAAATATTTGCAGGCAAATCCACAACTTAATACCGGGAATACCTGTTAAACATCTTAGATTCACGAGTACCGATTTGGGTAGTGAACACTTCGATGAATGAAACCTGTTATTTTTACAACGGTTGACAAACATGGAATGTAACTTGAACACAACACATCCTCCAAATATGAACCTGATTAAAAGAAATAATGATAATCAAATCCTTGATGACAGCAACACTCATAACAGTGACAAAACAATTACATTGACAATCATGTTACGTTATTTTTAAAATGTTTCCATTTCTTTTTCATAACTTCTTTAACACACTACTTCTCCGCTGCAAAGTGCGGGTGTTTTGCTAGTTTATCATAAAACTGTAGTAATCTGTAAAGTATTTGCCATTTACATATGTATGCAGCATTCAAACTATATAAAACACAGTTTAGATTTATACAGGTAAGAAACACGGCAATTGCCATGGAAATCAGCTATCGTATATCTGCTGTGTTGCAATATGCTTCTGTGAAGGTTGACCGAGCAGGGAATGAAACGTAATGTGCAGGGAAGGGCCATGTAATAAGCATGTACAAATGAGAGAGCAATTGGAGTCTGCATTTAAAAAAAAAAAAGGATTTTTGCTTGTCTACACCATAATGCTCAGTTTAAATTTTAAGATGTATACTGAATAGGAGAGTGTTTTCAAGAGTCACCATTTTTGGTGGTCGAATATGCCATAGTAGTGTGGGTGAAAGGCATGAGTGAAGAGTAATGTCTGTGTTTTTAAATGAAAATGTTGTAGTATGGACAGGGCCTATGGCGGTAGTCATTAGTTCAACAAAAACATACCTGAACTAGAACACATTGTTTGCTGAATTTATTTGTTCACATCTTTTCTGTTTTCTTTTGTCACCCATATTGTGAAATCTTCATATTTTTTTCATTACTACTATGTATGTGTTTTTCTTCCTGTTATTTACCCAATTTGCTGAACCTAAGGATTGGAGCAACACGACGAATGATGTACCTCCGGGGTGAAGATCAGAATAAGCAAACAGGTTTCTGGGGAATGATAAAAAGTGTCACATCTTATCCTCCTGGGAGTGAAAGTATCCTTTTTTCAGGCTTTAAAACTAACATTGTCAAAATGAGAATTATGCTGTCCTTGAATGTATTTACTTGTGTGTCCTAACGATAAGAATACATGACAAGAATATGGTAAAACAGTTGGAAACTAATGAAGGGTAATTTTCGCACAAACATTAGGAAGTTCTCCTTCACACAGAGAACCATAGACACATGGAATGAGTTACCAAGTAGTGTGGTAGACCGTAGGAGTTTAGGGACATACAAAAACGACTTGATGTTATTTTTAAATAATGAAGTCGATAGGACTAGCATGCTTTGTTGGGCTAAATCGCTTGTTCTCATCTAAATGTTTGTAATGTTCATTTACCTATATTGTTTTTGTCATTTAGTGTAATTATAGACAGTCAAACCAGGAGCCAAATGTTTCTCCTACTGTTGTGTTTTTGAGAAATTTATGGTCATAGTCATGTTAGTTGCTGTTACAAGATTAATTTTTAAAACCTTTATATCAATCAGTATGTCTGAAGAACAGCATAAAAATGATTTCACTGCTCTTTTTTTAAAAATTAAATGTCCTAATTTTGCTTAAACATTTCTAATGCTTGTTTAAATACAATTAATTTATACAGAGCTGTGAAAATGTATTTGCCGCCTTCTGATTTCCTGTACTATAAATTGAACGTTTTTAAGTTTTCATCTATAAACTAATAATAAAGGGCAATCAAACAAATAAAATGTCATTTTATGTTGTTTACCTAATGTACAAAGTTATCTAACATTCTGTCCTTTTGTCAAAAAGTAATTGTTCCCTTACGCTTTATGTGGTTGTGCCACCTTTAATTAACTTCCATCTGCCATATCTTTTTTTTTTTTTTATTGGAGTTGCATATATAATATTTACAAGATGAATTGTTTCAGTTTTGATCATTTGTCGATATGTATAGATTTATACAATACAATACAATACAATACAGTTTATTTTTGTATAGCCCAAAATCACACAGGAAGTGCCACAATGGGCTTTAACAGGCCCTGCCTCTTGACAACCCCCCAGCCTTGACTCTCTAAGAAGACAAGGAAAAACTCCCAAAAAAAAACCTTGTAGGGAAAAATGGAAGAAACCTCGGGAAAGGCAGTTCAAAGAGAGACCCCTTTCCAGGTAGGTTGGGCGTGCAGTGGGTGTCAAAAGAAGGGGTTCAATACAATACAATACACAGAACAGAACAAATCCTTAATAAAGCATAATAATAAAAATTTTTGAAGTACAGAGCAGAATTTAACAGTAGATGATATCATATAATAAGATTTTGATATTTTTAGAGTGCTGGAGACCTCATCCGTCAAGCTGCCTCCCCATTTGGCCATTCCACGGCTGAAACGTTGCTCGGCCAGCCAATCCGATGAAAGGGCCCCTCTTTCCCATGATTCCTGTGATCCTCCACCAGGGATGACTTTACCATAGGCAGGCAAACAACTTGGCAGGTGGGCCGTGGCACCAATTGCCACATTTGAGTACCGAGAACAGAAACAGAATAGGTGAGGGTTAGTATTCAATTATACTTATCATGTTACTTATGTTTTAGTGCTAATGACTAACAACAGAGATGCAGTATGTACAGTTAATCAGCAGCTCTAGTCAGGATATGCTAAACTGAAGTAGTAAGTCTTCAGCCGGGATTTAAAGGCTGGGACCGAAGGGGCATCTCTTATAGAAGCAGGAAGACCATTCCACAGTTTAGGGGCCCTGTAACTAAAAGCTCGACCTCCCACTGTTATTTTATTAATCCTTGGAATCATAAGCAGACCGGCATCTTGAGATCTTAATGTGCGCTCAGGTTTGTAAGTCATGATAAGTTCAGACAAGTAAGCCGGACCTTGGCCATTTAATGCTTTATATGTTAAAAGGAGGATTTTGAAATCTGCCCTAAACTTAACCGGGAGCCAGTGTAAGGATTTAAGAACTGGAGTTATGTGTTCATATTTTCTTGTTCTTGTAATAATTCTTGCAGCCGCATTTTGGATTAACTGGAGGCTGTATAAAGAACAATTTGAACAGCCAGTGAACACCGCATTACAGTAGTCAATCCTACTAGAGATAAATGCATGAATTAATTTCTCACAATCCTGTTTATTTAGAAAGCGCCTTAATTTCCTAACATTTTTAAGATGGAAGAAACATGTTTTGGACAACTTTGTAATATGTGCTTTAAATG
>JANRMT010028174.1:60002515-60050777 GCA_026402145.1 Polypterus bichir lapradei | reverse complement strand
ATATATATATATATAAATGTTATATATAAATAACATATTTGAATTTAAGCACCTTTTAGGTGAAGTATAGTGAAAGTTGTCTGCCATTCGCTAACAAAGGGCTATTTGCTATTGACAGTAGATTCTGGCCAGTGAAATTCACAGAATAAGTCATTGACAAGTTATGAGGCTTTGGTTCATACTACTAGACGAGAGAGCTGACTGATGAATGAAATGACCAATGAAATGCACAAATTCAGATGCTAGCCATGAGGGTTACTTGCACATGCGCACAAATCGATGCCTGGTTCTAACCAAATTTATTACAGCACTGTTTTAAGTAATTTTTAATAAATATACCAGCAACTGCATGTTCACATGGACACTGTGCACAAAGATTAATAGGGTGAAAATAAAATAACATTTCAAAAACTATTTCATTTTTGTTTTTATTTTCTCAATTATGTCTGTTTCTGGTTTTGAGACTTTTTTTTTATTTGTTTAATTTTAGTTAATGACATGATTGTTTTTCTATTAATGACATATTTAATTTTGTTTTCCTTAACTGGAATTAGTGCTGGGCAGTATACCGGTTCATACCGAAAACCATTTTTTATTTTTGTTATGATATGGATATTTCTTATACCGCAACACCAGTTTAAATTGCCTAAACAACGTTCGGAACGTGGCGCAGCAAGAAACTGTTTAAGGGGGACCTTTTTCACTGCTACACCACTAATCATATACAACAGCGTACATGCGTTAGTAGGAGTGTTGTGCAGGGGCTCTTTTTCACTGCTACACCTCTAAATAGGCATGTAATGAAGTACATGCGGTAGTGTATGTATTGCTCGGTGAAGATGGACAGAGAACATTCCGAAACTGAAGCTGTAGCTGACGATAAAGTTGAACATAATGACACAGAAGAACTTTTGCCGAAAAAAAGGAGTCACATCCATTGCCTGGAGAAATTTTGGTTTTAAAAGGTTGGATGTGGACCATTATGTTCAAATGTATGAATACTGGTTCTATACTACTGGATAATGCTGCAAGCCAAGTAGTACTTGTTTTATTTTTTTTTTCAATACAGTGTAATGTACCTGGGTACTGTGTAATAGTGTGACGACATGTTGACTTTATTCTCGACATTTCCACTTTAATCTCGACGCTTATGACGACAATAAAGTCAGCATGTTGGCTTTATTCTTGACATTTCTACTTCATTCTCGCCGTTTATGTCAAGATTAAAGTCGACATGTTGACTTTATTCTCGTCATTTGTCATTAAAGTAGAACATCGTTACTAAACTTCATCGTAAAATGAATATTTAATTTACTAGATTTTCTCAAACCCCGTCATAAGTTATATAGCACACTAGCAAAATACCCGCGCTTCGCAGTGGCGAAGTACTGCATTAAAATTTTTATTAAGAAGAAAATTAAACCTTTTTAAACTGAGGGAAAATATGCCAATAATTATTTGTTAAGGATCTCTTTGTATACCACATTGTCAGTTCGGCCCTCTGGTTGTAATATGACCAAGCTATGCGCTGAGCTTACTCTTGAGCATGCAACGTACAGTTGGCCATGTGAAAAGTAATCTTGTCTCAAATCTCACAGCTTGGATTGCTGTCATAATCGGTTTGAGTTGTGTTAGTGTTCCCCGAGCCATGTTAAATCGGTACGTGCTTCTTAAAATGACTTCCACATGTACTGAGGAGGCGCTGGCAGCGATCGCCGCACAGAATACATTCACTTCATTATATTCCTGCTCCCTGAACATTTAGAATGCTAAGATAAATACTTGATGTATTTTTCATGATGAAATGCATTAAAGCATGTGTTAATCATGGAGGTTGCACTGCTGCCTCGTAGCAAGGGGATCTCATGCCTTGAACATGCCTTGAATTTGCATGTTTTTCTGGTGGGTTTACTCGGCGTGCTTCAGTTTCCTTTCAAAGTCATGTAGGATGTGGGGTTTTGTTATGCTGTATTGACCCTGAGGTATGTATGTGCTTGTATTCACCCTGCGATGTGCTGGCGTTCAGGATTTGCTCCTGCCTTGCACACAATGCTTGCTGGGATGGGCGCAACCCTGAATGGATGGCATAGTTAAACATGTTAAACGAAGATTTTTTTTAAAGTTTTGAACACTCCGTGGGCTAAGTTTATAACTAGTTTTAATTTCACAAAGACGTTTATCGTGTGGTGATTGGTTAGATGGAGAAAGAAAAAGGAAGGATAGGAGCTGAGGGTTTGGTACGTCAGACAGACCACACGCATGCAATAAAGAAAGCCCGCTCAGAAGAACATCCATTGAATTCTGTGTTCGTGTCTCCGACCACCAGATCACAAACCCAACATTTACACAATATTTAAGTTAAACCTGTGCGATACCCATTCATACATCCAGTTTTATGGAGCCTTGTCACAACTGCCATAAAGTTCTCTACACTGAACATACATCTGGGGACTAGTTATTGCAAGGGAGTAGCACTACCGCCACACTACTGTGCATGTTTAATACATGCTTTAATGCATTTCATCATGAAAATGATATTAAGTATTCATCTTAGCATTCTAAATTTTCAGAGAGCAGGAATATCATGAAGTGAATGGATTCTGTGCGGTGATCACTGCTGGCACCTTCTGTTAGTGCAGAGGAAGTCATTTTAAGAAGCGTAGTGATTAACAACTGGGCCGGGGAATACAATATAAAGCATTTAATGTGCTACATTAACTTATGACGGAGTTTGAAAAATCTAGTAAATTAAACATTGATTTTAGGATGAATTTTAGTTTATGACAATCTACTTTAATTATAAAATAAACTATGAGAATAAAGTGGAAATGTCGACTTTAATCTCGACATAAACAGCAAGAATAAAGTGGAAATGTCAAGAATAAAGTCAACATGTCAAATTTATTCTTGACATATAGTTTTTTTCTTCCCTGTGTCCATATTTTTTCTTCACTGTGGCCCTAATACGATTCCGTAGGGCTATACCGCAAATAGCATTATAAATGCAAGTTGCAGTTTTATTATTTATGTATATAGCTTAGTTTGAAGCAAGGTCCATATTAATGTAATTTGCCCAAATGATGGTTCAGTTGGTAAAGATGTCATCGCCAAGTTGCACTTGTTTTATTTTATTTTTATTAGGTGAATACTGTGTAATGCACCTGGGCTTGAAGTAATAGTATTATTACTGGAAGTTGCACTATTATTTATTTTATTGTTATTATTTATTAGTTTAAATATTATGCAGTTTAATGATGGTAAAGTTGTTTAAAAAGTCACTTTTACATGTCAGTGGACAGAGATTGTTAACATTAACAGAAAGTGTAGTTGGTTTAAAAAAAAATGTACTATTTATTCCTTTTTTAAGACATGTTCAGTCTAAATGCCTCTTTGGATGGTTGAAAATATGTTGTCAAAATTTTAGTTTAAGTTGTTTGCATAATTTGTTCAATAAAAAGGTTCTATATTTTGACTGCATCTGTCATGCAATGCGATCCCTTCTCTTCATTAGTGCCACCCCCTTGAAAACTCACTTTATCAATTTATGGGGCCATGCAAACCTGTATTAATACTTGTATGCACATTAAAATGAGTTTTTGTACAATGTACAATGCTCATGGCAGTGGAATAGGTTATTCTTAACCAGTCTACTGCAGTAATTGCAGTGGAAAATGTGGTTAACATCCACTCATGCATAGGAAAAAAATACTGTTGAATACCGTGAAACCGGTATAATTTAGAAAAATACAGTGATATAGAATTTTGGTCATACCGTCCAGCACTAACGGGGATAACACTGTTTGATTATGTAACTGACAGGCTATACAGATATTTGTAAAACTGAATAACCAAGATTTCCTTCTTGTTCAAACATTTTTTTTGTTTTAACAATTAGTGATAATAATACATTTTCTTTATATAGCACCTTTCCCATACTCAAGGTGCTTCATTTCAAATGACTGACGGTTTCAGAATTAATGAATTCATAGTTTTACATTTATTTTGAAAATGTATCTATTAGCTTGTGATGCCACAGATCTAATGAATATCTGCATTTTCTTAATTTAGGTCAAATTTTGGTCGCAACATATTTCATTCATTCTTGTAGGAATTATTATTGTAACTTCCATCAGAGGTTTGTTAATTACATTAACTAAGGTAAGTTCTGTTTTGTTGTAATTCTTTCTGTATTCTAAAGTACATAGTTATACAATATCATAAAAACACTGCTTAATGGTGAAAGTTCATTTATTGCTTACTAAGAGGTGCCAGATTGCTTCATAATCTCCCAGCCATTGCAGTTCAACAAAAAAACACCAGATGGCCTACAATAACTTACCTAAAATCATACTGTTCTTTTTAAAATGTTGATTTATTTATTCTATGGTATAAAATCTTATTCCTGCCATTCAGTTTTTCCAATTACATTTTTTTGCAAACACTATTGTAATATTTCAGAATTATACTTCATTGTGCATTGCCTGTATGTGTGCTTTTCACTTACACAAGAATTGCTTATTTTAATGAAGACAGGCCATTCATTCCGGCCTCTTATAGTTCTTCGGTCCTTCACCAACTTTTTTGTAGACAAGTAGAAATACAATTAAGGTCAGCTTTTAATTACCCATTCTACATTTTTGTATGAGTTGATTGCTATGAGTAAGTGTGCATGTCTTTGCCCAGTGATATACTGACGTGCATCTTCCAGGGTTGATCTCTTACTTACGTTTCATGCTGCAAATAAAGGTTTTACATATTCTCTGAAAGATTTTCAAAAAGCATGAATACTACTTGTAGTATCATGCACAAGTATGTTTCTGTCATGTGAGGGAAGAAACTGAAATATTTAAAGCATGTAACTATAAGTTGTATAGGATCTTAAAGACTGGTGGATGGATTCTGTTCAGAAAGACTCCTGATCAGTTTGCTTTCCAGTAGTATATTGGAAGTATTTAATGTGTTCCATTATGAATTTCCATATAGGAGAGGAAAACAGAAAAATGGAATTTGGGCAGACTTTTTATAAAGAAGAAAATTCTCAATGTATTCTTTAAAAACTCAACATAATGCCAATGCATGTACCAATAAATACAATCTGTTGCCTGTGTAATGCCAGTTAAATAACTCTATAATAACACACACTCATTTGGCACCAATTTGGATTCACCACATTGCCTTGAATGATGTCGAAGGAAACAGAGTAACTGTGAATGTGGCAGAGACAAAGAGAAGGGTGCACAAAGGATGCACAAAGACTGATGTGTTTGAGATTTGAACTTGTGCATAATTTGAAATGCATCTTGTTTCTGATAGAAGAATAAATACCAATAACATTATTTGTTTTAAGTGGGTGTACACTGATATAAAGATGTCTGTAAGTCTAGCTGAGGTAAGCGCAGAGTGTTCTCTACTGTAAGAAGGCCTGCTGGACAAAAAGTAATGTAAGATATTTTTCAAATTTGGTTAAATTAGCAATGCTTTTGTGTGATTGTGCCTGCACCATGAAGAACAAAGCGGTCACATATTTAAAGTATTGCAGAGGTCGGGAGAGTTAACTTCTTAAGGAAGTAACTCCAAACAAGATTGTCTTTTCAGAGAAATACAAGTTTTTGTTTGATTTGAATGAAGAAATCATTTCACTATAAACCTTTTTGCAAGGTTATTCTTGAAATTACATCCCAGGAATGTTTTGTTTTCTGGACGACATTGCCTATCACAATAAGGCTTGGTGTCAGAGAAACTAAACTGGGGCCGGTCAGTGAATTAGTCAGTGGTAGGGATTGGATGATGGGACTGCAAAATGTATTTTTGGTTCTATCTACAGTTTGGATCAAATACTAATTGGATTAAACTGTAGATACCCTACTTTTTCCTGTAGCTTGTTTCTCATTTAAAGCCAATGGTGTGTTAAGTGACTTCTAATCGGGGGAATGTCAAGCTTAACAGCTGCAGTTGTTAGATCTCATTACCTTGAGATTACAAATCAGTGACAATTTTTCAAAACAGTTCCAACTTATCTGGAGCTTGCCACATTCTGACAGCCAAGTAATGTGCTGTTTGAAAGTATTTGTGTCAGCCTGAAGGTTTTCAAGGTGTTTTATCATGGAATGGTTTTGGGGTGACCTTATCCGAAAACATTACATACTTTTATTCTCACACCCAGATTCATTTTTATGTAGATCCACACACATGTCCTGCACCTCTGCTCATGCACTCTCGTTATTGCACTTGCCTGGTCTGTAAGAGACAGACCACAGCCGCCATTCACTTTGTGCTGGGACTATGGGCCATCTGCATCCAGAACTGACTGCTACTGTGTTACATTTCATCTGTTAGAGGACATCATCTCTCTATTCATTTATACCAGGGTAGAACAAATATTAAATGCAAACAAGGGGAGCAGGCAATAAACTTTAATTCAGTCATAGTCTTCAGCATTTTCAGATATTCTTAATGTCTCCAAAAAAGCAAAAGTGAATAAATGTAAATGGTTGTGGCAAATTAGTTATATAACCTGGCTATTTGAGGAACTGTCATAGATGATACAGGCAGACACACGTAAATGTGTGTGGCATTCAGTTTCTTGAGGTCATGCTTATAGGTGATGGTTGTTTCTGCTTTTCCTCTTTCCCACTTCTTCTCTTCAATAATAAGTAAAGAGAACATGTTCTATCTACTGCAGGACTATATGTTTAATACTCTCATCTCAATTATGTTTCTGGGCAGCAGTGAAAATTTCTGTTTCTTACAGAAGAATATTGTCTTTATAAAAGGTCATCCCAAAAGTGAGCTGAAGACTCTCTCTTCACTCTGTGTATTTCTTAAAATTCTTTTAAAAGTGAGATAAGAGCAGATCCTATTTCACTGCAGTTTATTTTACAGATCTTTGATTAGAATTGCTTAGTTAAGGATTCTTATATACTTAAAAAGTAAGTAGGGTTCTTGTATCAAACCCTCCATTATTCCTTCATACTTCAACAGATTTTTTTTTATTTTTTCCAGCAGTTCTTTACAATAGTTAATGCCAGTTACTTTTAGCTTTTAGAAGCCCAAAGTTGGGTTAGCTCTTGCTTATGCTGAAGTAAATTTTGAAAGCAGAACGTTTACTTTCTTGTTAATACTTTGTTTCCCTGTACAATATACAAGTATGTTTTGGAGCTTTGTTTTAAGGGTAATAATAAAATAATAATAAGTGTATGTGTATATATATATATATATATAGCACTTTTCCCATGCGCTACTACAAGAGTTTTTCCTTTGTCTTTACCCATCTCCTTTTTCTTTTGTCTCACATTTGAACTAGTGAAAAAATGTAAATGGGTAATATAACATGTTTTAGATGCTTTAAAAATTTACATTTTAAACTTTCTTTGCTTTATTAATTTAAATTGTTTATCTGTTTGGTTGATTTACAACCCGTAAGTACAAAGTATAGCCATTTACATATTTCTGTAGTGTGTGGAGGTTAGGTGACTCATTATTTATAGTGAGTCAGTGGTCAGGATTGAACTGGTAATCTTTTAGGTTATAGTTTAATATTTTGCCAACTTGCAATTTGCATAACTGCAGTAATCTTCTTACAGCATTTTCAGTAAATAACTTACAGCTTTCTTCAGAAGTATTTCTGCATCATTTCATGGAATAGGAATTCATTACTTAATAAAGCATGGGCATGTTATTAAAAACCTAAAAATCTAAAATGGCTAAAAAGCATTTCATAAATCAACATAAAAATAAAACTAAAAGCTAACTAAAACACATAAACTTCACTGAAATTAAAAACTTATATTCAAAAACTTACTGAAATAAAATTAAAATGGGTAGAAATGAAAATGGGTTGTTCCCCTGTCGCAAATGTAGAAAGGATTACAAGCACAACGGCATTCCTCCCATTAATTAATTACTGAAACATGGCATGGCAAATCCATAGGTGAAATATTTAAAAACTGAAATTAAAGTGACACACACCACAAGCTTTACTGCATAGTTTGGTGGCTTTTCTCTTTTTAAAGTAACTGGTGTCTAAAATTTGACAAAACAAAGCTTTTGATTGCTGGTACAGTATTTTATTTTTTTTCTCCCTTTCTTATATTAATTTAAATTTATAGTGTCGATCATAGAAAACACAATTTGTAAAATAATTCCATTATTTTTTTCAAGTCCAGAAGGTGGTGACTGTTTTCAGAATCTGATGGAAATACAAATTACAAATTTTAGGAATTTGGAATGATTTCCAATAGTCTGGGCTTATGCAACACAAAGATACGAGGGTAACTTGCCTATGCAATTTTTATTTCTTCATTGAGTGAAAAAGAGAGAAATTGCACTGGTGTAGTTGTTTATTAAATTATTAATGTCTAGAAGGTTGTGTGGATTATATGCCTTCGATAAGTACTGTAAAGTCCTTGATACGATTTTTAAAATGACTAGTCCTGCTAAAGTAAACAGCCTTCAGCTTGAACTGACCACTAGAGAGAGCATGAGTGAGATACACTTTATTTAACTTTTAAAACGTAACTCGCATATAGATTGCTGGAATAAAAAGAGCCTCCCTGAGTGTTTTATCTCCATGTTTCTAGAATCGTTTTGCTATGTAGGCTAAAATAAAAGCTAAGCATTAAAGTAAAATATATTTGGGGTTAAAGTATAATTGAAATAGAAAAACTGAAAATGAAATAACAAGTAAAAATTGTATAGAATTGAAAAAAGTATCTAACCATTTTTTCTGAAGCATTTATATTCATTCTGTGTGGCAACTCATAACATTTTATTTTTGTAAAATTTTCCTTGTGTACCAAGGCTATCAATATCTTATATAAACATCAATACATGTATACTGATACTCATTTTCTGTCCTGTTTTTCTATGTATTTCCACCGTAAGTGCCATTTTTTTATGTCTATATTCATCATGCCCAGTAACTGTAGAAATGATTAGAATTCCAATAACTTGTGTATACTGTTGTTAAATTACACTTTGCACAGTATATTTATCACTTTTGGCAAATGATTTCATGGATATGTTCCAGATATTCTTTAAAACAAATATTTGTCTGCCATCACATTTTATTTTATTTGAATGTTTACACATTAGTAATCCTATTAATAAAGTTGTAATTAAGCTTTGAAAATATTTAATGAGTATCAGGTTTGTGATATTACATTAAAATACTATCAAACCTTTATGTAAATGGGTGAAGACGTTATGTTTTGGAATAGCCAGCTGTTTATTATTTTTTAATGATATTTATTTTATGTGTTTTCTCCCCAGTTTTTTTATGCTATTTCAAGTAGCAAATCTTCTAATGTAATTGTCCTGGTTCTTGCACAAATTATGGTAAGTATCCTTTAGATCATTTGCCCTCAAAAATATACAAATGTCTCTCTTATCTTAGTATTGTGCCAGTCAAAGATGATAACTAGAAAGGAGTGACTTTGTTTTATTCTGTTGTCAGGTTTTTTATTGAAAAAAAGTAATTGGCAATTTGCTGAGTTCATGTACCATAGGAATTTGAGTTACCACATGTGATATCATACCTTCACCCATTGTTTTATACACATGAATTTCTGGTTGGTGTTTCAGAAGTAAAGCAAATTTTTTCTTCTTTATTGTGAATAAAAAGCAAGTTAAGATTTACTACATCAATATACTGCATTTTTCTAAAAACAAAAGGGCATGGGCTTAACAGGCTGTGTCCATTTTAGCTATCTGAGAGATGTTTGGTACCATTTAGAGCTTAAGCCAGACAACACTTTAACCTATCACAGAGCACATGTGTACACTTAATTTGGAGGTAATATTTAAACTAACTGTACATGAGAGAAGAGGGAGTGTTTTTTTTTTTCATTTCAGAATTTTTAAAGATTGATTGTGGAAAAAAAACACAAAAAAAAAACTTAATAGTTGCATTGTGTGTGAGATTCAGAATAAGTGCTATTTACTATAAGCACAACAGACAAAGCACAGTCACTGGAAGGCAGTGAATGATGACGGAAGGATTCGTAAATGCTAATTTGTAATACAATGAACATGATGGAAAAACAAAAGCACACAAGGTTTTTGGTTTTTTTGTTTTTTTGCCTCAAGGATCCAACATATTTGGTTCAAATCCCATGCCTGGTCATTTTTGTACGGTTTTCCTCCCACATACCCAGAAGAGATGCATATTTTGTTGATTGTTTATTCCAAATTAGCCCCATGATAGACAGTTGCCCAGTCCAAGTTTGTTTTCTGTTTGCAGCTGATGCTGCAAGGATAGGCTGTGAACTTTAGAAATATTTGAGAATGTATGTCATTTATGTACTTGATTCTTGCCTCCTGACATCTGCACTGTGCTATTATGAGTGCCATTATGAATAACGTATGTTTTTAAAATTGTTTCATTGTAAAATTTTAGTTACAAAATAGTCCAATTAAAGTTTAGCAAAGGTAGTGTACTGTATTTGTACAAAAATATTTGTCATAGCAACGTCTTAAATCAATAAATAAGCAGTATGTCATTTATTGGTGCTGGAATAAATGTGGGGTAAATTTGCTTCAGCATCCCAACCAGACAGGCAGAGCAGTTTTAAGCCTTGGACATCAGACCTTGAGCATGTGTGTTCAAACCCTGTTGCTGACACTGTGAGACCTTAAGCAAATCATTTCACCTCTCTGTGTGTTTTGTTGTACAGGGAATGTACTTTGTTTCATCAGTCCTGCTGATGAGGATGAGCATGCCTTTGGAGTATCGGACTATTGTTACTGAGGTACTTGGAGAGCTACAATTCAGTTTCTACCACCGCTGGTTTGATGTCATTTTTCTAGTCAGTGCCCTCTCCAGTATTCTGTTTCTCTACTTAGCTCACAAGCAAGCACCAGAGAAAAACATGACAATTTAACTTTCTGTGCTTCCATTTGGTTGGGAAGGAAAAAAAAACTGCTTTCAGCAATCCTAATCTGGAACTCTTTTATGTGTACATGCAGTTAAGTTGAATCTACTGTCTTTATTTCTGTAATGGCAGTTGTGCCATTTAGAAATTTACAAGAAATTCCTGAATCAGGATTTTTTTTCTTACTTTGTGGACTTATTTATTGTCTTGGGTTGTAAAATGTTTGAAGAATCATGAGCTACAAATTTGTTAATAATGTGGCATATTGTGTGTATTTTACAATTATTGTAAAAATATTTTAATTAAAATAGCAAGCAGAAATGAAGATATTAGATTAAACAACACTCTTTTGAAAATAACACAAACTATTAAATGTACAAAGACTGTAACAAATTAATTTTGAGATTCATGCTCCTGTCCAAAGTCTTGTAAAGCTTAAAATCAAATCATAATATTATGGTTGGGCTGAAATTTTGCATTAACACTCAAAAAATGTTCCTTTATTATCCACTGTAAATTGTTTTCCTTTTAATCTTATTTAGGATTTTGAGCCTAATTGAATAATGAACTAATTATCTCCTAGGATTTTTTTTCTGTGTGTGAGGGTGTGTGTGTATGTTTTTATATTCTCATATATACGTAATGTTAACCTTAATTCTAGTCAATCAATGATTAGAGCAAGTTGCTCATATTGCTACCCTTATAGTTTTTAAGTAAATTGAAGTGTTTGAATAATGAATAAGTGAAAGAGCAGAATTTAATATTCAGTATAACTCTCACCAGTCTACAAAGGGTAACCTTATATAAAGCTGATATTCCCAAGGGTATAAATAAAGAAAGCATATAAACAGGAAAGTATGGTGCACATATTCACCATTAAATGTACGTTTTCAGATTATAGGTGAAAATATTGGCTAAATGTGCCCAGATTATTCATGCAGGAATAAGAGAATAAAAAATTGTGTGGTCAAGATAGCTCTTTTATTAGTGATATAGAACATACAGAGAAGGCTGAGGCTTTATCCTAGGCATCTATCACAGTAGAATTTGTCTGAGATTGTAACAAAAGAGCTGCTGTGAAAAACAGACGGTAGCTTAGGTTACAGATTAGCAACATCATTCAAGACAAAAGGTCTCTTCATCAAGGTTAGTTATGAACACCCCAAAGCAGCAAATAGCATTTTAGTGAGCAAATGGAAATTGTTGAAGTCAAGTCAGCCATGAAGTTTGTACATACAGAATACATATCTGTACATAATTACAGACTTGATGCAGTTAAAATTTAATGTATGAAAAGAAAATTATAAATCTATTAAGATGACCTTTTTCCCTTTAATCTGTTTTAATTTGACATTTTATGTTGCAGAAATTAATACAACGTTCTTAGTCACTACAGAGGCAGAGTGTTTACCATAGAAAATGTTTTAAGATAAATTTAACATTGCTTTTTCTTTTAGTTAGACAGTTTTTTTTTTTTTGCTATTTTATTCAACTCTTTAATCACATACACACAAAACACACTATATGCTTCGACCAGCGGTTAGCAGTGCTGACTCATGGATTCAGTGTGAATTCTGTCATTAATCTTATTGTTTTTTGAGATTCTCCTTATTTCTGTGTGGGTTTTCTCCCATATTCCTTAGTAGGCACATTTTATGCTGACAATTTGAAAATTGGCCCTTTGAGAGGTTAGTGTTAGTATGTGAATGAGTAGGCCCCTATGGTGGACTGGAACCATTTTTAAGGTTTTGATGAGTTAGAGCTCTAGCACTTGAGATCATGATCTGGATTGGATTAAGGGGGTAAGGGAATGATAGGTCTTTAATCACAGAGATGGAACAGCTATTTTGTCTACTCAGTGTGTGCAGTTGTGTGCATGTTCTTAAACAAGTATGTTCTTTTCTTTGACCAGTATTAATCATAACCAGAGTCTGGGTGCAAAGCAGGCACACACAGACTGGGTAATTTCAATGCTGATAGTTTACTTCAAACTATGTTTTAGAAACTTTGTTGGTAGTTATTTCTCTGCTCTGTATGATCAAGTGCAAGATTCTCAAAACTTTAATGGTTAGCGATCTGTCCTGTAAATGGGTTTTGTTTTCATTAATGTCATTTCATTTCTTAGTGCTTATTGTAGACTATATGCTATATAGTAAAGCAGGATTTTTTTTGATCTTCATAATGATGGCAAACATTCCTGAAGTGTTAGATGAGCCGCTGCATGAATGGTATGCAATCCGTATGAGGTTATAATCCATATATTTGGAAATATGACTGAACAGTGGTATATCAGGCATTTTCCCAAGTGCTCTTGCATATAAAGGAAATTTAGAGTTGACAAATAGATTTATGCTATACAAGCATAAAATCTGAACGTCACATCTTTCTTTATGCCTTTTTTGAAATGTCAAGGAGCTTTGCACTTGTGTATATGTGTGTATATATGTATATGTTTTATCTCACATACATACACACACATGCACCATATATGTAAAATTTGTAAAATGAATTGTCAAATTGAAAAATCCATCAAATGTCAATTAGCTCAGTGTCAATTCCAGTGACCCCAGTTAGCACTGAAATAAACCTAGAATATATTTTAGAATACTATACAGTATATATATTCGTGACATTGAAAAGTTATCATAAAATCACAAAAGAAATAAGTGTTTTGTGAAATGGGATATAAAAAATGGAAACAATTGATACATCGGGCTGCAAGATTCCAATATGACATTTTTTGAAACACTGGGTGATATATTTTTCTTTCCACATTATTGCATATTTGAAATTAACAATGTGGGCTCAAAACATGTACATATAAAATATAAATAAGTAATACAAATAACAAATTGTTAATTTTTATACAAAATACACATTATTTGCAACTTAATGTTTGAAAGTATTACATTAAAATTGCTCAATAGAGTATAAATTTCCTGAGTGAGGTTTGGAAATTAGCTAAGTGTCATAAAATTCAAAGAGTCCTAGAAAATGAGAGAGTTTGATAAAATGAACATGGTGAACTTGAAATCTTGCCTTTTAAATTTAAACTTTCTCATCAAATGTCTTAAAATAATTTGTTTCAAGTGTACTGGGGTGCTATGTACTTTAATAAAACATTCTCTTTGAAAACAACTCATTTGAAAGTTCTTTATTGTCAGGTTTGATGACAGAAAAAATAATAAAAATGACAAATCAACTGTTTATGAAATATGATTCATCATAGATTTCTACAATTCTTACGTACCTCTCTAAGGAATTTATTACAGAATTACAAAAGTCAAGTACAATGCTTACAGCTTGCCTTCAGCAAGAAAACAAAGTTTCTGCCCTAAAGTGTCAGTACTAAATATTTTACTTAAACTGATATGGTTCCTCCAGAAAGTCTTTTAATCAGTCTTATTTAAAAATAAATATGAATTCATGTTAAATATATGGAGGAGATCCTGCTTCCCATCTCCTGAATCTCACGTAATATACTTTCTGACTCTTTATTGTCAACAAGTGGTTGCAGACGTATTGTACGAGGGACGTTCAGAAAGTTTCTGCACTTTTTTAAACTCTATTTATTAAGAATTTCCAAAACAAATTACAAGCACTTTTCTACATAGTCACCTGCGTTTGCGATGCAATTTTCCCAGCGTCATACCACCTTTTTAATGCCCAGTTACTACTCCTCCCATCTTCACCGTTTCCAACGAAAATATGAAAGTGTGGAAACTTTTTGAACGTCTCTCATATAAAGATTTTGCTATTCATTACTATAATTTATTAAGGATGTTCAAATATCATCTGACAAAGGTACTAACATCAGAACTTCTAAGATATGATATAGCATACACATATTTCACTCTATTTTATTTTAGTGTGGCATTCAAAGAATATAGCATGGAGGAATCAGTGCTCCAATATAGCCTTCCATTTTCTGTGTAACAAAGAAATATTTTGTTGCATTCTGCGCCTATTCACATTTTGTAGTTCAGTAAAGTGATGCTTACTAACATCATATTCTCTTAATATTGTGTGAATGTGTCCTTTATTCTTATTGCCCTATCAAATATAACCCATTGTTACAAAGATGAACTTTAACAAAACCAAAATTGCAGAATCTTTGTGCATTTAATTTCTGGATCCTGTTCTGGTCTCTATTATCTTTTCCCCCCTGGTTTTAATAATGAGCGCTGTTATTGAAATGATTGTGCACAGCCTATTTAGATATATCATGTACACTGAAAGAGATCTACAAAACTAAAAATGTGAAATTAAGAAAATATCTTGCTGTAGTATTACTTTCTTTTTGAAAAGATTCAGTTATTTATTTCTTTGCAATCACATTTCATTGGCCTGCATGCTAGTTTGACGAACACATAATCCAGCCCACAGTTTATTTCAATGATTAAATTAGGTTGCATTGTCAAACTAAATTAAGAATGTATTGACCAATATTAAAATAGCTGGGAAAGGGATATTCCTTCATGTTTGTTCTGATGAATCTGAAAAGAATATACTTTCCCAAGAATGGGATGGAGTGCATATATGTTGCATGGTACTGTTTTTCTTCTGGTTTATTTTACAGACTACTTAGATCATAAACTTTCAGAGAGAAAAAAAAATTACATAACCCTTGACCATGGTGGTATGTAAAATAGGGCACAAAAAATGAAAATTTACAAGAACTTTGTTTAGATCAATGAAAGAAGATCTTTGAAATAATGTAGGTGTGCAAAAAGAAATAGTCTATTGTGAAATTTAGGTTTGCAATTGCTTGCAGCTGATTTATTTTGACATTATCTCTCATTTTAAGACTTTGTCAAGAAATACATTATCCATAATTAGTTAATTTGCTTACCTAATTCACTTAATAATGAAAAACTTGGTGATAAAACACAGTGGATCCCACCTGCTTGACTGATTTCTCCACTAATAGCAACCATATCCTGTCATGTTACCGATGATAGTGTGTTTAGATTTGCTAATGAAATTAAGCCTTTATAATCTGCCAAGTGAGTTACTTAAAAATATGCAAATGAAAGTAGTATGCATTTACTGAAACTTCATAGTTGACATCTTTGGTTATGCAAAGTCATAAATGAAATTACATTTCTTCATAATTTCTCATCTTCTGCTTCTGATGACGACGACGACGACGATGATGATGAACCAGCCTGTAGGTAGGGGTAGAGAAAATATTTGTTATAAAATTGTAACCACCTAATGGAAGTTTCTTTACACATAACTTCCCCTTGGACCTGTTTGATCTCTGTAAGAGCTGTAATTAGGAACAAATTAAACAACAAAGACATAGTGCTTACAGCCACTAGGATGGAGGGAGAAGTGGTAACAATGTGGCAGCTAGCTGGTTTTATACAAAATGATTTGGAAATTACTTATTTTGCTCAGACTGATAAAATAGCTTGATTTTGCTAATAGAAGCAAAAAGAACATTAATATGACCCATTAATCAGATAAACTGAATAAATTAATTTTGGGGAAAACAATTTTCTTCAGTTTATTTTCCTTCAAGTATATTGTCTTGAGAGAGAAATGCATTTGTAATATATACTGATTAGAAAAAAAAAAACAGTTAACAATCATTGAAATTTCATCCTGCTCACATCCACCCACACAATCTGACCCTACAAGCAGGTCAATGCCAGGCCACACACACAACTGCTCTGGTCACAGACCTTTGAGGAATGAACACTGGTGTGCATCCTTGACATGCCTTTTCTCCTGACATTATCTCTTTAGAGCACCTCTTGGATGCCCTGGATGTAACATCCGGAGACATGTCCCTTTCTGTCTGCCAAAGGCCAGTAACTTTGTCAGGGCCTTCTGTAAGTTCGGCGGCTCTTTGAGTCTATGTGCCGGGGTTGTCAAGTAGTGGTGGCTGCAAGAGAGTGTCGCACAAGAAATTGCAACTCTGTAAGACAACTGTTGTTAATGATCACAGATTCTGTTTTCTTTTTTATTGTTACACTGTTTTGTTTTCGTATTATTTTCATGAGCTCGCTGAAATTTTTTTTTTTTTTTTTTTATTGCGTGAGAAAAATATAGTTAAAAAAAACACAACTTTAAAAATAAAAATAAATTAACAAACAATGAAGACTCACTAATGTGCTTGTCTTGCGGTCTTGTATGTATGTTATCACCTAATTGACGTTCAGAACTGGCCAACTTTATGAACATGAACATTAGCCAACGTGAGAGAGGCTGGGGTCCTTTGTGACCTCGCCGACTATTACACGCCTTGCTCTTGGAGTGATCTTTGTTGGTCGACCACTCCTGGGGAGGGTAACAATGGTCTTGAATTTCCTCCATTTGTACACAATCTGTCTGACTGTGGATTGGTGGAGTCCAAACTCTTTAGAAAATGGTTTTGTAACCTTTTCCAGCCTGATGAGCATTAGCAACTCTTTTTCTGAGGTCCTCAGAAATCTCCTTTGTTCATGCCATAATACACTTCCACAAACGTGTTGTGAAGAGCAGACTTTGATAGATCCCTGTTCTTTAAATAACACAGGGTGCCCACTCACACCTGAGTGTCATCCCATTGATTGAAAACACCTGACTCTAATTTCACCTTCAAACTAACTGCTAATCCTAGAGGTTCACATACTTTTACCACTCACAAATATGTAATATTCAATCATTTTTCTCAATAAGTAAATGACCAAGTATAATATTTTTGTCTCATTTGTTTAACTGGTTTCTCTTTATCTACTTTTAGGACTTGAGTGAAAATCTGATGATGTTTTAGGTCATATTTATGCAGAAATATAGAAAATTCTAAAGGTCTCAAACTTTAAAGCGCAACTGTGTATATTATATAATATATATATATATATATAGAGAGAGAGAGAGAGAGAGAGATCTGTACAAATTAACATTTGGTTTCCAGAATTTACTCTTAAGTTCAGATTCTTATTCTGCATTGTTCAAAATGTCTAGAAAAGTTGATTTTAGTATGGTGTATGTATGTGTGTGTTCAAGTGTGCCTGTGGAAAATTTAAATAAATTTTCATTGTAAGATTATGTGTATTTTTGTATTTGGAAGAATTCTTGAATGATAAAAATCCTAGGAAAGATTCAGAAATTTAAAACAAGCCATTTTTAAGAATCTACCCTGAACACTGACACATATAGTATGTACGATAACTTAGAAAAAATGTTTTTCAGACAAGGTGTTCTTGTTTGTCTTGTCTCCATATCTGTCTTTGGCTTGTCTCCACATCTTTCAAAAATGGACCTATGTCCAGCGATAGCTGCTGTGGAAATTTTTAATTCAACCTGGGATTTTGGACGTTTGCTCAGTTTAGTCATGGGGCACTGATTTAAATATACATGTATGCATATATGAAGGCACATGTAAGAGCACATACTGGACGATGAAGAGAAAATTAAGATACAGAAACCCACACCCATCTATCTGTAAAGTTCAACATGGAAGGAGATGTTAAGCCAGCCCAGGATCAGTCTGTCTGTGTATGTATCATGTTTACTTCATGTGTCATATTTAATTTCAGATTGAATATTATTTAAGTTGTTCATTTGATTCCATTTCCTGTTCATTCTATTATACATTTACTTGTGTTTGTAATAAATGTTATATACGTTAATGTACTTGAATTATATTATTATACTATACAGCCAGTTTTATTGTATTGTAAAATCACCTGTTTTTTCTTACAAACACATTCAATCAGTAGTCAGGTTTCACAACAGTTTTTGACTGTGGGTGGAAGAGAGGTATCCCTATAGTGAACCTTCATTAACAAAGGAAAAATATGAAATTTGTTCGCTGAATCATGCTGATGTCTAAATGTTGTATTGCCCCCAATGTAACACCCGATATTTCTATTACATTTTCTAAGATTATGAAAAAAACTGTGATTTTCATTCGAAATTTGAAGCTTCTCCATATGTCACTTCTTAAAGGGGATAATTCTGTAGGATTGCATAAGTTTACAGAAAAACTTTACCCTTTCCCTTGTCACTGCAGGACTGTTGTTGGTGGGTGCAGGATCAGGGCCTGGTTCAGCTTCCTTTTTTTCTGCTACTGTTGGTGCTGATGCTGCTTTTATCTCTGTAATGACCTCGGTGTGCACCTCTTTCCAAGCAGCAGAATTGGAGCAAGTCTCTGTCTTGGGCGATTCTGTTAGAGCTTTGGTGATGGGAATGTTTTTCTCGGTGAAGTAGTTATAGACTGTCTTCTCAGCCACTAGCATTTCGATTTTGCTTCCAGCTGATTTGATCATTTCTACCACCACTTCGTGGGATTTCTTTTCTACATTCACACCATTAACTTCAACCAAAATGTCATCATCTACCAAACCAGATTGTTCTGCAGGACTGCCCTTCACCACCTGTAAGAATTCATACATTTATTACTTTAGATGCAAATTAACAAGTTTGACAATTAAAAACCAGGGACTGAACTGAAAACACCTGTGATGAAAAGCCCAGCTGACTGATTAGGACCAAACTGGTCTGGAAGAGAAATTAGCCTATTTATATTATTATATAAACCTCTCTGCACTGTAGTTTATGCTATGGAGACTTTTCTTATTGTTCTAAGTGACTCTTTGACATCTTCCAAAATAATCAACAAGGCAATGAAAGCATACAGCATGTTCTGTTGATATAATTATTATTATTTTGCCACAATGCATTTATGATCTTGATTAATTAGCTGTCCTCTCCCACTTTAATTATGCAGTCAAAAAGGTTGCACAATGCAACGTACAATTTTAGAACATTGTTGGATCTCTCCAGGATCTGTCTGTGCGGGCTCACTTGATGTCTGCTTTTAAAATATAACAGTTGCACCACCAAGGTCCTCCCAGTTTGTGGCAGTTGTGTGTTTCTTGCATTTGCTGTGCTTGTTCAGTTTTTTAGAATACTGTAATGCATCTAGTGATGGTAAATGCAGTTAATGGTAAAACTGATTTGCTTTTTCTCTTTTCTTTCTGTATAGTTTTATTTCTTCGTTTTACATAGTAACAGTTACCAAATTGCAAAACACAGGTGCAAATGACAATTTATGTTGAAGAGAAAAAAGCTGCTTTAGTGTCGCCAGCACTTGTGAGAAGATTATCAAGCAGCAAGCATTCCTAATAACAAGGAAAGCAATTACAAGGATGGTAAGGGAATCTTTTTATCCCCATTTATGAAAAAAACATGTTAACGTAGAAATTAAATCTTGTGAGGTTCTGAATTGACACTGCACACACATAAAGAGGCATCTTTAATAAATGTGCATATTTTTTTTTCCAAAAATAGGATGACCTGTTTATTTGCACAGTCCCTATTTAGACCATTTTGTGTTTTGTTAGCTTGTGCTGTGCTAATTATTGACACTTTATTTAATTTGTGCTTGGTTTTAGTTTTTTTTTTTTTTTTTAGTGACTAAACTGCAAACACCCCTGGCTAAATTACATATTTTGTTTGTGAAGTTAAAAAATGGTAAATATAATTTTTACAGTAAACCGACTAGAGCAATGGCATTTTATCCATCAAACCACTCATTTTTCTAACCCGCGTATCCATGAAAATGTTAATGTACAGTTATGACTTATTTAATGATCAGAAAAAGTGAGAAAAAAAACAATTCAAGAGCATTTGCAAATGTCTGGAAACCATACAAATTCAGTTCTTAGTTGCACTAATTTTGGCAAAAAAACACAACTTTTAAACTTCTTTAAAGTCTTTAAATTATTAATTTAGAATTTTTTTTCACAATTTTTCTTTGCAGACCACTTCTAGCTGTTAAAGTATTCTTGGGCTGTTTTACATGCACAGCATGTTTAAGTTCTTCCCAAAGATATTCAGAGATGTTCAAGTCTGGGAACAGTGAGAGCCATTCAGAAACATTTGCCTTATGTTTCTTGAGGGTACTTCACAGTAGATTTTTGAAGCGTGTTTTGGGTGGTTGTTTTGTTGTAGATACCATCCTTTTTTCAGCTCCACTTTCCTGACTGGCATTCCAGTAGAATCCATTCTTTCCTGTACTCGTGCAGTGTCTCCTGTGCCACAAGCTGCTCTACAGCCCAGTACATTGTTTTTTTGTGATGAGATTACAGGCAAGCTTTTTTTGTAATGGCTCTTCCATGAAGGTCACGTTCGCCTAACTAACACTGCACCGTAGAGTAGTTCACCACCACTACTTTTTCTATCTAACCCTGTCTGTAGGTCTCTTGCAGTTTTATTGGGGGAGTATATGAGCTGTTCTATCAATCAGTTTTCTTGGTCAGCCAGTCCTTGTGTTGACCTCAGCAGTCCCCCTTGTCATTTTTAATAACATTGTAAATTATAGAAATTGCTAGCATGTAAGTACTTTGATATTATTTGTTGTATTATTTCCCTGCTTTATAGGAATTATTCAGATCCTCAGTTTCTTAGAAGAGCTCATGGCTGTTGAGTGTTTTACAATATTTGAAGAGTCAGTTTAGAAACTTTATTCTATATTATTTAATGGGTTTACCTTTTTGACATTTGATTTTCAATTATTTATTTTCTTGATTATTTATAGTTGTATTGTCAATTGTTCACTCAGTGGTGTAACTCACTCTTATAGAACCTACTGAATATTTCACTTCTACTTATGAGCATTCAGACTTTATTCATTTTATGTTTACATCACAGCCTGCTCTCCCAGTTAGTTAGATTTCTAATGTTTTATCTCTAAACATTGCTAGGCTTTCTCCCTTTTGTTAACATTACCTTCAGGTCTTTCTAGCAGCATCTTTTCATTTCTTATAATAACTCAGCAAAACAAACCTAACTAAATCACTTTCCTGTATTGGACTAAGACAGAATCTTCGGAGCTTAATTCTTCAAACCATCAACAATTGTTTAATCCTAAAATTGCCTCAGAGAGCAACCTCCCTTTACTTATCAGGAGCATCTAAAAACCAAGCAGATGTCAAACCTTTTTGTCTCTGTTTTATTCACGATATAATTGATCCTAAATCTATAAAAATAATACTTAGTTGTCTCCTGGAGCTTTAATCAACAGTCTGCTATTAAGATAAATGTATTAGAACAAGCCATACCACATCACTATTTTCAGTTGATCTAAATCTAATTTCTAAAAGTCTTTCTTTTCATGCTGTCATTTTAACAACTGAGCTGCCAAGAGTAATCGCTTCCTGCATGATTGAACTGTTAGTCATCACGACAGTCATCAAAACCTGTACATTTTTCCTTAATCTCCCAATATTTATTTATTTTTTTATAGTGATGGAGTTGCTTATAGATTTAGCATTTTTGCGTAATATAATCAGTGCCTGCTAAACATTCATCTTTAGCTCTGAAGTTTAATTTAAGGGTTTGTTGGATTTTTTTCAGCTATTCAACAGCAGGTTTAATTAATATGAGTCTAATAAAAATGTGCTGTTGGGATCACAAATTCCTGAGTTTGAGAACCACTGATACCAATAATTTACAACATGATGTTTTCATTAAAATAGCAAAAACATGCTGGGAAATGTGGAATTTATCTTGCCTCTTTTAGGAAGTGGCCAGGTGTTCCTTTTATTGCATTCAAGTGGAAACCAAAGCCACTTGTGGTTTTCTCCAGCTTGCAGAGTTTTGGTTTGTGTTTGACTTTGTCCTCTGGTGCAGTAGTTGGAGTTGTACACAGAGGCTTGTTGTTGGAATGATTCTGTTCTTCCCAGCAGAGCATGGGTGATACTCCTGCCTGTAAAACAGACTAGCATTAATGATGCTGCATTTGTGAAATTAATTAGTTTTAAAATTTGAGTGTGATCCTATAAGTAAGGATTGGTTTCATCTGTTTATGATATTGGAGGTCAACAGTATTTTAGAAACATTGTAAACAGAGCCTTAGAAATCCAAATATTGTTATTTAATCAAACCAAAATATTAACAAGTTAATAATGTCTTGTGAAGACTCAGATTTAGAGAATGACAGAAAAGAGTTTGTTAGATGGGGAGTGGCCACAAGTTGAATAAAAAAAATAATTTTTAGTTTGTATGCAACATTGCAATACCTGAGGTGTTGCCCAAAGCATTATTGATACTAATTACAGTATTTCATTATTATATCTATTTTAAAATAAGAAACAGAGCAGAAGAAGAAAGAAGTGTCATTAGAAAGATTTGAATTCAAGAAGCCATTGTAAGGAATTTGAGAAAAAAATTGGACACATTAAGTTGAAGTAGCCAAGAAAAGTTAGGAATGCACCTTTCTAAAGGCGTGCACTACTTATGCAAGTTAATGGAAACTGATAATGATAGGTAAACATTAGTCAGCCAATCCCCGTTTAAAAATGAATGTGTGATTGTATTCTGGCACTTGCATATCATAGTTGATTTAGTGTAATAAAGTCACAACCTTTATCCCTTTATCTTAAATCAATGGAATTTTATTACTAGTTTAGATACTAAAAAGGTTCACACCTTTTGTCATAAGAATGTGGTTAAGGAAGAATGTATGTAGATTGAGCATTGCTGTACACGTCAGCTAGTAAACAACAGCCAGTCCTATAATGTAATCATCCAGTTTATTATGAATTAATCTTTTACTTACCTGTCCCTCTCAGATTTGAGACAGTAATACAGCACCCGCAACATTTGACAGAAAAAGACAGTGAATACAGTATTATACCTTGAATAAAATATAAACATGTTTTTTTGTTTGTGTGGCTGTTGAGTAACTTCAGTGTAAAAGCTGTGGAGTATACTGGTGTGAATAATGTCTTTTTTTTTCCTTTTCTTCAAAATCATGTCAATTGATTTGAAAGAAAGTAAACTTGAAACCTCAGCAGAAGAAAGTTTTGTAGTTGCTCCAAGAAAATCTTTTGACAGTCTATTTAGAGTTTATTTGTTCTTCCTGTTTTCATGTTTGGTTTTTTTTTTAGAGAATGGTTATGTGTGAGTGACTACAACTAGCTGTAGACATGTTTAGGGCTAGTTGTTTATTTTGGGTGATGATCACTCATCAATGGAAAAAGTAAAATCTCCAACAAGTACAACAGGCTTTACAACCCAAATCCCCATCTAGTATCATAGCTTTGCAGGACGGTTGAATATTCATAAACTTTCTGGGACATTTTGCGAAGTTCTTATAAGCAGTAACAATTCCTTTGCCTTGGTAACTGCTTAGCCAGCCGTGCCTGATCTCACTAGTTAGTCCATTGGTGTCAGTTACTTTTCTAGTATAGAAAAAGTGTCAGGCTGAGATTTTGGGACATCTTAGCAGATAGCTCACTAAAAAATTTTACCTTTTGATAGTCAAACCAGCTTTTGTTATCTTATAAACATTTAGGTGGCTTTTTAGGATTATGTGCTATGGGGGTCACTAAATCATTGCAATAAAAAAAAAAAAATTATATTTTTGGCATTTGAAAAGTGACACCATTCATTATTAATGACTTGTGATTTAGTAATTGTTTAACTGATTAATTAAGATAATTAAGTAATAGTACTAGGATGTTGTACCATGTTAGACATTACATTTTGCCCGAAGAGTTGCCTCGAAAGCTTGCATATTGTAATCTTTTTTAGCTAGCCAATAAAAGGTGTCATTTTACTTGACTTCTTGCAATAATAAGTAAAAAAGAGAAAGCAAAAAAAAATTGAGTGTTGGCAGTGTTTCTCTTTCACCAAAGCTATATTTGATATTCTAAGAAATTAGGATAATGACGACAATGCTGGATTGTAAGAAAGAAGTGAAAGGTGAATAATACTGAAGGATGTTAGTTTGGCAGGCTGTCGAGTCATTGTTATGGACTGCAATGAATCTGTAAGGTGTTTTTTTTTTTTTTTTTTTAAATATGTTACCTACCCGAGTAGTTTGCAGTGATATGTGAGAAAAATTTGTAAAGTCATTCATTCCTGCAGTATGAAAGAAAATACTTTGACATGATAGAACTCAATAGTGACCAGCACTGTACAACTGCAAAATATGAAAAACGTCCATGTTGTGCTACTTGTTTCACATAGTCTACATGTCCGTTATCCAGTCGTATGCTCAAAGTTTGCAGATTGTATGCAGCTTGTGCTAAAATATTATTAACAGTCACTTCTGGAAAAATCTGCATGCATTGTAAACAGGAATAACATTCCCTTAATGTTGTGCTATGGAATTGAAGAGCAGCTTCTTTCCCCCTCATTTATTAGTCAAGAATTCTGACTTCTGAGAAGATTTTCTTTTTCTATGGACATTTTTTATATTGTTTGCCGTTGTATAGTATTGGTCACTGTTGGATTCTGTTATAAACAATTTTCTCTTCATTATGCAAAAAAAAGTGTTTAAAACTTTTTCTCAGCCACCACTACAAAGTATATGAGGTTAGATATAAAAAAATAATTTTTGGGTGAAGTATTCCTTTAAAGGACAAATATTATTAGGGTGGACAGAGAAGGAAGTAGGGAGGAAAAAATTAGCTAAATATGACCAAAGATAAAAATAATATTAAGCAGGAGATGGATTATGATTTCACCTGACAAAACAAATGCTGCAGATTCATAAGGGAACTGAATGGGCGAGACTGCAGCCAAAATCAAGAATGTTAATAAAGAAACTACAGACATCAAGCAAAACTAAAGGCAGGTAAAGGGAAAGTCATGATCACTAGCTGAAATGGGCAAACTTATTTTGGATTAGTATGTAATTTGCAGATGTTATGATTTTTATCATTCTTGTGCAGTAAATGGAACTGCTCTTTACGGTTCTTACTATATAACATAAAAACTTTAATTGTATCACCTAAAACCTAGCAACTCATTCTGTTTCTATACACTGTGAAGGTATAGCAAACTTCTTTTAACTGTTCACATTACTTAAGTAGCCATGCTTTCATTACTGTAATTGTTGTTGGGATTACTTCATCCCCTCAAAGAGATTGTTAATGGAGTATTCTTGATGCCAAGTATGCCAGTCATCACTGCTGCTTTGTCATCCATCCTGCCTTACTTTCCATTGTAAGTGTTAGTGTGAAACAAGATAATGGGACATTCTGCCTGGGAGAAAGGGGGTGGGGGGTAGGGGGGGGTAAGGAAGGGCTTGCCAAGAAGGGAAGCCAGAATGGAAGAACAGTGATGGACTGGCATCCCATCTATGATGGGTATGGGACCCTTAGGACTAAACAAAAAGAATCAGTGGGTAAAGGCTCTTATTTCAGAATATGTTTATCCCCCATCAACTAGACTGGACCTTGGTAACCATGTGTAAACCTGCAGGAAAAGATGGGGGTTGTAGTGCCATGAGTCAACTCTGATGGGTCCCCTAGATGCTGCAGGGATTCATGATCCCTGTTTTTGTGGGCTTCTTCTTGACCCAGAAGTGCTTCCATGAGGTTATGCCCTGGCACCAGAAGTACTCCAGGGTACTTGACAGTTTCCATTCTACACAGGGTAGTATGTTGAGCCCCCTCGTGTACACATTGTTAACCAGGGATACAGATCCAATTCTATCATTGAATCTGTTGATGACGCCATCATAGGCCTAATCACCAACAATAATGAGGTAGCTTGTAGAGTGCAGATCTAAGCACACAACACTCCTTATCTACATTGGAGGGGGTGCTGCGGAGAGGGTTAGCAGCTTTAAATTTCTTTAAGTGACTGTCTGTGGTAAATTGAAGTGGACACCACACATTTTAGCTATTGTTAAGAAAGCTTCCTAGTGCTTTTACTTTCTCTGATGTCTGAGAAAAAAAAAATCAGATTTTTTCATCTGTTCTCATGAACTTCTACAGGTGTATTGTGGAGTCCATCTTCACGGGCTCCATCACATCCTAGTATGGCACAACGTAAAGTCCTGTAAAAGGTGGTGATGGCGGCACAGAACATGACCAGCTCCCACCTGCTGTCAGTTCAGGACATATACACTTGCTACCTTAGAAAGACAAGCAGTATTTTTAAAGACCTGAGCCATCCTGAACAACTTTTCTCACTTCTTAATTCTGGAAAAAGACACAGGGCCATTGGCACTCAAATTAGTCTTCTATTTAGAGACATTTTTGATCAACCTATATTAGGTTTAAAATACAGCCAGTCATGGTAACGAATATTTCATGTGTTCTTCTATATACTATGTGTATTGTACAAATTATTCTAAATATGCCTAGGTTTTTATATATGTATGCGTGTGTATTATGTTTTTGTTGTTATTGTACTATTGACTGTATTCCGAGGAGACATGCAAGTAAAACTTTCATTGTACTGCGTTCATATGATCATTTCTTGGCTTTTTAAGTAGCTGGAGCCTACCATATCAGCATTGGCAGATAAGAATGAAGCTTGGTCAGGCGTTTAACCCCCACCTAACCCTTTAAACCTATAAAACGGCCTTAATTGTTGTTGGCATGGATTCAGCTAGATGCTGGAAATGTTACTTATGGATTTTTGGTCAACATCAACTCAAATATTATGGCATTATTGCAGATTTTTATGCTGTACACCTCCATTTCCACATCATCTCTGTGTGATTGAGATTTGCAAACTGTACAGATTACTGCAGTAAACTAATCCCCGTCATGTTTGTTTTATCCACTCTGCAAAAATGGGTGCTTTCTGACAAGAAATGTTATTTGACTGACAATATTTATTTAAAAAAAGGGAAAACTGTTGCACTAAAGGGATGCAATTAATAACCAATGAAACCTTAGTAAGATGTGGCATTCAAGTAACACTTGTGTACTTAGAAGCCTAATGTGTGCCAAGAAAACATGTCCCACACCAGTAGAATACTACGACCAGTCTGACACAAGGCGCTATGGCTCCATGGATTCACTTTATGCCAAATTCTCACCATCTGCCTGTCACAGCTAAAGTAGAGAATTTGCAGAGTAGGGAAAATCCAGTTTTGATGATCATATATATTGTGGTCATCTAATACTTGGAAGATGAAAAGTGTAGTATATTGAGTGATCTTTCTGCATTTCAACCTCTGTCAAGTCCACTAATTTTAGTATTTATGGCCTTTCTGTAAGCTTAAATACAAGTTTTATCATTCTTCTCTGACTGCTTTCATTAACAGGATGTCTCTGTAAACTCTAGAGGCAGAATTGCAAGAGCACAGCTGTTTGATGTTCAGTCAAATAACAACTAATAATCTTGACCAGGGGCCTCAAGTATAAACGGTGCATACACCCGTTTCCACAGTCACTTCGAGATATGTAAAAACTAAACTTGGCGTAAAGACACGCACATTCTCACGCCATCCGTAACCTGTGCGAACACAAGTTTCCACTCGGTTTTGCAAACTGGCAGCACCCAGCGTCAAAGCAGTGCTAATGTTCCAGTGTGGTTTCCCATTCTTTTTTTAGATTCACATCCCTGATGCGGCTTATCCAATACATTGAAACTAACCGTATATCTATACTAATAAGAGGTAAAGGACTGACTGACTGATTCATCACTAATTCTCCAACTTCCCGTGTAGGTAGAATGCTGAAATTTGGCAGGCTCATTCCTTACAGCTTACTTACAAATGTTAGGCAGGTTTCATTTTGAAATTCTATGCGTAATTGTCATAACTGGAACCTCCTTACGTACATATATATGGCCATAGCCTGCAGCTCGGTCGCCGTGTGAGGCGGAGTTGCGTTCCTCATCGTCACGCCTCCCACGTAATTAATTGAGTGCCTGCCCATATAAGGCCGTCCGTCAGCAGCAATCCAATAGACACGCTGCCGCTAAATATTCGCGGGTGAAGGACTGTGCTTATGCAAACAAAGATGAGATGGTCAGGGATAGACTAGTGTTTGGCACAAACTCAGCGAAAGTGTGAGAGAAACTTTTAAATGCTGGGTCTTAGCTAACATTAAATAAAGCCGTGGACATTGCAAGATCGCACGAGATAGCACAAGCACAGCTGAGAACCTTCGATGCATGTACTCCAAGTGGCTCACGTGAACTGACTGTGAATCGCAGTACGCAGAGAACAAGCAAGAGCTCCAAAGAGCGCTGAACAAAAAACGCATTACACAATTGAGAAGGCAGCAAAAGAATATGAAGCGAGTGACGCATACAAGCATATTCATAAGTGCAGCTACTGCGGAAACAAAGCATGGTGTAAACCTTAAGTTTAAATTAAATTCATAGACACGCTGCCGTTGGCGTTTGTCATGCCTACGACGAATACGATATTCGCGAGATACAAGTTTAATGAGTAGACGCAGGGTATAAACGAGACTTTTGATCACTTTGTAACGGAGTTAAAATTGCTTGTGAAGGACTGTGCTTATGCAAACGAATAGGAAAGCAAGGTGTAAAGTTTAAGTTTAAATTAAGTTCATAGACACGCTGCCGCTGGCGTTTGTCATGCCTAAGACGAATACGATATTCGCAAGATACAAGTTTACTGAGAGGACGCAGGGTATAAATGAGACTTTTGATCACTTTGTAACGGAGTTAAAATTGCTGGTGAAGGACTGTGCTTATGCAAACGAAGATGAGATGGTCAGGGATAGACTAGTGTTTGGCACAAACTCGGCAAAAGTGCGAGAGAAACTTTTAATTGCCGGGTGTGAGCTAACATTAAATAAAGCCGTGGACATCGCAAGATCGCACAAGATAGCACAAGCACAGCTGAGAACCTTTGATGCATATACTCCGAGCTGCTCACGTGAACTGACTGTGAACGCAGTACACAGGCAAAAAGCAAGAGCTCCAAAGAGCGCTGAACAAAAAACGCATTACACAATTGAGACGGCAGCAATAGAATATGAAGCGACTGATGCATACACGCATATTCATAAGTTCACCTACTGCGGAAACAAACCACACGGTGGAAAAAGTCAATGTCCAGCTAAAGGAAGACAGTGTAAAAAATGTGGTAAATTGAAGCAATTCGCTAAAGTTTGCAGGACTGGGAAAGGTAAACCCGTGCATGCAGTGTGTGATGTCTCAGATAAAGAGGAAGATGAGCTGTTTATTGATGCAGTAGGACAGGATCAACCCTCTGACACTAAACAAGCCTTTGTAGACATATCAATAGGAAAGCAAGGTGTAAAGCTTAAGTTTAAATTACGTTCATAGACACGCTGCCGCTAAATATTTGCAGGCAAATCCACAACTTAATACCGGGAATGCCTGTTAAACATCTTAGATTCACGAGTACCGATTTGGGTGGTGATCACTTCGATGAATGAAACCTGTTATCTTTACAACGGTTGACAATGAAGATGAGATGGTTAGGGATAGACTAGACAAACACGGAATGTAACTTGAACACAACACATCCTCCAAATACGAACCTGATTGAAAGAAATAATGATAATCAAATCCTTGATGACAGCAACACTCATAACACAAAACAATTACATTGACAATCATGTTACGTTATTTTTTAAATGTTTCCTTTTCTTTTTCATAACTTCTTTAACACACTACTTCTCCGCTGCGAAGCGCGGGTATTTTGCTAGTTGTTTATAAATTTAAGGCATCTGATTGTAATCAACCTGTAACAATATAATAGTCCACGGAATGGTCAGGATATTCCAAATACCACAGCTGCTTTAGCATTGTTACTCTTAGTGCACCACTCAGAGTATTTTAACCCACTGTATCTGAGCATGGAATCACAGCTGTACAGCAGCTGATGGGAAAGCTCTACAGCATAAATGTGTCGAAAGGGCAGAGGATTATAGGGATACAGCATCTATCCTGGAGAACATTTACTAGAGTTTCTCAGATCCCATCATAACTAAAGTAGCATGTTAAATGCTTCATATTCTATGTGTTCTTCTGCGTGCTCTATGTGTGTGCATCACCATGTGCTTTTTAAATGGGCTTTCTATTACGCCGACTGAACATAGCATACATTACATTCCTGTAATGTAATATTACATGTGTGATATGATAAGTAATATCTGATATTACAGCTCTCTGAACAATTTATATACTAAAATGTATACTTGATATCATTTTCATGATGAAATGAATTAAAGCATGTATTAAACATGGGGGCACGGTGGTAGCAACGACCTGGCGCCCTGTTCAGAGATTGTTCCTGCGTCCTGCAAGATACTTGCTGGGACATGCACAACCATCGATGAAGTAATTTAATGCAGAAGTATTGTCCCTTTCAAATGTATTAACCCCAAATTCAAGTCCTTCCTTTTCTTTCTCCACTTAACCAATCGCCACACAGTGAGCATTGTAATAAATGTAAAGCCAGCTGTAAGCTTAGAATGCCAATTCTTGAAAACTTTTAAGGAACTTTGAAATATCTTAGTAGTACATGTTTAATTATTCCATCCATCTATCCATCCAGTCCCAGAAAGCATACAGCGTGAGGCTGGACAGAGCATCAGATCATCGCTACCACTGCACCACCGTTCCCACATGTTTAATTATTAACAATGCACATACTTTAATGCATATCATCATAAAAATTACATCAAGAGCTCCAAGAAGATAGCTCTTGGAAACCTGAATCAACTTAGAAACCAATACTCATCATCTGTAAATATGTGCTTTCTTCTATTGAATTGAATAGAATTCCTTTATTGTTATTGCATGGTATAATGAGATTCAATATGCAAATCCTCCATAAAGTTATTTACTATAAAATTATATAATAATAATAATACGTAAAAGACAATGAAAAATGTGCAATATGAAACATAAGTACAATATACATGTACATATAGTGCAGACAGTGCAAATGGTTCATCAAGTGGCTCAGGTTGTGCGATGTTACAACTGTAGTGCAAGTTTACAGTGAGGTAAATGTAATTCTAAGTTCAAACAGTTCTACCAGGAACACTTGATGGACTGATTGAGTATGTTTATAGCTCTTTGGATGAAACTGTTTCTGAACCGCGAGGTTCCTGCAGGAAAGGTTCTGAAACATTTGCCGAATTGGAGAAGTTCATATAGTCGGTGCGCATGGCTGAGGCAGCATTGATTTTAAGATTAAATTTACCTTTTCGCCTTTTCTCGTTGACTTTGATATCTGACCATTTCTTTTTTATTTCGGGCACTGTGCGACTTTCTGAACTTGAACTTCCGAGTTTCTTCACCATTCTGTATCACTTGATCAACTTCCTTTTGTTGTTTATACCACTGCTTAAACAAACAAATAGTTCATTTTTCCTTGCCTCCACTTTGCATTCGCTGAAATTCTTTTTTTCACATGATTTTGCCATTGTCATTTAACCAAACACTGAATGGGGAAGGTGATATTTATATTGATTTGCATATTAAAATATGCAAAATTCTGTGAGGAGTCGGGGTGGGATGGAAGGAATGTGTACGTGCATTACTTTTCACGCTGACCGAAATTTATGGAGCTCAAGTGCATGGAAGATTACGCTTACGCACCGTTTTGTGCATCAAAATTTTTTTGTGTGTACGTACATTTCCACTTTTGTCTGTAAACCATGTTTTACTGTGAGCACTACGCACGGCATTATGCATGAGGCCCCTGGTGTGCTAATATATTTACTGAGTTCCACCCTAATGACTGGACGTTAGAGGAGCAGGTGTACCTAATAAATTGGGCACAGACTGTACCATCTCCCAGTTAGTAAAACTTGACTATATTAAGATGTGGGTGAAAAGCAAGTACCCCTAGAATAAACCCAAGCAAACATGCACAGAAAATGAAAATTCCATATAGGCAGTATCAACAACATTTGAATCCATTACAGTAGACCCACAAGCCAGCAGTGCTACCCATTTGTCAAAATCAATGAAATTTGCAAAGTAAAGTTAACATTGGCTTCAGTTATTATTACTGAGAACGTATGTTGTACCATCTTGTAAATTTTGTCTGTGATTTCATCGACAACCATCAGAAAAGTCTTGTTGCCACACTCTCTGATTCTTTCCACCACCTGCTCATGGCTCATAGAATCTACTGGATCACCATTAACGCACACAATCCGATCCATGTTTTTCAGTCCAGCTCTGTCTGCTGGACCTCCTTTATCGATTTCATTAATGAAGTGACCTGTGAAAATAAAGAATATCATTCATTTCTCAGTATCCAGCATTTAAATCTTGTGCTTATAGAACCTTTACCTACACTTGTAAATTAAACAACACGTCCAAAATACCACTTCTACCTCACCTCACAGTTTCTCTCAAAAAATGTTCAGGCCTCACAAACCTGGAGAAATCAACAGCTTTTAAATATATGCCAATGAGTCTTCTGAACTACTTTTAGAAAGATCTAAAAAAATCTAAAGGGAACAACCTCTTATGGCGACCACCATCTCAGAGTGTGACCTCCTGTTCTCAGTCACACTGACTGAGGTAACTTAAATGGCCTTCCATTTACTTATGTAAATGAGCCTAACCTGCTTTTTGTGATCTGGAGGAATTTATATAGCCTAGTGGCAGTCTGTTACTGGTATGATAAAATGTTCAAAAAGTATGCCTCAGTTCATCCCTGTCTGCCACTAGTCCAGTTTTCTCTCCTTTGTATTTTTTAGGTAGGTTCACATATAATGTGAAAAGCACCTACTGTGGAAGCCGTGCTTTTAGTACACACAGCTACACTCATCGTAAATGTAGGAAAGATGGTTCTTGCAGCACGAAGAAAAAAATGAAAGAGACAAATATATGGGAAATTGGGTATAAATTTATGGTACTTGTAAAAGTTAGCATTTTTCAGTTTTATTCTTTCAATCACAATCACGCTCCAAGATCATCCCATCCCCCGCCTCTCCTGATCTGACTCTAAGTAACAGCGTCAGTGTAAATTCACACCCGATCTAACGCTGTTCGTTTTCAAATAATATTGCATTAGTGCGATGATGTTTTCTGATTGGTACAATTCAGGTCATAAAATGATTTCTTCAAAATGTCACATATATTATCTCTTTCTTTCAGGTGTGTAATAGAAACCACATCATAGAGAAAAGTGCTCATTGCAACAAGTACACATGTCGTAAATGTAGGAAAGACGGTTCTTGCAGCACAGAGGGAAAAAAAGAAAGAAACAAATATATGGGACATTGGGTATAAATTTATGGTACTTGTAAAAGTTAGCTTTTTTCAGTTTTATTCTCTCAATGACGATCACGCTCTAACACCCCACCCCCCTCCCATCTCTCCTGATCTGACTCTAAATAACAGCGCCAGCGTAAATTCACACCTGATCTGACGCTGTTCGTTTTCAAATAATATTGCATTAGTGCGGTGATGTTTTGTGATTGGTACTATTCAGGTCATGAAATGATTTCTTCAAAATATCATATATACGTACGTATGTGTTTTTTTTTTTTTTTTTTGACATCATACACCATAAGGTGCATACTAATTCTGTGCGAGCAGGAACACAGTAAAACTGAATAAAAAAAAAATAAAATGACGGTGAGATACGAAGAAGGCAGATTCACCAGTGTTTATGTGTCAGCTTTTATCCCTCCAGATCAGAGAATGTCCAGTTCCATTGCCTCAAAACACGACTCACATCTACAGTTATTCCCAGTTTCAAATAAAAACTAACAGCATCAGATCCCTAGAGCGGTAATATGTATCGTGATCGTGAGTGAGAGAATAAAAGTGAAAAAAAAAGGTAACTTTTACAAGTACAGTACTATAAATGTACAGACACAAACCAAATGTATGTGTGTACTGTATAATATTAACAATAAGAGCAGCTCACTACTGAAAACAGTAAATATAGGAGGCAGTGGGGACCAAACCGGTGGCCTCTTGATTACAAGTCAGCAAATCTTACCGCTACGCCATGGAAGTTGTTGTATCGACCTTGAACCTTTTGTGAAAGTGTTTATTTGATCTTTGGACTTCAGGCTTCACACATTCTATAGTTTATGTCTACATTTTGTAACATTTATTACTAAAATATGAAAAAGTTTCTGTTTTAACAATGTGTTTACACCGATTAATTTGGAAATGGAACACACATGAAATTCATGTGTTCCAAATAACGATCTATTATTTCCACTCTAAAACTCCAGCAGTTCACTCCCAGATAATCAAGCAAGGCATGAGCTGGGAGAATTTAGTGAATGTTCTGCGACGGTGGGGGATGGAATAGCCGGCTGCTTGCTGCTTGCCTTAATCGGCACATTTACCGGACAAAAGACGCTGACGGAGAGGTGTGAACGGATTTAAGGTGGGCCAGATTTAAGAGTTTTCTCATAGGCTCTGGTAATTCTAGTGTTAGTTGACAAGGATTGTTTTTTAATTATTTAATTTCATGGCTTGCTAGTGCTTTAACTCTGCCATGTCAAGTCATTCTCATATATTCTAGATTTTTTTTCCTTTTTAAGGATATCATCCAAATGATTTGAAGTCTAAAACAGATGAGTTATTCTCAGTGCTTCACTTTTTTCTGTTCACTTTACTTCCAAGTATTTAATTAAACCCAATAGTGCATGATAAACACACACAGGTGTAAATGGAAACAAGCTATATGGAGAAATGCTGATTTCTTTTTTCATTTGCATCTTATTGCTAATAAGGAACAATTAAAAAACAAGACTACAGCTGTTTAAGAATAAAATAAGCAATAAGGGTTCAAAAAACAAGCGAGACAACTAAAATGAAGCAGAAGTGTTACTTGAGCAATAATTGCTTCTTATTAAGCAATTGAGTTGGAACAAAAATCTGCAGCCCTCAGGACTGAATCTGCCTACCCCTGCTCTGTGATATGGTGATGGAATGTGTACTCCGCATTTCTGTTACACAAACAGCATCACCTTTTAATTTATATTCTATTCATTAAATAACTGTTTATTTTCAGTTTAAGAAGAATTAAAAATACCATTTAACACAAAACAATGTGGGGCTATAGATAACACTCAAAGGTGCTACCAACTTTTTGTCAACACTAATGCACTCTGTGTATGTATGTTTGTAAGTATGTGTGAGAGCAATATTTGTCAGCTAACAAAAAAGCACAGATATATATTTTATGGATAGAAAATGGATAGAAAGCAGGGAACAAACAGGTAGCACATCCTTTGTGATCTGTACTATATTAAGAGGACTCAAATGATTACATGAATCAACTGTCACTAAAAGGCCCTCTAAAAATTTTGTGGGTTCCGTTGACTTTCCACTATGTGTGTAGGAAAGCTTTTAAGCTATAAGTCAGAATGTGGTTTGAACAAAGGTTGAATCAGGCTGGGAGAAGGTATGGCCCACTTTTTAGAGAGACTGAGAGTGCTAGTTTGTGAGTGGGAAGGCCAGTAGGGAGCTTGGTTAGCACAAGTGTGCTTTTTTGGGTGAAGTATCATGCATCTTCTTTCTGCAAGGTTTATTTCTGTGGTTGAGTACTTCCTTAGTGCCTGTTTTCATATGTTTGTGGCCTCTTACCTGTAATCGTCAGGTGTGTTTATTTTTTGATATGTAAATCAACTATTTCTGGTAAAGAATATCAGCATACAGTGGTGATCAAGACTTATGTTTGCATTTTTAAATGAAAACATAGTAGTGTGGATGTAGACAGAAATATAGTGGCTTTGTCAATTCTTATTCAGCCATTGCTATAATAATGATGTTGTGTGAGGATTGAGGTTCTCCAGAATACTACTTTCAGCTACATTGCTAGCTAACTGCTTCATCTATCAAGAATGTTCTATGTAAAGAAATGCATTCAGACATTTGTGCAAAATGTAACAGTTTTTAATTGGGTATTATGCATTTCTTTGTCTTCTAAACTGATGAATGGTTAAAAACAATTGTTCATTTTTTTACATGCTGTGAAGAACCAGCCTGGATCACAGACAGACACAGGACACCCAAGTCCAAGAAATCAAAAACATTTAATTTCTGCTCCTGCACAAAGTGCCGAACAATACACAAATCGCCAGTAAAGTTCACAGTCCTTTTCTTTCTCTTTCTTTCCTTTCTCCTTCTTCTGCCACTTCCACTCCTTTCCCACAAGCTCTGTCCTCTGCCTCCCGACTCCTCGAATGGAGTGAGGCAGCCCCTTTTATAATGCACCTGGATGTGCTCCATTTGCTCCGTGATGACCTTCCTGCAGCACTTCCTGGTATGGTGGAAGTACTGCATGGGCACCCGGAAGCACTTTGGGTGTGCCTGGTTCCTGTTCTGGCTTTTTCCTCAGCCGGAAAAGGGTGGAGTGCTCTCTCAGGGTTGAGGGTGAGATCCTGCCCCAAGTGGAGGAGTTCAAGTATCTTGGGGTCTTGTTCACGAGTGAGGGAAGAATGGACCGTGAGATTGAAAGGCGGATCGGTGCGGCATCTGCAGTGATGCGGGCTCTACATCGGTCTGTCGTGGTGAAAAAGGAGCTGAGCCGTAAGGCAAAGCTCTCAATTTACCAGTCGATCTATGTTCCTACCCTCACCTATGGTTATGAGCTATGGGTAGTGACCGAAAGAACGAGATCGCAAATACAAGCGGCTGAAATGAGTTTCCTCCGCAGGGTGTCTCGGCTTTCCCTTAAAGATAGGGTGAGAAGCTCAGTCATCCGGGAGGGGCTCAGAGTAGAGCTGCTGCTCCTCCGCATCGAGAGGAGTCAGATGAGGTGGCTCGGGCATCTGATCAGGATGCCTCCTGGACGCCTCCCTGGTGAGGTGTTCCGGGCACGTCCAACCGGTAGGAGGCCCCGGGGAAGACCCAGGACACGCTGGAGGGACTATGTCTCCCGGCTGGCCTGGGAACACCTTGGGATTCTCCTGGAAGAAGTGGCCGGGGAGAGGGAAGTCTGGACCTCTCTGCTTAAGCTGCTACCCCTGCGACCCGACCCCGGATAAGCGGAAGAGGATGGATGGATGGTTTCCTGTTCTGGCACCACTTCCTGGTGTGGCGGAAGTACTGCAGTCCATGGCTCTGTAACCATCTGGGCACCCTCTGGCAGTGGCCACGGGCCCCAACAGGGATGAGCTTCTAAGCAATGATCCTGTGGCCTCAATGCAAACCAAGGCGGCTGCCCTTTCGTGTCCTGGGAGAGGTATTGTCCCTCTCCCAGTCCTTCTATCCTCTAGTCATCCGCTACAACGCACACATGTTTATTTAAAGTAACAGCTTCTTGAATAAAACTGCAAAAAGTTTTGTTGTTTATTATTATGTGCCTTTCACGGCTTCTTTTTTTTTTCTATAGGTGAAAATTGTGACACCCTGCAACTTGTCATTTACAGTTTTTTCTCAAGTTGTGACTCAAGAGCTGAAACACACAGTCATCTTTTTTTGTAGTAGGTACTTAGAATAACAATTAGAATATTGTTTAAATGTTTAATGATGTATAATAAAAATGAGGATATATGGATGTCACCTTTAAAATAATTTGCTTCCATGTAGACAACATTTTATGTAATAATGCAAAACATCGTAAACAACTGAATGCAGCCATACCTGGCCGGGCCTTTTCCTCTCTCAGATAGTAGCCATAGCCATCTTCTCCTTTAGCCAGCTCTACAGTGCGGGGTTTATGTGGGAGCAGCTTCAAGTTTGCCATCTCATTAGTTATCTTCATGCCAGCATTCTTGTAATATTTATCAGTTTCCTCATCCACAAGTAAAAAGACAACACTGTTTCCAGCCTGTTTAACCTGAGAAAGAAATATACAGCCTATTTGAGAAATCTAAATATACTCTTGTCATGGCTTTGCAAAACTTGAGAGAAGCAACTGTAAGCTGGCAAACTAATATGTAGGTAAAATTCAAGGCTATAATTATACTATCAACAGTGGAACTGGAAAATTATAGAAGTGAATTAATGATTTACATTCAAGTTAATGTATCACACAAAAAGTTAAAAGCTTCAGATTACTCTCTGAATGACTCCCATTTCTCCCGTGCAGTTATACTGAGGCATGTTGTGATATATCCAGAAGCACATTTTGCGTCCAACTGCCTTTTGAAGTGAACAAAAGTAGCAAGAGAGGGAGAAGAAATCAAATTTCCAAAAGAAAATAAGATTCCCAAATGGAATCTTATGCCACAACTGTCTCAGGGTCTGTGGCTGCAGGTCTAGAATTTTTAGCCATCTACAGTAAGATCACATGTAGAACCTCATCATGCACATTGTTGTGTTTTCTCTTCAGAAAAGTCTGGTATATGGAAAGTCACTGCTCCCTTTTTTATTCCATACAATCAAGTCTAACTTACACAACAAAGAAGATAACATTACATACAATCAAGTTGAACTTAACAAAACAGCATTCAACCCCCATCTGAGAGAAATAGAGGAGAGCCAACAGCAAGAGCAAATCTTTAAAAACAGTAAAGAAGGAGGAATGTCCTTTTCCTCGATAAAAAAATGTTTATTATTAATGAGCTCTTGCCATATTTTAAAAAAATTTTGTACAGATCCTAAAAATGAGAATTAGATTTTTTCCAGTTTCAAATATTATAGAATATTATTTACCCTCTGAGTAGGTGGGCTAGGATTCTTCCAGTTAAGCAAGATAAGTCTACATGCTAGTTTTGTCGTATAGGCACTTACAATCAATTTGCCCTTCTCCACTTTAAGACCATGTGGCAGTACACTAAACATGGCTGTTATTGGATTAGGAGTGAATGTGACAGCTAGGCTGTCTGATAGGCATTCAAAGTCCAAAATGATGTTAATTTTGTGCACTTCCAAAACATTTGGCTCAGTGTGGTTGGAGCTAGATTGCAACATTCATAGGTTGCAGTAGATACATTTTAGACAATTTCAAACAAGATAAATGTGATCGATAAAAGATTTTAAGTTGAGTGATTGAATACTTTACACATATGGAGCTAGAGTGTATTTTATGTATGGATATCCGCCTTCCACTCCTTTTCTGAGATATTAAGTGAAGGATTCTTTCCCCACCAAATCATGGGATATTTGAAAGGAAGAGAATTTAATGTTTTTATGTATTATTGAGATGCTGTCTGAGTCTTCCAAGACTGATCAGTATTTCGTCTAGGATAGAAATGGGAGGGGGTTGTGAAAAATTGGACAGGTTCCTTTTAGCAAAGTTTCTGATTTGAAAGTAGTGGAAAAATTGTATTGATGGGAAGATAAATTTAGAGCGTAATTGTTCATAGAATGCAAAGACATTATCTAGTGTATATACAATTATCTGAGTGTTTTAATCCCTGGCATTTTCCAAACATTAAATACTGTGTAGGTTTGAGAGTGTAGAAAAAAGGTGATTATAATGTAGAGGTCCAACAAATAAAAACTGCTCTGCATTGATGTGCTTCCTACATTGGTTCCATATTCTGAGTGTTTGATGGACATTTGGATTATTGGTATATTGACGATAATTTGTATTTACTGGGGCCAGAAAGCAAGGCATATACAGAAGTAAGGCAAGATTGTATTTCTATTGCACCTGGCTTGTGTATATTTATCAATTTGTGACAATGTCCAGGTCCTTATAGCTGGTGTGTTTTCCACCCTGTAATAAAAATGAAAATTAGGTAGTGACATGCCACCTTCTGCTTTAGGTCTTTGTAGAGTCACCCTTTATATGCAAGGACACCTCAGATTTCAAATAAATGAGATCATACTTGAGTCTAACTTCTTAAAGACCAATTTGTTAATATATATGGGATGCTCTAAAATAGAAAAAGAAGCTTAGGAAGGATGTTCGTTTTGACAGTATTGATTCTTCCTGCTAATCGTAGATGGATGGTAGACCGTCTGTTCACATCTTAATTTTTCCCACGCTGATAGCAAAATTTTGTTGAAATAGATCATTTTATTTACTGATGTTTACCCTTAAGTATTTAAACTGATCTGATAAAGTGAATGGGTAGATGTCCAGTCCAATATTGTGTGCTAGAGAGTTCAATGGAAAAATTATACTTTTATTCAAATTCATTTTAAGTCTAAAAATCTTTTTAAATTCTGCTAGTGCATTAAGGACTACTGGTAGGGAAGTTTGTGGGTCTGATATATACAGTATATATAGTGATATTTTCTGTTTAAGGCCTTCTCTGGTAATCCTGTTTATCTCTGATGCATTTCTAAAGTGATTGGCCAATGGCTCAATGGTATCGGCAAAAAACAACGGTGATAAGAGGGCATCTTTGTCTAGTACCACATTCTAGTTTGAAGTCATTTGAGATATTGTTAATACAGAGGCTTCTGGACTGGTATAAACCTAAATTTGTACGATGTGGTGAAAAGGTAGTCCCATTCAGCTATGTCAAATAATTTTTCTGTGTCCTATCTCTGATGTATAGATTTTATGGGTGAGTATATTACATTAAACAAACACCAAACATTAGAAGCTAAATGTCTGCCTTTAACAAATCCAGTTTAGCCTTGTGATGTTACACAAGGAAGCACTTTCTCTATCCTTTTAGCGAGAACTTTGGAGAGTATCTTAACATCATTATTCAGAAGTGTGCATTCTCTCTTTTCTTAAGAGAGGATACACAGATTTTCCATTGCTTTTTACTCTTCCACTAGAAATCTTTATTTAAATGCTTACTGAGAGGCAGATGCAGGAGAAATGACACAGTCAAGCCAAACACTGAGTTTCACTGTGAATTTAACTTTGCATCAGTGGTTTCACTCATTTTTCTCTCTCTCTCTCTCTCTGTGTGTACATATATATATATACATATATACATATACACACACACTAGTGTGCTTTGCCCCCGCTTCGATTGCCCACCCCCCAGGGCGCACTATGCGCCAGCCACTTTGCATGAAGAGCGGGGCTGGACGCACATTAAGGAGATGCGGTCCCTCCTCCAAAACCCCCTCTTAAATGGTGATACAATAGGAACCAAATACACTTTTGCCCTGCTGCGTGCCTTGCTGCATGAACTTTGTGGGCATCTACCCGCTGTTACACACTAAACTATTAACTTGAGATACATAATTCACCTTGAATTAAATCTAAATAAATATTTGTTAAAACAATAGACATCCCTGCTAAAAAAACATCCCCATACTTACTTTTGCAACGGCTTGTTTGTGCGTACACTTTTCCACGTTTTCATTGTTGATTTCAATTAATCTATCGTCGTTTTTGACTCCTGCCTTTTCTGCCACTCCAGATGCTTTAACATCAGTCATGAAGATTCCACTAACATCTGTAGAAACATCGGCAAGTAAAAGAAACAAAAAAATAAGTCACCATTAACACAGAGTCAGAAATGCAGGATAAAAGTCAAGCACGTGTCAGTTCTAATTTTCAGGCTAATATAAAAATGTTACAGGAATGTATACTGCTGCCTGGTTGTCAAGGTGTGCAAAGTAAGGCTTACTTTTTACTGTTTTGAGGGAGAATCCGTATCCACTTTTGTCTTTCACCATATAACACAGCTTTGGTTTTGGAGTTGTTCCTGCCATTCCATTCATGATTTGAGCGGGTTTTGGCGGTCGTGTCTGTGATTCACTGTCTTGATCTTTAATCTTTAGATAGGCTTTCTCATCCAAGACTTGCAGTGTGACAGACGGTCCACTTTCTTGAATGAGCTCTACCACCTGTGAAAAATTGGAAGAATGATGATTATATAACACATTTGTAATTTTTCAATGTGCAAAATGAAATGAAACATATAATAGTTATCCTTCATTTCAGTATTTCAGCTGTAACATTTGCATTACCTGAGGGACCCATTTAGAGCTCTTCCTAATGTGCATATTATAACAGTTTATGCATAATGGACATAAATACATGTACATTCTAAAACCCACTTAATCCATCTCAGGGTGCAGAGTGAAAAGGGAGCAGCCCTGGAAATTGTGCTGCATTTACTGTGATTGGAAACTATTCTCTATGAATTTCAGATGAATAGTGCAGAGTGTAAAAATAATAGTATAAGTTACCATCATACTGTAGTTCATCATGCCCTCCAAACACAAACATTTCAAGTGCATAATATTGTGGTTACTGCTGACTGGGCTCAAGGGTTTTCATCCATTGGATTCTCACCAAAGTGAAATTTCATCTTATGCTGATTTTGATGGGTTATAAATGTAAGTTTTAGTCCTCTGTTTTTTTTTTTTGTACTAATTTTATTAATTCTTACCATATGCAAAACATTAAATTCTTATAAAGGTACTAATTTTATTAATTACTACCACAAATAAGACATCCAGTTCTCATAATGGTAAAAGCTGTGGAACCTCAGCAGTATTGATTAAAGAAAAGGTGGTCTTAAATCCTGTGTCTTTTACTTCCACTCCTTGCCATTTTTCTCTCCTAGAGATGGCATCGTGCCTGAAGTGGATGTACACCCTGTGGTTAAGTCTGCATTGAGCAGCAGTGTTGAGCAGTGAGAGTGAGCTGAGTCCCTGTAGGAGTTTCAAGCATTGCTGATTAAAAAAAACGGGTGGAGTTGGTGGGAGTTTTGAGCAGCTCAGCACTCTTTCAGTCAATTGAAGAGCGAGTGTGATACGACACAACTACACCAAAGTTGAAAATGCTTAGAGAAAATTCATGATATGGCATCCACCATATCAAAAATGTTCACAAAGCTGATAGGTTACTTGCTGTGCTTTACCTGAGTTTTCTGTCAGTCATACACCAACAGGTTCATAAATAGCAGAACACAACCAAGAATCGTGGATTTTGTGTGGAGCTTACATGTTCCCCTGTGCTCATGTGGATCTCATCCCCCAGTTCAAAGTCATGCAGGTTAGATGAATTGGTTTGGTTAAATTGGCAATAATGACTGTGTGTGTAGACACTTTAATGTGACAGGATTTTTCCTGTCTTGGACCCAACACTTCTCCGGATTAGTATATATATATATATATATATATATATATATATATATTTGTGTGTATATGTATGTATATATAATGTATAGTATGCATATATACAGTTAGGTCCATAAATATTTTAACAAAGACAACTTTTTTCTAATTTTGGTTCTGTACATTACCACAATGAATTTTATATGAAACAACTCAGATGCAGTTGAAGTGCAGACTTTCAGCTTTAATTCAGTGGTTTTAATAAAAAGATTGCATAAAAATGTGAGGCAACTAAAGCATTTTTTAACACAATCCCTTTATTTCAGGGGCTCAAAAGTAATTGGACAAATTAAATAACTGGAAATAAAATGTTCATTTCTAATACTTGTTTGAAAACCCTTTGCTGGCAATGACAGACTGAAGTTTTGAGCTCATGGACATCACCAGATGCTGGGTTTCCTCCTTTTGAATGCTCTTCCAGGCCTTTACTGCAGCGGCTTTCAGTTGCTGTTTGTTTGTGGGCCTTTCTTTCCGAAGTTTAGTCTTCAACAAGTGAAATGCATGCCCAATTGGGTTAAGATCAGGTGACTGACTTGGCCATTCAAGAATTTTCCACTTCTTTGCTTTAATAAACTCCTGGGTTGCTTTGGCTATATGTTTTGGGTCATTGTCCATCTGTATCATGAAATGCCGCCCAATCAATTTGACTGCATTTAGTTGGATTTGAGCAGACAGTATGTCTCTGAACACCTCAGAATTAATTCGGCTGCTTCTGTCCTGTGTCACATCATCAATAAACACTAGTGTCCCAGTGTCGCTGGCAGCCATGCACGCCCAAGCCATCACACTGCCTCCACCGTGTTTTACAGATGATGTGGTATGCTTTGGATAATGAGCCGTTTCACGCCTTCTCCATACTTTTTTCTTACCATCATTCTGGTAGAGGTTGATCTTGGTTTCATCTGTCCAAAAAATGTTTTTTTCCAGAACTGTGCTGGCTTTTTTAGATGTTCTTTAGCAAAGTCCAATCTAGCCTTTCTATTCTTGAAGCTTATGAGTGGCTTGCACCTTGCAGTGCACCCTCTGTATTTACTTTCATGCAGTCTTCTCTTTATGATAGACTTGGATATCGATACGCCTACCATCTGGAGAGTGTTGTTCACTTGGTTGGCTGTTGTGAAGGGGTTTCTCTTCACCATGGAAATGATTCTGCGATCATCCACCACTGTTGTCTTCCATAGACATCCAGGTCTTTTTGCATTGCTGAGTTCACCAGTGCTTGCTTTCTTTCTCAAGATGTACCAAACTGTAGATTTTGACACTAATAATATTGTAGCAATTTCTCGGATGGGTTTTTTCTGTTTTCGCAGCTTAAGGATGGCTTCTTTCACCTGCATGGAGAGCTCCTTTGAACGCATGTTGTCTGTTCACAGCAAAATCTTCCACATGCAAGCACCACAACTCCAGGCCTTTTATCTGCTTAATTGATAATGACATAATGATGGACTTGCCCACACCTGCCCACGAAATAGCCTTTGAGTCAATTGTCCAATTACTTTTGAGCCCCTCAAATGAAGGGATTTTGGTAAAAAAAATGCTTTAGTTGCCTCACATTTTTATGCAATCTTTTTGTTCACCCCACTGAATTAAAGCTGAAAGTCTGCACTTCAACTGCATCTGACTTGTTTCATTTAAAATTCATTGTGGTAATATACAGAACCAAAATTAGAAAAAACGTTGTCTCTGTCCAAATATTTATGGACCTAACTGTATATATATTTATACAGTCTGTTCATCCTGTGATGGACTGTTACCCCATCCAGGGTATTGTTTCTGCCTTGTGCCCTATGCTTGCTGGGATATGCTCCACCACAACTCTGGTCAGGGTTAAGTAGGCTTAGTAAATGCTTTGGTCTAGTATGGTGTACTCATTGTTCATCATTGGAACATGAGTAAAGCAGGATAAGCAACTTAATCAGGATCATACAGTAAATTAGAAATGGCCTTATGGTGTGCAAAATAGTGTGCAAAAATTTCTTGAGCTGTGGTTTGATTACCAGATGATGCACTTTCTTTGTGGAGCGTATGTTCTCATATTGCTAGAGTTTATTCCTCCTGCCGTTCAAAGGCAGAATTTTAGGTTATATTGTCCTAGGAAAAGTGTCAATTTGTTTGCTTCATTGCACTATGATATTCTCTGACAATGAACAGAAGAAAGTATGCATAGAAAATATAATAGATGGGTGAGTATATATAGTACAATACTTATTTGAATGTGATGTTCATCTGAAACCACTTCACACAGCACAGCATTAAAGCAAAACTTTTTTTTTCAGAATTCAGGGTGCAAAGTGTGTCACGTACTAGAGTTGAGGCTGCAACCTTGCAGTTTCCAGACCAATTCTTTAATTGCTTTTCCTTACTTTCAATCACCATGCACTTGATGACTGTTTTAGTTTCTATAAACTCTTATCTTATCTTGGGACTTGGACGGCCTTGAAATTTAGATTCCAGGTATATTATCTTGCTGGCATAAGTTGATATTGTTTACGGTCTGCAATGAAGAAGCAACCTAATTCTTAAAATCGTTCAAAGGCAGACTAAATCAACAATAGCAATGGTAGCAAGGCCAGTTGGGGAGCACAGACTGTTCACCCCAGGCCATACCCTAATAGGGGACACATAAATGTGACAAAGAAGTCAATTTAACAACATTCTGGCACATTCCAATTTAAAGCTTCATAGAAATATACATGTTGGCCTGTATGTTCCGTATACAATCCTACACCCTTTGACCAAGCTGAACCGAATTGTTCATAGTTGTTTTCTAGGACCATGTGGACAAGACAGACTTGGAACCCAACATTTGGACCCTTGGGGTCCCCGTCATTTTTCTTTTTCTCGTGTGCAATAGTTTACACACAAGTGTCACTTGTTGTCTTAGGGCAAGTATTACAAACCTTCACTATTTGATTGATCTAGACCAAATCTGGCATAATTGCTCTCTAGGACTATATAGACAACGTAGTGACTTTGGATCCAAAAATTTAGAGCAGGGTTTTTTTTTTTTTTTCCTTGTTTGCTGCAATTTGCACACCAGTGCCACCTGTATGCTTGGAACAAGTGAAACACGTGAACAGAATGAAGCTAGACTAGCAGATAAAATAACCAGAGCTGCTTCTATCTACTGGAATATAAAATGGAATATCATGTGCTTTTTGCAAGGGAGCCTTGGGTGAGGGTACATTGAGAGTGAAAGTACAGCACCACACAAAGGAGAATAAAATAGCTGTTGTTTAACTCATGCTTTGTCAGCATTTCTTCATACTTTAACTAGTACAGACTTTCTACCATGAACTAAGAGGAAGAGTCAGACATTACAGTGTTCATGGTCACAGCTCAGCAAGAGAGAGAGAGAGAGGTTAGGAGCTTGCACTAATACAATGCATTGCCACACCCACCACACGGCAACCAACTCAGGATCCAGATTAGGACCCGAGTGCAGCCATGCAACGGGTGATACCTCAGCACCACACTAGTTCAGATGGAGTGGAACAGTGTGAGGTTTTGTTTTATGGTGGCTGGAGTGCCAATTCTGCCACCAACCCCCAAGTTTTTCCCTGGAGCTACTGTAATTCTGGAATCCAATGACAGAATAGCAATATGCTGTCTCTGCCTACTGTATTATAAACATGACTACTTTGGCTAGTGTATACTGTATATTCACCACAACATTAAAACCACTGAGAAATAAAGTGAATAACTTTGATTATCTCATTGCAGTATCACCTGTCAAGGGGTGTGATATATTAGGCAGCATCTGAACAATCATTTCTTGAATGGGATGTGTTGGAAGAAGAAAAATGGGCAAGCATAAGGATCTGAATGACTCTGACTAGGGCCAAATTGAGACAGCTAGACGACTGGATCAGAGCATCTCCACAATGTCAGGTCTTATGGGGTTTTCCAAGCATGCAGTGGTTAGTACCTACCAAAAGAGTCCAAGAAAGGACAACTAGTGAACCAGTGATAGGGTCCTTGTCTTCCAAGGATCATTAATGCACATGGAGAGTGATGGCTAGCCCATCTGGTCCGATCCTGTAGAAGAGGTACTGTAGCTCAAATTGCTGAAAAACTTAATGTTTTCCATGAGAGAAAGATTTCAGAACACACAGTGCATTGAACCTTGATTCATGGCTGCAGACCACTCAGAGTGCCCTTGCTGACTCCTGTCCTCCTCTGAAAGCACCTACAATGGGCACATGAGTGTTAGAATAGGACTGTGGGCCAATGGAAGAATGTGGTCTGTTCTGATGAATCATGTTTTCTTTTCGATCATATGGTCGGCCAGGTGCGTGTGTGCCATTTTCCTGGGGAAGAGATGGCATCAAATGCATTATGGGAAGAAGGTAAGCTAAAGGAGGTAGTGTTGTGTTCTGGGCAATACTCTGCTGGGAAACCTTGAGTCCTGGAATTCATGTGGATGTTACTTTGACACATTCCACCTTCCTAAAGATTACAGCAGACCAAGTAAACCCATTCATAGCAAAGGTATTTGCTGAAGGAGATGGCTTTTTTCAGCAGGATAATGCACCCTGCCACACTTGGAATGGATTAAGGAATATGACAAAAAGTTAAAAGTGTTGACTTGGCCTCCAAATTCCATAGATCTTAATGTGATCAAACATCAGTGGGATGTGCTAGAAAAACACGTTTGATGCATAGAGGACACAAAACTAATTTTCTTTAATTGCTGGTAATGCCGGTAAGGCAGATTACCACAGGCAGAAATTTGGACGTTCACATAGAAAATGTAATTTCTATACCAC
>JANRMT010028174.1:59964010-59991765 GCA_026402145.1 Polypterus bichir lapradei | reverse complement strand
GTATATGTGTATATGTATATGTATATGTGTATATGTATATGTGTATATATATATGTATATGTGTATATATATATATGTGTATATACACATATATATATGTATGTATATGTGTATATATATATATATATATATATATGTGTATATATATTTATGTATGTGTATATATATAATTTTTAATGTAGGTAGATCATTTCGACCTGGTCATTTTAAAAGTAGATCGCAAGCCGAAAAAGTGTGGGCACCCCTGATCTATGTCAAGGAAATTATCAGAAGCCAAGGTCAAATACCAAGAATAGACAAGCTTCAACATGGGTTAAAACACACTGAAAGACACAAATAACTTTTTTATCTTTTATGGTGGTTGTTCTAAAGCAATGTCTTTCCTTTGTTTTTAATAAAATTTGTATGTAACTCACAACTCATTTCTCTAACAATGTGAAGAAGCATTCCAGCAACAAAATGGTGGTGAGCATGAAAAAATGGAAGTAATTTAAAACAACTTCGAAAAATGTAAAGTCTAATAGTTTTAAATCATCCTTTCTTAATTGAGTAGTGGTAAGACTACAGTATATAATGTAAAGTGGCTAAAGTGTATTCTTTTATCTCTTCTACTTCAATGTAAAGCGTCTGCAGATCACATCGTTTATACTGTGTGCCATATAAATACAGTTTAGTGTCATTTTAGAGTGACGTTCTGGCTCTTTCTGCATAGTCACTGGTTTTTATTGTGTTCATATATAGTTGTCATTATAGTTCAGTTGTAGCAACCTCCAAGCAGAACATTAGTGAAGATCTTGGGGTGCTGAAAAATAGTCACCTCAGCATCTGTTTTAAAAACAGAGTTAAGGAGGTGAAGGGTCTAAACATTCACCATGCAGATGTGGTGCTGTTGTATGTATTCCAGTTACAGATGGATGGCATACTACAACAAGCCACACCATAGATTCCAACATGTCACTATGTAGAAATTCAGGCATATTATGAGAATTTCGGCAACAAGTTCAGTTGTACACAGCATGCCTTAAAACACAGAAGGTAGCACCTGGGAGAGGATACACACTAATGTACAGTAGATACAGTCGTCGTCTTCTTCTTTCGGCTGCTCCCGTTAGGGGTTGCCACAGTGGATCATCTTCTTCCATATCTTTCTGTCCTCTGCATCTTGTTCTGTTAACCTTTTTTCCGGATTAAGCTTTTAATACTGTAACTAACAGAGATAAAGTATTAAAAGCTTAATCTGAAAAAATAGAAGATGCACAGAATTTATAGCGATTGCAAACAGGTAGTAATAAATCAATCGACTACAATGTATTGAACACCCAGACAGGTTCAATTCACAGCACAGTGTTAGATAATGCATTGCAATGAGTGCTCTAGTCAAACAGAGACATCAATTAGCAAACGGTACTGAATTAAGTATTGCGATTCTGAAGTTGTATTGAAAATAATTGAAACTTGGATAAACAAATATTTAATGAGAAAAATGCTATATAGAATGCATGTTTTTGAAAGAAAGAAAGATAGATCAGGTATGACGTAAAATGATGTTTTTTACACTATACTTTTCTTGAAGTCAAGAACTCCACTCACAGTAAATGCCAGCAGTTACCAACTCTAACTTAGCATATCAAGTTGTTCATCATTAACTTGAGTAATTAACTGCAGTGTCTGAAAGTAGCTGACCTAAAAAAATGAGAAATGGCAGTAATATATTTTAGTGCTATTTTAGGTATAAATGCATACATAGTATTAGGTCTGTGCCTATACAGTGGGTCACCCTTTCATAGATCCTTACTTAATGATGATTCCTTAAGCTAGTTAGATGAAATCATGCGCCATTGAGAAGTTATAGGCCTAGAAAGTGGAAGGCACATTCACCAGAATCCAGTGAGATGTTTAAGTGGGGAATATCCTAATAGAGTTATTCGGTAAACTATCTAGGATAGTGCTGAAGCGAGGTCTCCAGCCTGAACTTGAGCCTTCTTGGTTTCAAGGACATCCCTTCAGCTCTGAAGTCTCATTCTACTTGAGTGAGCTCCAGCTTGAGGTCATAGGTTGGAGTCTATCAGACCAGTGGACTGTGGCGTGTATGGTGAAGAACTGTTATGATATACAGTATGTCTATCCATTGCTAACCCTAGTTATTTCAGCTGAGAGTCATGAGTGACTTATGTTTTTGTTATGCAAAGGCCTTTGTTGGGAAGCGCAGTGGTAGTGCTGCTACCTTGCATTAATGAGACCAGGGTTCACATCCCAGGTTCTCCCTATATGGAGTTTACATGTTCTCCCTGTGTCTGTGTGGGTTTCCTCTGGGTGCGTAACTTTTCTCCAACTGTCCAGAGACATGCAAATCATGTGATTTGGCAATGCTAAGTTGGCCCTGGTGTGTGTATGTGTTCCTGCCTTGTGCCATATGATAGGTTGGATAGGCTTCAAGTTATCATGTGGTCTGGATTAAGTGGGTTAGAATGGCCTTTGCTGATTGGGGGAGAGGTGTACCTTATGTCTGTCTGTATTATCAATGATGAGTGAAAATTCCTATGGCTGTTTTTTCAGCATAATACTGTTATTTCTTTGAAACATGACTGAAGGTCTGACCAAATTTAGGGGACAGTGATGTGAATAAGCTCTCTCAAGAATCTAATTGTACAAATGGAGTAGGTCATTATAAAAGTACTAGACAGAATTGGAAAGCATGAAACATGTGAGGTAATTATCAGTTAATCTAATGAACATCGAGCAAACAAACTGCTTGGTGTAGGATACAGTGTAAGAGTTGTCTGACGTTTCTAAAAAAAAAGTATTGTAGTGCCTCTGGGTCCAGACCTGAGAGGGACATGCTCCTCAGGTGGCAGCAGACTGTCCAAGGGACTGGGAAGACCTGGTGAAGCCGGCCATAAAGAGGACCCGCAGATAGGAGGGGAGGGAGTTCACAGATTCAGCACTTACAGATCACTTCACATGTGTCTCCCTGCTGCTAAAGGCCACCAGGCCAACATTCGAAGCCGGTGGACCTTGGAGCTCATTGAGCCGGAGAATAATGCGTCTTGCCTCTGACCCTAAGTGAGGCCTCGAATGTCATTAAAAACTTCTTTTTTAACACTGGCTAAGAGAGAAACCACATACAATATTGGAAAGAGTGTCACAAAATCACTTAAGCAAAAATCATCAGAACTGAATGTCAGTTTTTCACAGAAATATAATTGTGTTTTAAAGAATCTGGTCCATATTTTATATCAGTTAACTTGTATATATTTTTGTTAAAATATTGCCGTAAAATGGATTTGGATGACGCTGCATTTCATTCAACTTTCCTGTGTATTTGTTGTTTTATAAAATATTTAAACATATAGCAGTATCTCTCTGAGAGATAAAATATTACATACTGAAAATATGCTAAAAACATAAAATGAAACCAAACTGAAAAAATATCAGTGAATTAAGTCATTGGTCACCTGATCTGTTTTTAAACATACGTTCAGAACTGTCACTGTGAAAAGGTAACTTTTTAAAATGTTGACTTCCTGTAAAATGCAAAGAAAAATTGTGTTGAGTGTTTAAGACTCATAATGTACTTAAACAGATGAAAATTCACATACTGTCATCAAACCCGAACTGAATTCTGCATCCTGAAGCCCCACACACTTAATTTATAGGAAATATAATATAAATGGAGGAAAGCACCAAACAATTGTAGAGTTCATATTCAGTTGATTTCTCTCCTTTAATAGACTTTGGTCAAATAAGCGTGAGATGAAGATTTCTTTTTGGCAGTCTTGCCACAAGAATGAATTGGACCTTCAGATATACAGTATTAGCTACATATAAACACTCAATACAATAAATTTTTCTTCGCATTTTACAAGAAGTCAGCATTTTTAAAAGTTACCTCTTCACATTCACAGTTCTGAACGTATGTTTAAAAACAGATCAGGTGACCAATGACTTAATTCACTGATATTGTTTCAGTTTGGTTTAATTTTTTTCTGGGCTAGTTAGATAGACAAATGCCCTGTTCTTGGTTGATTCCAGTCTTGTGTCAAGTGCTGATGGGATAGGCCTTGGTCCCCACCATCCTAAACTGTTTTAAAGTGGTTCAGTAACCAATGAATGGATGAAATATAGCAAACCACATTAGGATTGAAAGCAGAAATAAACTAATATCAAATGAATTAACACAGAAATATGACCTTGAACAATTAACAGTTAGAATGACATGTTATGCCAGAGTCTTGCATCTGTCAAGCTATCTAGTTTTTCAAACAATGTCAGAGCAGGTAACAAACCCTGAGAGAAGTGACATTTCTTTGTGGTACCCACAAACACACAACCACCTTCACTCTTACCGAGACGTTTTATAATGACCAACCAGCAACATGCAAATCCCTAGAGGGGGTGAAATCTGGATCACCTGGAGGAAACCCAAGTGGTCAACAGCAAATTATACATATTGCAAATTGAAAGTGATCTGGCTGGCAGTGGAACCCTTATCTTTAGTTATGTGATGTAGCAGAAGTCATGTAAATACCATAGTGCATTCCCTTAATAATTAAACATCTATATTCTACACATGTCGGCATATTCATGTACATATTGATAATGTTTAATGGTCCACCCACATCATAACTTATTATGTACTATTTAGGAACAAAAAAAAATCTACACATCCACCTACCTAAACAAATAAAATATCACCATCAACCAATTTTGTTTCACATATAAACTGATGTACAGTCCCGTGTGACTTAAAGGAACAACTTATCGCAGGACCTTTCTAACTGTGTTCCCTTTTATGTAGAAAAATTGATTGGCCCATTTTAGTTGACAGTACAGTAGACTGATCAAAACATCTATAATGATTTTGTTTTTAATTTTTTTCATATAATTAAATTTACTTTAGCACAAATTAAATCCTGTACTTGCCTTTCCACGGTGAGCTCAGTCCAAAACAGAGTTTTCTTTAGCTTCCTTCAGATGTTATGAGTCTGCATGTGGACTTTGACAGACCAAAGGTTGTTTTAAAGTTGCAGCTCTTTAGAAGAATCTTAGGTCATAAATCCACACTCGCTCTGTCATGGTCATTTTTTTTTTTTTTTTGGAAATGTTAATGAGTTAATCTGTCCACTAACAAGCACGGAAAATGCAGAACACGAGGTGACAGAGTCTGCTGATGTTAATCTTAAATTACTTGAAATAAATACAGAGCAACGTTAATGTAAACAAGCCATTTTGGACCATTGATCTTTAACATTCCTCAAGATCCAAGTCTGTTTCATTAGACAGTTTGTCATTGTTATCCAGTGTTATTCTTTTTTGCCTTAGGCAAATAAAGCATAAAAACAGAAAATTTAAAGACAATGTGGCATGTGAAGCAAAAGCATAAATCACTGTATCACCACGCTAGTATATGCAGAAATATCATTATAATTATAACACCTATGTCAAAACCATTGGCTTCTCCTCCTCCTCCTCCTGCTGCTGCTCCTCCCTTCAGTAGTTTTGCCATCATCAATCCTCATCACATGAAGCATCCTGTCTTGTAACTGGAAAGTGCTTTCAAATTCTTGCCAGTAATATCTCCCAGGGAAGGCCTAAACCTAACTTCAGAGTTCAGGGATGGCTATTGGACTTGCTGTGAGCTTCCTCCTAGAATTCCTTATGCTGGACCCACTTATCTTTGCAATCCTCACCTCCCAGAACACAATTACAGGCATAGGCAACTCCAAGGTAGCCGGGACTATCATAATGCATAGTTAGTGGCAGCATATATTGTTATTGTCCCACTTCATGTCAACTGCCAGTCTGGTGTTCATCCTGTAACAAAAATGAAATTCCCACTGGACAAACTAGATTCCTGGCAGGGCTAAATATTTCATCTGATTCACCTCTTCTTATTTTTGTTAGTGTCACTTAGGTCCCAATGAAACTCCTCTGCTGTATACAACAGTGTAAAGAAGAAGCCAATCATGCATAAAGAGTTGGGACATCAGTTAGTGAGTCTTGTTCCACGCATTGGTTGTAAGGTCAAGAGAGAGAAAAGTGTAAGAGACAGCACCAACCTCTATACCAGAGTTGAAATACAGTGATTGCAGAAGCCCAGAAAATGCCCATTACTCACGTGTGCTTGACAACAGTATACAGCATATTAGAACTTCATATTAGTCCTCCAAAATGGCATTAAGTCTACTTTTGAAAGTCCCTAAATTCCTGCTGTCTACCACTCTATTCCCTGTATCCCTGGAATCAGCCTATTCTCTCTTCTCTGGACTTTTCCTAGAGCTGCTGTGTCCTTTTTGTACCCTGGAGACCAAAACTGTACACAGTACTCTAGATGAGGCCTCACCAGTGCATTACAAAGGTTGAGCACAACCTCCTTGGACTTGTACTCTTCGTATTGTGCTATGTAACCCGACATTCTCCTACCCTTCTTAATGGCTTCTGAACACTGTCGGGAAGTTGATATTGTCAAGCTCATATATACAGTATATATGTAAACGTTGTGAGAAAGGGTCAAAAGAAAGAGACCACAGTTGTGGAAAAATGGCTTCATCCTTCATCAGGACAACACATCAGCCCACTCAGCAATCTTGGTAAACCAGTTTTTGGCCAATAAATGAATTGTACTGCTTGAAGGCAGCTGTAGGAGCCCCAAGTATTTTTACCCACTCTTTGATCTGACAGGCATTTTTGACTCATGTGAAATCCTAGTAGACCCATGAACAACCTCTTCTAAAAAAAAAAGAGGGGACTAACATCCTCATATCTGCAAATCTTAATAACGCTCTAGCTTGAACACTCTTCCTAGTCACCAGACCTAGCTCCATGTAATTTTTTTTTCTTTTCTCTAAAATCAAGTCTGCACTCAAGGGAACTTATTTTAAGTCACTTAGGTGAAGAAGAAAATTACTTAACTTCAGTGACTAATGACCAGAATGCAGTGGTGCATAGATGTAGGAGGGGAATATATTGAAGGGGAAAGGTGCTGAAATGTACGTAGTATTTATTTAAATTAAGTTACAGCATCAGTTTTGTTATGTAATACTCACACCTTGTAAGGTCTGTTAAAATTATGATGAAGGTATGCCTGATTGATAATGGAAGTGAGAAAAACAAAATCTCCTGTCAAGGGCATTTATGGAGAAATAAACAGGTGGCTTATTCACAGATAAAGTCACAGTTTGAAGAACCTAGCAGGGACAGACAGAAAGAGAAGATTCATTTAATGTGGTTAAATTTAAATAATTAGACTTTATATAACTTTATACTTTATATTTACTTTATATTTATATTTATAGAATATAACATTATAGAATATAACTTTATCTAACAAACTACAATTATTTGTAAAGCCCCATAAAATAATACTTTTGCACAACATTAGCTTCAAATTTTAGAACACTGGCTTCTTATTGTATTCAGGAACAAAACAATTACAGAAACTTTAAAACATCAAAACCAAGATAAAGCCCTATACCATCTTGATGCTCTACTTCACCTGGACCTTTCACGCAAGTATGCGCTATGAACCAAATTAAGTCCTTTAATCATTATATTCTAAGGCTTCAGATACTTCTTATGTCACTTTCATGAGCAGAAACCGTAGAAGTGATCTGATTGCCACAGAAGAATACCAAGAGGAGAATCATAAAAGATTTGAAACACAAAACATTTGACAAACAAGATGAGACCACTCAGGCCGTGAAGCTTGTTTGTTTAGCTTATAGCTAAGCTGTTCCAATGTCTCGCCAAGATTCTTCTTCTGCTTCAACTATGTGTCTCAGTAGTTTGTTCCATAGTCCCAAAACTCTTTGCATAAAGAAGAGCTTCCTTGCTTCAGTTTCAAATGCACTCCCCTTAATTTCCACTGATGTCCTCAAGTATGTGATTCACCCTTAAGCTGAAAGAATAATTCTAGATCTTCTTTGTTAATGCCAGTCTCATCTGCTGGAGACTTCTTCTCTTTCTTTTAGCTGCTCCAATTAGGGGTTGCCACAGCGGATCATCTTCCATATCTTCCTGTCCTCTACATCTTGCTCTGCTACGCCCATCACCTGCATGTCCTCTCTCACCACATCCATAAACCTTCTCTTAAGTCTTCATCTTTTCCTCTTGCCTGGCAGCTCTATCCTTAACATCCTTCTCCCAATATATCCAGCATCTCTCCTCTGCACATGTCCAAACCAATGCAATCTCGCCTCTCTGACTTTGTCTCCCAACCGTCCGACCTGAGCCGACCCTCTAATGTACTCATTTCTAATCCTATCCATCCTCATCACACCCAGTGCAAATCTTAACATCTTTAGCTCTGCCACCTCCAGCTCTGTCTCCTGCTTTCTGATCAGTGCCACCGCCTCCAACCCATATAACAAAGCTGGTCTCACTACCATCCCGTAGACCTTCCCTTTCACTCTTGCTGATAATCATCTGTCACAAATTACTCCTGACACTCTTCTCCACCCATTCCACCCTGCCTGCACACTCTTTTTCACCTCTCTTCCACAATCCCCATTACTCTGTACTGTTGACCCCAAGTATTTAAATGCATCCACCTTTGCCAACTCTACTCCCTGCATCCTCACCATTCCATTAACCTCCCTCTCATTTACACACATGTATTCTGTCTTGTTCCTACTGACCTTCATTCCTTTCTTCTCCAGAGCATATCTCAACCTCTTCAAGGTCTCCTCAACCTGCTCCCTACTCTCGCTACAGATCACAATGTCATCAGCAAGCATCATAGTCCAAGGGGACTCCTGTCCAATCTCATCTGTCAACCTGTCCATCACCATTGCAAATAAGAAAAGGCTCAGAGCCGATCCCTATGTAATCCCACCTCCACGTTAAATGCATCCATCACTCCTACCGCAGACCTCACCACTGTCACACTTCCCTCGTACATATCCTGTACAACTCTTACATACTTCTCTGCCACTCCCGAATTCCTCATACAATACCACAGCTCCTCTCAAGGCACCCTGTCATATGCTTTCTCCAAGTACACAAAGACACAATGCAACTCCTTCTGGCCTTCTCTATACTTCTCCATCAATACCCTGAGAGCAAATATCACATCTGTGGTGCTCTTTCCTGGCATGAAACCATACTGCTGCTCACTAATCATCACCTCCCTTCTTAACCTAGTTTCCACTACTCTTTCCCATAACTTCATGCTGTGGCTCATCAATTTTATCCCCCTATAGGTACTACAGCTTTGCACATCCCACTTATTCTTAAAAATTGGTACCAGTACACTTTTTCTCAACTCCTGAGGCATCCTCTCACTTTCCAAGATTCCATTAAACAATCTGGTTAACAACTCCTCTGCCATCTCTCCTAAATACCTCTATGCTTCCACAGGTATGTCATCTGGACCAACAGCCTTTCCATTCTTCATCCTCTTTATAGCTGTCCTGGAGACTGGAGACTAAACAGGTTTAATTGTTTGAGTCTGTTACAGTAGAACATGTCCATAAATCCAGGGATGCACTTTGTTGCTCTCCTCTGCACATTGTCAAGTGTTGTTATGTCTTTCCTGTACTGTGGTGACTAGAACTGCGCACAATACACCAGATGTGGTCTTACTAATACATCATATAGTTTGAGCATAATGTACCTTGACTTATATTTAAGTCTTTATGATTTTACCTAACATTTTATTTGCCTTTTTAATTGCTTCTGTGCATTACTCAGTCGATGTGGTGTCAACTACATTCTTTTCAGAGGTTGACTTCTGTAGGACAGTGTCACTCATCTTGAACTTATAATGGTGTTCCTTTTGCTCAAGTGTAGCACTTTTCACTTTTCGACATTAAACTGCATTTTTCAGGTGTTTGCCCAGTTTTGAAGCTTGTTCAGGTCTTTTTGAATTCTTTTTTTGCTGCCTCCTCAGTGTCTGCCATCCCTCCAGTTTTAGTGTCCTCTGCATATTGGATGCAAATTGAATGCAGCTTTGGGTCAGTCACGGTAAATAATATTTACATACAAGCAAATAACCAACAGACTGAGTTACAATATGAACAGTTTATTAGCAGCTCTAGTCAGTGTATACCACACTAGAGTAGTGAGTATTCAGCCTGGATTTAAAAGGTGAGATTTATGGGACATCTCTGACATAAGCAGGCAGATCACTCCACAGCTTTGGGATGTTGAAGTTGAAGGCTCAGCCTCTTATTATAGTTCTGCTTATCCTTGAAACCTTTAGAAAAGCAGCATCGTGTTCCATGTTGCATGCACTGAGAAGTTCTGTTAAATTTGAACATGGATGATATATTAGATGAACTATTCTGGAGTCAGCCTTAAGATTACAGTAACTAGAAAACTTAACAAAGTGAGTTGTACTTCATATATAAAGAGATTTATTGAAATTATCTGAAAGTTACAATTAGAAATGTATTTTTGCAGCTTTTAGCTAACACATTGCATTAGACAATTCTAGAAAAAATAAATGCATGCATTAACTTCTCTGTGGCTTGCTTACTAAAAGCAATTCTTAATTTTCCTTATTTTTATCTGAAATGGCAGGAATTTAGATAGTGTAGCAAGGAGTAGGGCAAAGATAAATCTGTGTCAAAGATAACTGCTAAGCTGTATGCTGATTCAGTTAAATTAATGTTTAGTCCTTCTGTGTTAAAAAGTGACAGGACATTGTTACTGTCTGTTTCATTTTTATGTTCAGATTCAAAAACATATTGTTTTTGCTGATTTAATCTGTTAAATTGTTTATATAATGACTGAAGGACTCAATAACGTAAATGCCATTTGGTCTGAAGGAGTGATATAGGTGAGTATTATCTACATACAAGTAAATGTTGTGTTTTCTAATAACATCTCTTAGCCACAGAATGTGAAGTGAAAACAGTTACAGCCCCTGTACGGAGCCCTGATGGTCACTGAATCTAACTTCAGAAGTTAACAATGGATACTAGCATAGATTTCACTAGGTATTGAATTATTTGGTAAGTATAACCTAAACCATACAAAAATTTAAAAAAATATATAATATGCAGTATGTGGAATGTACCCTTCACATGGAGTCATAGGGAGCACAGGATTAAGACAAATGGAAACAGTTTTTGTGCTTCTTGTCAATAGATATGGCTGCACAACTGAACTGAGCGGCCTACTGCTTATTAGGATAGGCTCCGAGGGGAGTTCCTAGGTGTCTAGGCAAATAATGAGGAAGCCCCATTCCGCACCTTAAAGGACTGCAAGGTTTGAAAAGAGGTACAGCATATGGCTTCTGTAATTCATCAGAAGACTTCATAACGAGGAATGAAAACTGGGCAGTCAACATAAGGGCAAGAGTGAAGAACTGGAGGAAGGAACCGGTGACCCCAGTGCACTGGAAAGAAAATGAGACGTGGGAAGTGAGGGGGTATATTATTTTTTGCTGGTAACTTTATTCAGACTAGCTTAAAAATTAAATAGAGAAAAAAATGCTTCATTATTCTACACTTGGGACACAAGCAAATGCTCAGTCACACAGGTGATGAGTTGAGGTATCTTGTGGTGTAGGGTTCAAAACTTGAAATGAGGAGACACTAGATTATATTAGGAGGGGAGCCACTGACAGATAGACACCCATATCTGTGCTGATAGCCCTAGAGTGAGCTTTAAGATTTATTTGCATCCCTTAGATTGACCTTCTATATTTAATCCCTCAGATCATCCCAATTGTTAGTAATCTTTAAATATTTGAACTTAAACCCAAATTCTAGGTGATATGTGGATTTTCCTTTTTGAAGAAGTACAATGGTTGACATAAAAGTCATTGTAGCATTTTGGCTAAAGCATTAAACTCCAAAGTTTCTCTACTAAATAATATTCCCCAAGCTCCAAATATAATAATTAAAAATCTTTGAACAGTTGTAATTTATCCTGACCTTGTTAGTTACCCTGGATAAAGGTGTTAACCAAATATAAAATAATACTATTTCAATCTGTAAACTTATACTATAGATAGAAACACTGTTCCATATTGCTTTCGTAATTTCCATTCTTGTATCCTTAAAAAGGAAAGAATGGTGGAGTCTACATTTTTCAAAAAAAAAAAAAATACATGCATTAGGTTTTCAGTTGCATTATTAATTTTCATACATCTAATACCAGTCTGAATTTCTTCTGTATGTGAATGTAATATTTAATTATTAATTTGAAAGTCTGCAGTTATACTGTTTATCTCTGTTTCTATTTGTATGTAAGTACCACACTCCTCCATTATCAGACTGTCTTAGTAACTAAAGGATATTTAGTGCAATGTTCCATGGAGACCACAGAAGGTTTGCTTTCAAGTGAATCTGAGCTTTTGAATTTAACACAGGGTCCTTGACCAATGAGGAAGCAGTGGGATTTGCTCGTTCTCGCCTGCTTTTTTTCATACACTACTCTGATTTTGAATGTGAGCATAAGATTGCATAACTGACATATGGATTATGCAACATGATGGATATGAATTTTTTTCATGGATTTTTAATATTGTTTGCTCTTCTTCAGCTTCAGTCCCCCTATGGCCACTTTAGAAGCTCATCATATGAAAAACTGTGTTATCTCCATTTCCCTTGAAAGCAAACTTTTTCTCGGCCAGCACTACAAACAACACAGGCTAAGTAACATGTGGAAAAGTCATCCCTTTTTGATGGATTGTTCCATTAATTTGGTGTCTTTATGCCTCTTCTGGACATCAGGAGTCCCACATTGCACATTGTGAAATTGTTGAAGATTGATAAATTTGGGGTTTCCAGACATCAGTGACAATGCCTATCTATATCAGATAAGGTTCATTAAGGGCACTCAGTTGTTGCCAGTGCTTATTGTTGTTAACTGGAGAAGGAGGCCTGGCTTGATATACTGTGTCAATGCTCCTTGACATGCTTCAGCAAAAACTGATGTTCGACTCGGCCTGCCTCTATGGCTCCATGGCCTCCATACTTTAATGACCTTGATACTTTGGCAGCTAAAGATCTTTTGTAAAGTTTCTCCTAGATTTCTATGAATGATGAGACAGTCTTTGCACGAAGATGACTAACTGTTTATAGAGTGCCTAATAAATGAGGTTCAGAAGTCAATCTAGCGCATGTCTGTGAGAGCTGACATCATTTTCAGTGCTAAAGAACAAGTGAATAATATTTTATATTGATTTCTATACATTTTTAATTGTATCTTTGTTGTGAAATGTATTACAGTGTGGAGCAGACAAGAGCACTTACAGCTAAGATGAAGACAGTCATCTGCAGCGTTCACTGTAATGTACCTAAGAACTCCCAGACACAATGCAGCCATTTTCTTTAGTGACTATGAACCTTTGTGTAGACATCCAGTCTCTTCCACAGATTTCTAGAAAGAACTGAGCACCCACAATGCTAATGGTTCAAAAAAGAGTTTCACGAGGAGGTCCAGTATTTGAGGCAGTTGTTGTTTGACATTTCATGATAATTTTTTAAGTTTATTTGTATTTGTTGTACCTAGTATAGTTTTGAGCTATGGGGGATCATTATTGAACATCGTATTTTGCGTTCAATATGTATTTAATATTGTTAACCCTTTGAACTCAGTATGTCTGTTTTTGGGCCATCCGCATAGTGGTATATACCAGACAGGCCGATATAAGAGCCCACCTATCTACTGTCATAACCCCCTTGGGTTGTATAATGGCCAATGCATATCTGTTACGATAAACTACTGTTACACTACTCTCCTCTCTCAGTCTGCTGCTGTAATGGCATATTCTCGAAAGGCCAGAAAACAAGCCATCGCTGTTTTAGACTACGCACATGATATACCGCTGTCTGCTTACACTGTTAACACTTCTTGCGCAAGTTACGCTGTTGCTTTCTTTTCCTGAAGGTCAGTTTTCTTTTTTCTTGTGGATTTTAGGAATAAAAATGAAAGGATTTCAGTTGTATTTTAGCATGGGGTCAACTCAAGACAACATATTCTTAATGTGTGCACAGAGAAGTACAATAAAGCAAAGAAAGACTTTGCCCTTCTGTTCCACGGGTGGTTTCTTTCCTCCTAGAGATCACCTTAGGATATCCGCGTTACGATGAGACAGGTGTACCACCCCTGTCAAACTCTTCACCTGTCACTGTCCCTGGAGTGGGTCGTGCCACACCTTAGGGAGTTTGGGCACTTGACACCAGAGGCGATGGCCTTTTGGGGAAGGGAAGATGCTGGGTGATTGATTGGAAGTGCTCTTGTGCATTGTTTCTGGCACTAAAAACTGTTCTGAAGCATACTGTATCACCCAAAGGTGCAGGTTTGCTGTTAGATCCTTATAATAGACAGCAGAAAATCATGAAAACTAAGAGACTGAAAGTAATACGGCTTGTTCTATATAAGCGTTTCTCAATCTTTCGTATTTTGGGGGCGCCCCCCCCCCCCAATTTTTCTACCTGGAATAATTCTGTGCCCCCTGCATAATATAAAATAGATGAGAATAACCCATGATACAACTAACAAAGGTATGATACTCGTGCGGTGTCACGGTATCCTATCATTTTTACTTCCATAAGATTTTCATGTGTTCGGCTAACTTCAATGAAATATTTGCAATTTATTTTTTTTAAAGTGCTTTAATAACTGTTAAAATGCCTTGTGTGGTTTTTGGTAGTAATCCTAATCCCAAAAACAAAGAATAAATTATTTATTTTTGTTTAATTTTTTTTAATGTAAAGAAACGATTAAATATGTTTTAATCTTTAAAAATCTCGTACATGAGGACACCGATGAAGTCAATCTGCATGAGACGAATGTAATTTCGTCCGACAAATATTATACCGCTGTTAGTTGTATCATGAAAATAACCCAATACGCAGTAAATTATTTAACTCAATTTGGCAATATTGGCTACGCTGCCAATGTGGTGCAGTCGCGCCACATTATCACCTGATCTACTGTTACCTGAATGTTCGCGACAGATACAGATACGTCTCGAACTTTCTGGATTGAAAATATGCGACTATAAAAGCAGCAGCAGTGGTGCCGCTCGTCATAGAAACAAACTTCAAATAGAAAAGGAGCTCAGAGTGTCTATCTCGAATATCACACCAAACCTGGACAGGCTGTGTACTTTAAAGGAGGCACATATTAGTCACTAGATCTATGCCTTAGAAATGTTTTATTTTAATTTTAGTTATAATGCATTCGTTGTGATTATATGCTTGCAAATTTAAATTTGAAATAAAAGTGTAAAAAATTAATTTTGATGTCTTGTTCATTTATTCGACACGCCCAACTTGTACAGCTTCAGCGCCCACCCAAGGGGGCGCGCCCCACAGTTTGAGAACCGTTGTGGATTCTTACTAGGACTAGTTGTTAAAATCCCTAATTTTTCAGCACAACAGTTGAAAGGAGAGGTCATCTTGAGTGGAGTGAAATTTGCCACAGATTGCGTGGTGAAACCAATGCGACACATCTTCAGTTGTGTGCCCCGACTTCATTGGGTGTTTCGGCCGCTTATCACAAGACACCCTCCGCCGGGGTTGGCCCACCCCTGGTTGATCAGACCCGGGTGTGTGTAGCATGGTGACACTACTCGATCAATTGGCAGCCCATGTTAAGTCCCTACGTTTCAGCCACAGCCAGTGACTGCTCCTTTCCACTACAGTGGCAAGCTCTTTGATTGCCTTCCGTTGAGCCTGCCTTCTGATCCCTACTTCCTTCAATAGCCTCGTGATGGAACTGGCTACAAACCCTCTGCATCCCACCTCCACTGGCCACACTTTGACGTTCCAGCCCCGCCCCTCTGCTTCAGCTGCTAAACTGGCATATCGCAGCCTCTTCTGTTCGAATGCCTCATCGATAGCATCCTCTCATGGGACTGTCATCTCAACGATGAAGACACACCAACAGGACTTGGACCAGAGCACAAGATCTGGACGCAGGTTAGTTGTCGCAATTTCGGGTGGGAAGGTGAGCCTCTGGTTGAGGTCCACTCGCAACTCCCAGTCCCGGGCTGGGTTCAATGGACCATTATCTGGGAGTAAAGGCTTGGTCCGCTGTTTCTCCCCTTCCCGCATGAAGGTTGTTCTCCGTCGGATGATACTTTGTGCTTCTAGAGGCATGGCGTTAATGGTTACTCTCAAGTTCTCAATTTCGGCAGCCAAGCATCTCAGCACTTGGTTGTGGCGCCAGGTGTATCTTCCTTGAGTTAAGCTGGTCTTGCAACCCACCAGTATGTGTTTGAGGGTTGCTGGGATAGCGCACAGGGGACATGCTGGATCCTTTCCATGCCAAAGATGTAGGTTGGTTGGGGAGGGTAAGACGTCATATGTGGCTCTGATGATGAAACTTAGTCTATTAGCCTCCATGCTCCACATCTCGCTCCAAGTAATTTTCCTCCTCTCCACACCATCCCACTTCATCCAGCGGCCTTGTTGGGCTTGGGAGACCACCTTGGCACACCTGGCTGCTTCCTCCTGGCGGCGGACCTCCTCCACCACAATTTGCCGCCGCTCCATTGGAGTAGCCTTTTGCCATGTGGGTGTTACTGCTTCGAATCCAAAGCCCCCTCTACCATGTTGGACATGCCCCACTACGTCCCGGTGTCTGAGGGAAGCCTTTGCCTCCGCAACTACTGCCGATGGCTTCCATTTCCTCCCTGTTGCTAGGGTTGGAGCAGCACCTCTGACAACTAAGTCCCGGGATTCTGTGAGAGTCATTTCCAACCTTGATTTTGCGCATTTGTACTCCTCCACCAAGGCTTGAGATTGGCAGAGAGAGGGCACCATTACCATACAGGCCAATGCTGGTGAGGCACCTCGGCAGTCCAAGCCACTTCCTTACTTGTGCGTTCACTAGTCTCTCCAGCCGGTTGGCCTGGGATAATGTGACCTCATAGATAGAAATTGGCCACATGAGCCGGGGCAGTAGCCCAAACTGAAAGCACCACAGCTTCAGCTTCCCTGGAAGGGCAGTGTTATTGATCTTATTTAGGCCGTTGATTGTATCCTGCCTGAGTTGTTCCACCTGCTTCGAGTCTTTGAGCTCTGCACTATACCAATGGCCAAGGCTTTTGATAGGCTTCTCCAGAACTGTTGGTATTGGTTCGTTGTTAACCTGGAACCTCTCATTGGTAAGCTGGCCTTTGACTATGGAGATACTGCGGGATTTGCTGGGTTTAAATTCCATTCGTGCCCACTTGATGTTTTCCTGAAGTTTATTCAACAGACGTTTGGTGCATGCGTTTGTTGTTGTTATTGTTGTCACCCATGTATGCCCTGATTGGGGGGGAACGCAAACCAGTCTTCAACCGTTCCCCTCCAACCACCCATCGGGAGGCTCGAATAATGAGCTCCATCGCCATGGTAAACGCCAGTGGAGAGATGGTACAGCCCGCCATTATGCCTATCTCGAGGTGCTGCCAGGCCGTTGTTCTAGTCTGTGTTGTCACACAGAATTGCAGGTTTTGGAAGTAGGCTTTGACCAGCCTTGTGATTCCCTCTGGGACTTGGAAGAACTTGAACGCCGTCCACAAGATCTCATGCGGCACTGACCCAAAAGCATTGGCAAGATCTAGGAAAACCACGTGCAGATCTTTCTTCTCCTTCTTGGCTGTCTGTATCTGGTGCCAGATGACATTTTGGTTTTCCAGGCATCCTGAAAATCCTCTTATCCCTGCCTTCTTCACTGAGGTGTCCACAAAATTGTTGTTCTGTAAAAACGCTGAGAATCTCTGGGCCACAACACTGAAGAATAGCTTTCCTTCCACATTCAGGAGGCTGATCTGGCAGAACTGACCGATGGTTGAAGAATTCTTCTCTTTGGGAATCAGGATACCTCCTGCCTGCCGCCATGCCTTCAGTATGACTCCTTTCTCCCATGCCACCTTCATTAGCTTCCAGAGGTACTTCAAAACGCCTGGCGCATTCTTATAGAGCCTAAATGGGATGTCATTGGGCCCAGGGGCTGAGGCTGCTCTTGCCCGCTTTACTGTCCTCTCAACTTCGCTCCATGTAGGGGGCCTTATTTCCAACTGGTGCTCGGGTGGTTGAATTGGCGGCATGTCATCTGGAATACTGGCTGGCACATGCCTCTTGTTATCGGAGTAGGTCTTCCTCAGGTGCTCCTCTAGTTCCCTTATGGGTGCTTTTAGGGTCCCAGTTTTCTCCTTTACGAAGAGATCTTTGACAAACTTATGGGGGTCTCTGTAGAAGCAAATCCTCGTTCGTTCTTTCTTCTTATGTTTCTTTCTTAGGCATTCTGCTCTTCGCAGTGTTGCAATTCGCTGCCTAATTTCGCCCTGTAATGCCTCAAGTCCTTTCCTTTCCAATTCTGTGGCCTTTTTCCATTGTTTTCTCAGTTTCCTTCTTTCTTTCACCAGTCGTTCGATCTCTTGTTGTCTCCTGGACTTTAGGTTGACGATTGGATCCTTCTGTGTCCTAAGATTTGTGCTTTTCACCCCAAATCTGTCTGCTCCATAGCTGTAAATGATCTCCCCGATCTTGTCCAGCTTTCAGCCCCTCTAGAAGATGGACGAGGTCTGTGTCTGTGGTTTCCCACTTCTTTTTTTGGCAGGATTTAGGCCATAAGATTTGAGGCTTCCGTCCCTTCATCTTCCACTCTACTGCTATCTGTGGCTGGATGGGTTCTGGACTCATGAGCGTTGGTGGCTCTGTGCTTGGTTGAGCTTCGTCTGGGATTCTGATACCCTGTGGACTGTGGTGACTAATCTGTCACTGGGCTTCACTCGACTGATTTGCCCTACCTCTAAAGAAGTAATGGTCAATGCGAGGCCCCTCGCAACGCTCTCTCAGGCACTTTTTCCTGCCCTGGTGGATCTTGAGACCCTTCTCTGATGTTACCTTTTTCCAGCCACAGATGCAGCTTTAAAGCCTGTGTCCCGCCCGTTCTGTTACTCCATCAACTTTTGTGCTGAACATTTGATTCATTGTTGTTTCCATTCCGGAGTCTGTTACTATATAATCCGCCGTCGAGTCATCTTCCGCCCCCGCTCTCACAGACTCGGGGTATTTTTCCTTTTGATCTATAGTATGAATCTGTTGTTTTAACATTGTGGCTTATCATCATATAATATTTTTTTTACTTTTATGAATCAACATTTTGGTTTTTCAAAATTATGGAAAATTGCTAGGGTTATAAAGCTGAGGATCGCAGGGTTCAAATGTTTCAAAATATTTTGTACCATTTTGGATGCCATTTTGGTTTTGTGTGGACACCTCCATTTTGTGAGTTTTTGTTATTTTGTTATCTTGGAAATAGCATGTGATGCTACTTTAAAGACAAGATTAAAGATCACCACTTTCATCCAGATTTTGGACATACTACCAAAAACCTTAGCAGATTAAAACTGTTACCTATTCTCTCTGGTTAGAAATTTAATAGGCAAATTTCTTTGACTTCAATCTCTGTTAAGCATTTTGGACTTTAGCATTTTGGCATCTTATCCTTTGAATGTTCAGTCTCAGTTTTTGCTTACCTATTTTGAATATGTCTCTTCACCTGATCCCTTTCTCTTTTAGCTGCTATTTCAACCCCTGAGCAGTACAGCAGCAGGAGATGATCATGTGTGAGGGCTCCACCAGAAAAATGAAAGAAGGCCAGAAGCTGAAGTACTGGATATCAGATGGAGAAGAAGAACAGTGATAAATGAACTCTTATAGTGTTAAAGTAATCCTTAAAAGTTTATACATGGAAAGAGTGTGGAGGAGTAAGGAGCCATGAGAATCCACATGTTGGAGAGGGGATTGTGAACTGTTGACCATAGCTCTGAAGGTATGTGAAGGTGTTCAACCTGCAGTTATTACAACAAGTGCATGTGAAGTGGGCCAAGGTGGTGTAATCCACAATTTGTCCCACTGTCTAGGTGTGTACCTGTTGTTTTGGAGGCATTTTTTAGACCTCTAAAATGTGTGCTCTGGTAGAAATTTAACATCTTATTAAAGAAAGAAACTTCCTCTAACCAAACAAATCAGTAATCAGGCAGGAGAAAAACACTTCATTGTATCTTTTAATTACTCCTCAGCAAAATGCCTTAAAGGGAGCATTCTTGAAAAGCAGTCTGTTACAGCATGGTCAGAATGATCAGAGAAACAAAGAATAGAGGTTCATTTTTATAAACTATTGAATTTACATACAACACAATACAGTACAATGCAATTTATTTTTGTATAGCCCAAAATCACACAAGAAGTGCCGCAATGGGCTTTAACAAGCCCTGCCTCTTGACAGCCCCCCAGCCTCGACTCTCTAAGAAGACAAGGAAAAACTCCCAAAAAAAACCCTTATAGGGAAAAAATAGAGGAAACCTTGGGAAAGGCAGTTCAAAGAAAGGGTTGGGCGTGCAGTGGGTGTCAAAAAGAAGGGGGTCAATACTGTGTCATACTGTGTCAATCAATGCATACGCTTACTCTGGTTGGTTTGTTGGTTTATACCCAAATGACTTACAGTATATAAAATAAAAGTCTATTATATTCTTATACCTTTGAGTTGAGCCACCACCCCTGAAATTTCTGTGCACATAACAACTGTCCATTCTGGTTGTTTTACAGAGCATCTGCTGATTTCTTAGTCATTTTTCAGTACATTTTGTTGTTATCTGGACTCCTGACATATCTGGAAACTTTTATTAACCCTTTTTTTTTAGATGAAAGCTATGTTACCCTAAAATTATTCTTCCACATTGCTGAGTTTAAACCATTAGCCAGTTCTGAGTTAAACAATAAATAAATCCTTTACTTTAAGCCCCTAAACCACTCATCTTCTTCCAGGCTCAGTTCTTGTTTTTGTATGTTATGGAAGTGATTATGCATATTATATGTTGACTTACTTCACTGAGGGCCAGTGAGGAAAAGCAATCTGTTGCCTATTTGACATGCAAAAATACTATAACTAAATTATTATAACTTAAATTAAAGCTCCTCCAGCTTTTTGCATGTGTCCTTACATCCTGTTTGAAACATAAATCAAATGCATTGCATCATTATGTGCATTTACCATTTAAGATAATGTGCAGATGCACATGTGTAGAAGCTCTGACCATACATAAGCAGAACTTCTTTGATCTTGCATGCTTTAATGTCTAAACAAAGACACTAATTCTTAGAGATAAACTTACAGATCAAGGGTCCCGTATGTAGGTCAGTCAAAACCTGCGAGGTTCAGACCACAAGACCCACCTACATTACCTTTTCATATTTCTACGTTATTATCAGGTTTTCCTCCTGTCAAGTAAGTTTCTCCAATCTGTAGCAGGTCAACACCAAAATGAAACAGAAACCACGCAGACAAATCCACCTAAGAGAACCCAACCCCGCAAAGTGAGAGCTCCCTGACCAGTTTATATATTTGTGTTATACAGTACAGGCCAAAAGTTTGGACACACCTCCTCATTCAATGTGTTTTCTTTATTTTCATGACTGAAGGCATCAAAACTATGAATGAACACGTGAAGTTATGTACTTAACAAAAAAAGGTGAAATAACTGAAAACATGTTTTATATTCTAGTTTCTTCAAAATAGCCAACCTTTGCTCTGATTACTGCTTTGCACACTCTTGGCATTCTCTCGATGAGCTTCAACAGGTAGTCACCTGAAATGGTTTTCACTTCACAGGTGTGCCTTATCAGGGTTATTTAGTGGAATTTCTTGCTTTATCAATGGGGTTGGGACCAGCAGTTGTGTTGTGCAGAAGTCAGGTTAGTTGGACGATCATTTATTTTTCAACAGGACAATGACCCCAAACACACCTCCAGGCTGTGTAAGGGCTATTTGACCAAGAAGGAGAGTGATGGAGTGCTGTAAATGGTCATGAAAATAAAGAAAACAAATTTTAATGAGGAGGTGTGTCCAAATTTTTGGCCTGTACTGTATATCTAAATAAAAAACATGAAATAACTTCCTGTTAGCTGAATGTGCTCACTGAGAGGGGGCTCAACGTCTGAACAAGCAGAAAACTCAAAATGCTGACTTCTATAAACACAACCCACTTCTACATATACTTTATATTTCATGTCGTACCAATTTATTATTTCAAAAATTCTGTTTGTGTGATCATATAGCTTATGGTTACTCCATGCATGAACTGATCCTGAGCTAGTAGGAGAATAAAATGAGCACATAAATCTGCAGACAGCTTTATCAGATGCTTTTAAATTTAACCTTAGCCTCAATAGCATTTCTTTTATTTTTGTAAGACAGCCTCACAGTCATCCGGTGTCTTGATTACCTAATGGCCCCAACCATTGTTCTCACGTGCTACAGAGTGATTTTCATTTTCCATGCTGTCATTGCATCCTCTGTGATCAAAACCAAATTACACAAAATCGGCTCCGCATGAGCACAGGTTTGACATATTTTGGTGATCGGCCAACAAAAACTGGACTTTTGTATTACCTCTTCTACAGAGAAACCATCCCTTGTGCTCTTCATTTTAAGCATTACACACAGCATGAACTCAATCGCCACCATGCTGTTTATTCTGCATGCAGCTGGACTGAAAGGTGGGTAAGAATGTTAGGTTTATTATTAACTTCTAAATAGTATAAAACGTTTAAAGTGTCATTTTGTCTTTATGATTCGTTTAAGAATCATGCACGAACCTCCTGGAACTTGAATGCTTAGGTAGCTTGGTGATATTCAAGGATCCTGAAATAAACTGTTCTTGTAAGTTTCGTAAATGTTATATGCACATGTACTGAGACAGCAAGGGAGCAGAGGGGTCAGTCTCACAGTTCCACGCCAGGTACTGTCCATTTGAAGTTTACATGTTGTGTGTGTGTGTGTTTGGGGGTGGGGGGTGTGTGTTCTTTATCAGTTCTAGTTTCCTCTAACATGTCAAAAAGATGTTAGGTTAATTAACAAGTTGCAATGGCCTGGTATTTGTATATGAGTGCGATGCTCAACTTGATTTTAATACATTTTACCATACTGCTGGGACCAAAAAAAAAGAAAATTCATAAAATGAATGGATAAATAGATGGAGATACCATTATACCAATAAACCCCACCAGAAATTGGGCATAACTAGAATGTGTGAATAATGAATATTTAATTTTAAAATCGATGTTTAGATTTAACATATGTCTTTTACATTTGCTCTTTGTCATTTGCCTCCTACTTTTAACAATTTGGACTGACTTTTAACATCTACAAATTTAGGTATTAAATGGAAAATTTACTCGAGATCAGAATCATTTTTAATGTGAACAATCATTGTTGCTGTCAAAGCAGCTGATTAGTTCTTTCCAAAATGATCTTTAGCCAGTTAACAAGCTAGTCGTGTGTGTTGTTGCCTTTTAGTTAAAAGCTTGCCTGCTACTATCATGAATACTTTGAACTCCGTGCATTTTAAATGTACTTAATGGATGGATTGGATTGTGTAATTTTCAGTTTTTATTAATGGTTAAAGATAAGTGAGATCTTTAGCTTCTGTTGAAGAAACACTGCAAATGTGAAATGATTATAAAAAATTTAATTTTTAGGAGTCGGCCCATCCTCAGCTCTTTTATCTTCTTGACTGACCTCATTTTTTAGCTAGGCTGAGAAGAAGTTTGGATCCAAGTATGTTTATTTTCTTCCAGCATCTTTAATTAAAACTCGTATTGTCAATAAGGTGCACAAGCACCTACAGTATCTTTACAGGGTCTTTTGCCCCCTTTATGAATGCCAAGATATAAATGAAGAGTGGCAGTGGGGAGAGTTTCAAGCATGTTGATTAATGCATATAACTTTGAGAAACAGGGAAGGGATGCCCTTGGGGGTTTTAGCATGTTAAAACATCGAAGAGCGCAGCAGGGGCTTTTGGAGGGAGATACAAAGAAATAAGAGCAGAGGTAAATTGCCACTACTTCTACTCATTTATGTACTATTTGTTGTAATTTTTACTTTCATTTTACAGTATTTTATTGCACTGGTTTTCATTAAATCAAGGTTTTCTTTTAATAAGGAAAGTGATTACTGCTTTTTTAGTATTAGTTGTTATAATGTATTTATTTCTTATTACCTATTTCAATGTATTACTGTTGATTTATCTGTTTATAGTATAGTTATCATTCTGTGCTTGTCTCGCACTTGTCCTGTATTTGTGTATATATTGCATTGCGGTCAAGTAAAATGTTATTTAATGACACTGTAAGCAGCAATACTGTGCATGAATGGTATGACAATAAAGCCACTTCACTTGACTTGATTTCAGTTACAAATCTGAGATCCTCAGAAGCCAGAACTTCAGGTCAGTTAGAGTATAAAAGTTATTTTGAACTTTAGCATTAAGACCAAGGTGTCGCGCTTATTTTATTAGAGCTGCACATTATAGCTCTGTATAGAGAGAGCTATCAGCTCATAATCCTAAAACTCTCAGATAATGTATTTGATGTAATGAGCCAAAGATTGTTTTGAAAAGAGCTTACTAGTCACATCTCTCAACATGAAAGGCGTTGCTGATGTTAAAACTGATCATTATTTAGAGTCAGTATGCAGGAAATGCTCTTTCCTCTGCTACGGTTCAGTCAGTTCAATCTCCCTGAAGATAAGAAAGCCGTGTGCTGCACTCCGGTCATGAAATTGCATCTTTCAACAGAATGCAGATGCTCAGTACAGAGCGGGGATACTCAGTTTTAGTCCTGCAGGTTCTTGCTTTAATCAGTTTCTTAATTAGAATTGGTTTATTTACTAATAAAGCAATTTATTTTGGAGGTTAGTTTTAGTTAACTTTTTTGTTACAATTCAGAACCCTTAATTGCCTATTTTAGTTTCAAACCACTGCATTTAGGTTTTATTTGCTGCCCGTTTTCTTAACCAGTCATCAGTTTAAAATGAGGTGTAGATGACAAAGTAACTATCAGCGTCCCAGCCAGCACCCTTCTATTTAAACCTGTGAACGTGAGTATCTGTGGTAGTACAATGTTTTGAAATAAACGTGAGAGACATATGGATGAGTTTCTCAGAAAACAAAAATATACCATTTTTGTTTTGGAGGAATATAAGCACTAGCAAGCCATATGATTAAATTTCATTATCTGTAAGGCCAAAATACGAAAATGTTTGGAGTGAAAACCCCAGTCGTTGTGTACCTCCTGGACTATAACCAGGTACCCCGGTACAGAGTGTGCACAAGTAACAAATATGTCATTTACAAATCAGCATTCAGCAAATCAAAAAATGACATTATGTCATTTGCTTTTGAAATTTGTAATTGTCATCATTCATTTGCCATTTTGAATGCTTATTTAACAGTTAGGCGTGACTTTTAAAATCTAGAAATTACATTTAGCTTATAGTTACCACCAATAATGTCTACTTATGTACGGGATATCATACTCAATTTATATTTGGTTACTTTGCACATTTGTTGTTTACACACGATGAATCTGATACTAGCAAAACCTTTGCTATTTATACTTGACAAATAAGATTTAAATGTTACATTTAACATTTGATTCAATTCAATTCCAGACAAAGACATTATACCATACAGTACAATCACTACTTTAACTGTTAATCCCCTAGAAAAAGGGCAAGAAAATACAGAACATGGTAACAGAGCAGCCACAAAGAACTAAGCATCTAACGTTTGTTTTTTTAGTGCGACATTTGGAATTTAGATTAGATAATTAACACTTGGGTGGCACAGTGGTAGCGCTGCTGCCTCACAGTTAGGAAGGAGACCTGGGTTCGCTTCCAAGGTCCTCCCTGCGTGGAGTTTGCGTGTTCTCCCCGTGTCTGAGTGAGTTTCCTCCCACAGTCCAAAGACATGCTGGTTAGGCACTGGCGATTCTAAATTGTCCCTAGTGTGTGCTTGGTGTGTGGGTGTGTGTGCTCTGCTGTGGACTGGCGCCCTGCCCGGGGTTTGGTCCTTCCTTGTGCCCTGTGTTGGCTGGGATTGGCTCCAGCAGACCCCCATGACCCTCTATTAGGATGTAGTGGGTTGGATAATGACTGACTAGTTAACACATAAATTCAACATTTGCCATTTAACTTTGAAATTTCCTATTTACACTCAATGTTTTCCATTTTATGCTAAAAAAAAATAACACAGATGAAAAGTAATTGTTTTACATTCAACATTGTTTAAATGTGTAAAAAAAGAGGACATTTTTTCAAACATGACATTCCTATAAGCTACAGAATATTCAGTAAGAGACTCCATTTTTAATGTTCGGTTTGCTCTCATGTGTATGCATTGTGGAAAGCTTTGATGATTTGAATTTAAAAGTGTCTCGTACTGCATTGTGTCGAATGATACATGAAAACAAATGTGTGTCAGTATTGTCTTTTCTGCCTTTGTTTTATTCCCTGTAGGTGAATTTGAAATTTTAAGCCGATCACTCAGTATCACAAGAAATACCGGAGAGTCACTGCTGTTGAATTGCACTGTAAAATACAAGCTATATGATAATACTAACATCCCATTCATGAAATGGTGCAAGCTTGGCCTTTTGCAGGACTGCTTGGAACTTAGTCTTCCACCACAGCTCATCAGTATGTCAGAATCTAAAGAGGAGAGTCCAAATTCAGATATTCACCTGAGGAAATTAACAGCTCATTTCGAAGTATTGAACATATCCCACAGTGGAAAATACCAGTGCAGAGCCAACAATACTAAAGGAGCAAGTGCCATGGGCCATATAGTGACTTTAAACGTCACTGGTAAGTCTCTTTTGCTTGATCTTGTAATATTATTGCATACAAAAATTAAATAAGAGTACTCTAAAGAGAAGAAAAAATGTTTTGAGAGGAGCAAACTGTATAGTCTCCCGAACATCCATTCCCATAGTCTTGTTTAAGACAATGTCAGCTTAAAGTTTTAAAGACTCCAGATGGCCGTTTTTCTAACACACTAGATCATCAGTCCCATATATCAACAATAGTCAGCATAAATATTTCTTCTAAAGTGTTTTTTGTGTCTTTTACGAAAAGGTGAAACAAATTTCCAAGTCTCACTTGGCGAATTTTTGGTCATCTTTGAGATTGCTCTTCTTGGATTATGTTTATGCAGTCTAATACTGAGTCAAAAGACCTTAAGTCTCTGTATAATTTCTTTAATTTATAAAAATATTTCCTTAATTTGTAAGAGTTTTTTGACATTTTCTCCATTCGACATTTAACTTACCGATTGAAAAACTTGTGCTGGAATGAGTGAAAACTACATTTTTGATGTTCATTTTGATGGTAACAGATAGCATCTATATTGTTTACTCTCATCATTTACCAATACTTCTAACAGACTGGAAGAATTAAGTGGCTTGGACTGGCAAGCTTTGTTGGGCTGAATGGCGTGTTCTTTGTCTAGACTGCACTACTGTTCCAATAACCATCTGAAGCCATTTTCTGATATACAGCTAGGTTTTGTGTACAGTTTAGCCCAGCATAAAGATGACTGGCATAGATTAACAAGACCGAATGAGTAAAAATTGTCACAAAAAACAGCTTGGCAAAATGAAACACATCTTTACAGATCAGAGTCCACAACTCAACTGACTAGCAATGAAAAGGCTGCTCTGTATGTGTCAGACAGGAAAAAGTGGGAATTCAGCAACTGGAACCAGAAGTGAAATCATCAGGAGTTGGGCTCTGGGAGGTGGAAGTGATGTCATCTTGACTTGTAGCCGGGAAGCGACCTTGCTGGGAGGGTTCTTTGGCTGGTCTGCTAGGGTACAAAGCAAGAGAGGACTTGACTGAGAAACAACATTTTTTGAGCCCATAAACTGTCTCCAGCCCACGTGTGTGTACACCATATGGACTTTGCAGTATGTGGGCATTTCCAAAAGCATTTCCCATAAGATGCTAATTTTTTTTTT
>JANRMT010028174.1:59905494-59949010 GCA_026402145.1 Polypterus bichir lapradei | reverse complement strand
CATTACCCGTGGGCATGAGAAACGCCAGCGGCAGCCTGTCTATGAACTTAATTTAAAGTTTAGGTTTACACCTTGCTTTCTTTCCGAAGTAGCAGCACTCATGAATATGGTAGTATATGTCACTCGCTCGCTTCTTATTGTTTCGCTGCCTTCTCAATTATATAATGCATGTTTTCTTCAGCGCTTTTTGGAGGTCTTCCTGGTTTTCTACACACTGCGTTGACAGTCAGTTCACGTGATTACGTGGGAGGCGTGATAATGTCCCCCACGGCTTTCGCGCTCAACTCCATTACAGTATATGCAGAAAAATAGCTTCCAGTTATGACCATTACGCGTAGAATTTCGAAATGAAACCTGCCCAACTTTTGCAAGTAAGCTGTAAGGAATGAGCCTGCCAAATTTCAGCCTTCTACCTACACGGGAACTTGGAGAATTAGTGATGAGTCAGTGAGTGAGTCAGTCAGTCAGTGAGGGCTTTGCCTTTTATTAGTATAGATCAGAATGTAGTTTAAGTTAATTTGTTTTGGTTTCAACAGACATTTTTGTCATGTTTTTGATTCTTGTTTTCTTTTTTTCACATCTTTGTGCCCCCCTTTTTGTTACTTCTCACCCCGCTAGGGGGGTCCGCCCCACAGATTTAGAACCACTGCATTAAAGGTTTGGGCAGCCACCCATATAGTTTGCCTGGCTGCTAAAGGCTTAAGTTTGCACAAAATGAGTACAGGTTAGAGTCCAAAACAGAACTGATCAGCTATGGAGGATGAGGGTTTTTTATAGACGGTTTATAGGAAGTGACATCCTCAGGGCTGGGACAGGAAGTGACGTCCTTGGGGCGTAATCAGATACAGGCAGGATTTCTCGTATTTGGTTTGCGGAGAGAAAAGAGAGAGGTTCAGTGCAACCCGCCACCTCCTGGCCTGGTATGGAATTGGCAATACCTGGTCCCTTTGGTTGACTCCCAAGTGCATGTGTGTGACTATATATATATATATATATATATATATATATATATATATATATCCATTCTGTGGTTTGAGAGCAGGAACTAAAAGGAATTGAAATTGATATGCCAGGCATGCTATATAGGCGAAACATGGGGAGTGGCTTCTGGAAAGTGGGTGGAGTGAAGAGATGTCACTGACAGGGGCATCATCTTATGGGCCTTGGCATGTCTCAGGTCGCTGAATTACTCTGAGGCTTCCGACTGTCTCGCCTGCATCTGGACTCTCTTGCTAATTTCAGCCAGTTTCCCAACTTTTATACGTGATGTTCCTTTTGTTCACATGTAACAGTTTGAATTTTCCTGTATTAAACTTTATCTTTGGAACATAGGAGAAAAACACACAGATGCAAGCAGAAAATAGAAATGCCACACATACAATGTTTAGGCTGGGATTGAAAGTCAAAACACTCGAAGTGGGACCTCCTCATTATAGCCATGTTTTGCTTAAAAATTCTTAATATTTTTTTCTCGACTGCTCAGTTTAACTCCTCAGTTTTTCTAATGATCACTAATGCAGCATTTCACAGGAGAAATATACAAATTAACAAATGAGTTACTAACAATAGTGTATATCAGGTTAGAGTCCAAGAGTTAGAGTCTATTAGTCTTGCTTACTAATAGATTACGTGTCTCAATTTCACATTTAGCCATTTTTTGAAAGTCATTAAACTGTGTAGCTTATTCCAGATTGCTTCATTCTTTGGTGCAAACCATCTTGTTTTATGCAAGTGATTCCATTGAGCCAGCGCATTTCAAATGAAACGTATTTATAAAATTATAAAGATTGGACAAAAAGCAGTAAGTATATATCTATCTGTACGCACGGAAATAAAATATACAGCATATTGATCAAACATTGATAAAACGAAAAAGACTTCTTAATGTGAAAGTGAAAACAAATGTTTGAAATGTGATCTAAATTAATTACAGATATAAAACTTAAAATATTTGAGATCATAACGAATTTTATGGTGATTTACATATTGTAGCTTCTACGATCTCCATGGGTTTATTTAAATTTTTTTTAAGCTCATTAGGTATCTTAGAGGTATTATTTCATTGTGTTTAAAACTTTATTTTATATCAGTGTTTCAATTATTTCTCTCTCTGGGCTAAAATGTTAATTCAATTTCTGAATGAATGTTCACTGTGGCTGTTTCTGTGCTGTAACACTTTTGAATATAACAAGATTACAGGCAAATATTTTGCACTACCATAAAAGTACATTGTTTCTAACTTGTCCTTAGTTTCTCTTGTAGGTTCCTATGGTTGATCCTATTTTCCACTTTATATTGTTTATGGTGTAGGCTTAACCCAAATGCTTCTAATCTCATAAACTTACCACTCTGTGGTCAGATAAACTACTTTGTTTCAGCACTTCCTCAGTGTCCCCCTCCTCCCTTCTTTATCTATAACCTCATGCAATTAGACAGAATGAAAACCTGGTAGGAAAGGAGCTACACTATTAACCATGTATTATACTGTAGGTAATACATTTTATAACCAGTGCCATACAAGCAAACAGAATGTGTCTTTGTAATCCAAGACCATACAGCTTGAAAATGCTAGATGTGTAATTTCAGGTGGCACAATAATGTATTGTTACATTTGATTCTTTCTAATCAGCTCATCATCTGCACAGGCCCCGGCAGCCTGCTTTCTTTAGATCATCATCTGGTCTTCTTTCGTCAGAATGCCACAAGGCAGAGCGAGCGTACCTTTGCAAGCCATACTCTCTTTATTGTCCCTGTGTAGCTCCTGACAAACACACCTTCCTGGGGCATTCACCAGTGGAACACCACAGACACAGCCCCCCAAACTCAAATAATTTTGTTTCTTGTCAGCATCATTCAAACAAACAGAAAATGCAAGTCATTAAGCAATAAAACTAGCCCTCTCTGATGCAGATGGCAAGCAAGTCACTCATAATAGCCAGCATTCCTATAGTTTTGGGGGTAGAGAAAAAACAGTTTTGTCCATTTTTCTTGCTTTTTAAACATTATAACAAGCAAAATGCCAATTCTACAAATGAAGACATACAAAATACTTATCAGCTTATATGCAACATACCACTTCACCACAGTCCTGTACACAACTACTTGCTGATTGTGGCGTCAGTAATTGTCATACTCTGGGAAGTTTCCTTCTCAATCACTTTCCATTAGGGGTTGTGCCAGCAATAGTCCTACACTGTCTAAAGGGTTTTTTCACAATTATAACAGTGCCATATAGGAATCCTCGTTATTTGCCTTCGCTTTTTTCAATAACAACTTAAATAATAATTTCATCGTTTATACTGTACATTCCAACAATCCATTGGACTAGGGAATACTGTGGAATTTCTTGAACTCCATACTTTAGAGATGCGGGCCAATATCTGTAATAACTGTCTGGAATATCGTTCCAAGTAATGTTTGGGTCCAGGGATTTTTATGACAGTGATACTTTTTGAGTCATGGCTTAACAGAGCAGATTCAAAGTACTATGGGAAGGAATCTACCATTACTAGGAAGTCACTCTTATTCAAAATTTTACAAATTCATTCCTGTCTTTTACAAAGGTCTCTCTGGGGTACCATGTGGCTGGAAAAGCTCTGTTTGCTTTGCTTTATTGTATTTTTCACAGACCACACATGAACTCGTTACTTTCACTCTGCCCATCCGCATTGCCAGCCCATGATATGAGGGACACTTCTTTTAACATGTCTTTCTTATGAAGTGACAAAATATTTACTTATTTCCCTTCTAGTGAATTCAATCACTTATATGGATCCCTTAATGGAAGCTCCAATTCACTTGCGTTTCTACTGGGACTGCATTTCTTTTGTTGCTTATTCTTTCTGTACAATTTGTTACAGTTCTCTATATACCATTTGTTTTTGTTTTTTCTTTACTCTCATTGGGTTTATTACTGGTAAATTGTCAGCTTATGTGCATGTGCCTCCATTTTTTCATCAGGTTCACTGGCTTATCTTGTTCACTAAATGTCAAGAATGCTGGTGATAGGTTGGCCACATGTGCATTTCTTTTTCCAAAGCCATACTTAACTTTATTCTGTGTTTCTGAAAACAGATAAGCAAGTGTTGGACTCAATGCAGTATATTACAAAGAAGCTTTTTAAATTGTTGTTTCCAATGGTTTGTGATCACTTCAATCCACACCATCTTTCCCATATGCCTGTTAAAGGAAGGGTGGTGGCCCACAAACAACTACTAACTTTTTTTTTTTTTAAATTTTGGCATAATCTCAAGTTTGTTGTGTTTAAGTCACAGCGTTCAAACTGTCTGGCAGATCATTTTGCAATGGGGCCTCAGGTAGCAATGTCTTCCAGGCTGTCACTGCTGTGTGGTTTCTTTGTTCTAAGTGCCATGCCACCTCATCTTGTGTGTGTTATGATCAAAATGTCTTCAAAGGAGCCAAAAAGAAAAAAAAATACAACTCAACATGAGACTCTTTATTTTTAAAAACTTTATTAATAAATAAAATGATTTAACTAGTCTCAAGGAGAGCAATTACAAATGATCAAAATCCAGTTAAAATGTAACTCCATAAACTGATCCAAGTACAATTTCAAAAAATGATATCTGAAATAATATATCAAAAATATCAATAGATTATGAAGTAAATTTGGAATATTGTTTCAAACTCAAATCTACTTCAGAAACCCCAAAAGATCAAATGAATTTTAACCAAATATAATATTTACACCAAATTCAAATTAGGGAACACAAAACAAAACGGTAATATCCAAAACAATAATCTAAAGTTAAGTTTTGCCAAAACAAATCCTAGCCGAGCAAGAGCCAAATTAAAAAGAGATCCAGGACCAAAGTCAAGCAGAATTACAATGCCAATAAAGAAGGATTCCCCCCTTGGGTGTTCTCACATTTCATTATTGTACAACATTGAATCACAGAGGATTTAATTTGGCTTTTCTGACATGAATCTGCAGAAGAAGACACTCTAATGCCTTTGGCTTAATAAGCACTGTAGATGGGACAAGAGTAGGAAATGTCACTACATTCACTAATCCACACAGGCGCTTTGAATTCAGTAAGCTCATAAATGAACTGCAGCCAGGTCTTATAATAACTTTAGAACTAGCTGAGAACTTATCTCTTTAACCGACTGAACAACCAGAATTCTGACTAGAATATTTTACAGCCAGCCCAGAATGAATTATGTTTCATGGGTAATTCTTTTGATACGCATTAAGGAAATAGAATCCAAAAGTTATGTTCCTTCTTCTATAGGAGAGACAAAAATTCAAATTAAGCTAGCGTAGGTAGATGCTTTTTATAGATAGATAGATAGATAGATAGATAGATAGATAGATAGATAGATAGATAGACACTTTATTAATCCCAAGGGGAAATTCACATACTCCAGCAGCAGTATACTGATACAAAAAACAATATTAAATTAAAGAGTAATAACAATGAAAGTATAACAGATAGACAATAACTTTGTATAATGTTAACGTTTACACCCCCGGGTGGAACTGAAGAGTCGCATAGTGTGGGGGAGGAACGATCTCCTCAGTCTGTCAGTGGAGCAGGACATTGACAGCAGTCTGTCTCTGAAGCTTCTCTTCTGTCTGGAGATGACACTGTTCAGTGGATGCAGTGGATTCTCCATGATTGACAGGAGCCTGCTCAGCACCCGTCGCTCTACCACAGATATCAAACTGTCCAGCTTTATTCCTACAATAGAGCCTGCCATAGTCTTTTGTGTTATTTTAACTGTTTTATTTATATGTGGGGAGAATTTAGATGGTTTAATATACACATATTGATGACTTTAGAGTATTGAAAACCCATTTAAGAATATGGCAAGATTTAATGAATACAATTTTAACATAAGAGTTTATATCACCTGGGGTTGTGTATTTTCCCTTATCTTTTTTCTAGCCATTTTTGCCCATGCTGTTGGTTCTACTTTCTTCTTTTTTTCTATTTTGACTATGAAAACATTTGTAGTGTAAGTTTGACCTGATTGTATGCAGTGTTGATTTCTTCAAATAAAATAAATAAAAATTAAAAAGAGAAGAATATGTAAAACCTTGAATAGGTCTACTCATGGTCTTTGCAGTAGTGAAGAGGTTCAGATTCTTTAACTAATCATTGGAGGACGTGCCTCATAGTCCACGGACGCGCTTGGCTGCTCTTATCTGCCCAGCTCTGAGTTTGACCATTTTTTTTATTTATTATGCAGTCTGTGAATGGGATGTTCTTTCTTATTTATTTATTTTATCTACCTTAAATTTAGAGAAATAATTTTTTTGTAACGCATACAGCATAGTGAGGATTAGTATTGAATTCATTTGTTGAAATACAATGTGAAGTGAAATTGCACACAGAACTTAATTTTTCTGCACAGCATCAATAATTCACAATTTGCCCAGTGCTCAAACAAAATGAATGTCTAAACCATTTTTGTAGTTGTTTTTATGCTGTGTACATTGACCAGTCAATCCTGACTTATACTGTAGATTGGCGTACTGGTGCAGTGATTAGCACTATTGCTTCATAGCTCCAATGTTTTAAATTCCTGTCACCTCCCAGTCACCATCTCAAGTTTTGCAGGTTCCTCATAAGTCCATGTGGATCGTCACACAACTCATCGATTTTCCCAAAGACATACAGATTGGGCTAGTTAGTGAGTCTTAAAGGGCTTGATGAGTGTGTCCTCTTTTGATTCCAATGCTAACAAGCCCCTCATAACTCTAGAACTGGGTTAAATAGATTCAATAAATCAGGCTACCCTGCCAAGGACTTGCTCCTAGTCCTTGGTTGGCACCAGCATTTCTCTTAGTAATTCTGGGGAAGGCTCTGGCCTGTCTGAATAGTAGTAAGAGTAGGATTTTGTTATTGTTCCTGAAAAGATTGATATTGACACATTTTTATCTTATTCTTACAGAATCCAGTCCTATTTCAGATATTGTGAGCCATGGACAGAAGAAGAAAGAGCCTTTTATTTTCCTGATAACTTGTGCTTTCCTAATCATTTTAAATATTTCTCTCTAAAGGACAAAGGTAAGCACAGAAAATATTAAGCTCCAAAGCAGCATAGCTCTACACACTCCTTTATAATGTAATGTGTTATTAATCACCCAGTACATGATTTGAGAATCAACATGAATAAAATGAACACTCCTTTCACACTTACTGGCCAAGCCTTCAATAAAGCCTTTCTATCCTGTCGCACATGTCCGTGTACAGCTTGTACATTCACCCTGGGTTTGCATGGGCTTCTCTTTCACTTTCTTTGCATGTGGGTGATTTCGAGATGGATTGGTGCCCATTGCTTCCTTTCTTCTACATGCTGCTGCCGCATGGCTTCCAGTCCACTCTTGTCTTATGACTGAATTAAGTTTTATCTGAAATAAACAGATGGATGAACATTCAAAAGGTAAAACCAGGCATAATGAATTACTGGCTGAGATTATACACATTTGTTGAAAAGTTAGGGCTGTAAATGTACAAGCAATAACTAGATGCTAAAAATGATGATAAGTAAATCGAAGAAATTATAAATCACATCATATACAGTATACTGAATGGAAACTTCACTTCTTGTGATGTTGCTTATATTATTCAATAGCTGTGCCGCACATATCAAACATGCTATTTCAGTGGTTCTCAACCTGTGGGGCGGCCCCCCTAGGGGGGCACGAAGATGTGAAAAGAAAACAAGAATCAAAAATATGAAAAACACATCTGTTGAAAACAAAACAAATTAGCTTAAACTACATTCTGATACTAGAACAATAAATACAGAGTTAGATAAATGTAGATAAAAGGTAAGTAGGTATAATAAAATATGCATCTACATTTCAAAAAAATGTTGGGGGGGCACAATTAAAACTGTTATGAAAATTCAGGTCGCAGATACTTAAAGGTTGAGAAACGCTGTGCTATTTATTAAAATGCTATACATAACTTAGTACTGAAGTTTATCAAAAATAATATTCTTGAACGTGCTTAATTTAGTTCAGTACTATTGGAGGCAGAGCCTTTCCTAGCAGCACTCTGCTCAAAGCAGGATCCAGCTCTGAAGAAGGTACCAGACCATAGGACACACTCATCCATACAGTTACAGGTATATCTAACTTAGAGCTGGCAGTTAACATAATCTGCACTATTTGGTTAGTATGGGAGTTTTTTATTTTTATTTTACACAGATTAGCTCTTTTTTGTTGAATAAATAACAAGTCAAATCGTTTACATGTTGTTTATGACCCAAGTGTGCATTCATCTAACTTTAGGACTTTGCGAAAACTTGATGATTGCTTGTTATGTAAAACCTCAAAGCTGATATATGTGATGCGCCTCTGGACTAACAGGGCTGTTGCTGATTCCCATACTACCATTAAGAGAAGTGGTATTAAACTAATAGATTGAACATGAACTGTATTAATTAAAATAACGAGTTAATAGTGTGATATTAAACCTAATGAAGATAATATGTTCACTATAAAATAAAGTGGGCATACAGATTTTATCAAAACTGATATATTTTTTGTTTGTTGCTTTTCAGTGCCTTAAAGTTAATAGGACCCACTAATGATTTGGTGGCTGGAAAACTAGAATTCTGCTCAGTGACCCTGGAATATTGTGAAAAAGTGGACCATACAGTATACAGTAACTACATAATTGAAATCTTCCAGAAAATGAGAACACTGACAATGAAAAATGATCTGTAATCATATAAGAGCAATAAAATAGTAGAAAAACAAATGATATAATTGTTTAAAATATTACAACTTTCTTTTGTTGTTTACTTTGTCTAATTATACCATACAAAAAACTATTGAAGTACTGGCAATGGCACAATAAACTGGTTACTTTGAGGTCACAGTCCCCCAGTTGGACATATTACAATAAATGGGACTTGGGGCAATCACATGACTAGCAAATACAGCACATCTACAATAACTGCCTGACTAAAAATAAATTCCCCAAACCATGCCAATATCAGAAGAAGAAAACTGCCATCATCAACAACCTAGGAAGCCCTTTAACACAGGGTTGTGTACTAAACTTCAGTCTCAGAAGCATGCAGTGTCCTCATGAATTTGGGGTGACTACTCTCTATTAACCTAACCTGTGTGTAACATGAATTTGTGAAGTAAAGTAGAATACATGAAGTGAATAGACACAGACATGGGGAATAATGCAAACTTGATGCAGGAAGTGACCAGTTCAGGATGTGAGCCCAGTTCCCTGTAGCTATAAGCCAGTAACACTAACTACTGTGCCATAGTACTATCTCTGGTCATTCATCTCACAACTATCTTGAGATTTACATAAATGTGCTTTATAAAGCAAGGACTGATTACTTAACAGAGATAGGAGAAATCAGGCCTAGTGACTCGTGTAGAGCCTGACATGTTCATTCATTACTCACTCTTTGACACAAGAGGCAAATATTCTGCATGTCATGAGTTATCAAACAGTGATCGGAAAATGAAAGGTGTAATATAAATAAATCCTAAGTGATGCATTGTAGTCAGAGGTGTGTGAGTTTCTCATATTTTGCACCAGTTAGACAGACCTAAGACCACCAACATCCCCCACAAGTCTCATGCAACACTTTGAAAATGGCAACAACTTTGTTCTTTGACAGGAAACAGGCTTCAAAACCTGTTACGTGGTGGGCATTCTTTCTTCAAGTGACCTTTTAATGTGGGCAATGCTGCAATGAGCAACACTACAAAAAATGAAATGTCTACAAAAAAACTAATAATTTGAAACTGTTCAGAATTAAAGTAACAATGTTAAACATATTGTAGACCCTGGTCCAAGAAAAGAAGATAAATTGATTGGAGACACTACAGAGTTGCTGGGCTGATTGAATAGGAGTGAGTACAATAAAGTCACTGACTGGCTTCCCATCCACTTATCCACATACGATGTGCTCCAACTCAGTACTGGGAAAAGAAGATGAATAAAATGGAAGAATGTGTTTGTCATTAACATCAGTATTTGTCACATCATTATAACAACATCCATGAATACTGGAAAAAAATAGCACAAACTACCAAAACATTTTAAAGAGGAATTTAAAGTTTAGTGATGGAAAAAGAAAGGAGGTCCAAGATAACTGGTCTGAGAGAAGAGTACCACAGTGGCATACACATTATGTTGATTTGCCTGTGACCAGAGAAGAGAGATTTTCAGTCTTTGGCTTTCTGAGGCATGACATGGGGGGATACTAGTTCCATATATGCTCTGGTACTTAAAATTCCCAGTAAGGGGTGTGATAGTGCCACCTAGGGATGAACCATGTTTTCCAAACTGATAATTGCCACCGATCATCACTGCTTGGGCTCTACTACTTTATATGTTGCCTTATCTGGCACTTATCTGGCTCAGACGTGCAGAATTGTTATGATCCACTATAGGGGTGATGTGATGTGTATCTTCTATGACAATATCTTAATTGTTGTTTTAATGATGTACAAACTGATATTATCAAATATGTAACAAATTTTGCAAAAAAACAATCAAAAACACATCGGAAAAGTACATCCATTTACTTTGTCATATAACCTAGTCTCATGGGGACAGACATGATTCTCAAACTAGAATTCAAATCTGGGCACAACCCGTTAAAAGGTGTTTAGTGAATTGCAATGAAATCCTGTGTTGCAAAAGGTTTATACGATGTCACACACGTGTGATTGGGAGGCCGCTAAAGGGCCTAAATAATAGTAGTACCACACTAGACCAGTTGGTGGCGAGCTGCACTGACTTTCTCTCTCAATATTCTGCAGACCATCCACACATCCATGGAAAAAATAAAAAAACTCATGTAACTCAAGAGTCACTTAATCCACATATCCTGTATTCATATAAACATTCAAAACATACAAAACACGTGCATTGTTTGCTAAAATATTATTAACAATTACTTCCTGAAATGGCCATATTGAATGCAAACACAGAAAACGTCATTCCCATAATACTGTGCGTTTTGACCATACAAATGAGCAGGTATTTGACACACTTTGGTGACTGTTGGATGACTTCAGTCATTAGGAAAAGCTCTGTGCATAATAAAATAATGAGTATCAACTTTTCTGTATTATCTACAGTATGTAACTGGGAAATGAGCCCCAGCAACACAAGGTTAAGAACCCAACAGTCCCCAGGTTGTCACACACATATATTTACTGTCTGTGAATACTACATACGGTATAAAAACACAACTACCAAGGTCATCCATCCATTTTCAGACCCGCTCATCCTTATTAGGGAAATGGAGAAGCCGGGGCTGATCCCAGTAAGAATCAGGTGTAACGGAGGAACAATCCTTGGACAGGACACCAGTCCATCTCAGGGTGATCACACTCACAAACAAACACACACTAGATCTGAATTATGTTTTAGATATGATTCTACTAATGTGCACCTTTAGGCGTCATTAATTTGTGTATAAGGATTTCTGGAAGCTTAAACAGGACAACTGATTAAATGTAGCTTAACTGCTGAATTTTTAATAAATTAACATAAGGATGTATTTTTTCCTTGTGCTCTGTCTCTTTAAATTGAGAGGACTATGTAGCAGCACAGTATTAGATGCATAAAGATGAGGCATTAATTGTTAATTGCTGGCATACGGTTGTTAACAGGCAATCAGCTGAGCAAACTGAGAATAATCAGGATGCCATAACATGACTAGTTAAAGTTGGTACTGATCTGGTTCCGCTGCTCAGTGAGGCAGCACTTAGGCCTGAGGACCATCATCTCTTAGTATCGTGCTATGTGGTCTGATCTTGATCCGCTGCTAGTATTGTACTCTCTCACATACACTGCAACTGACTCGATCTGTTGAAGTCGTTTGACCTCATGTGGCTGCAGATTTTTGTTCCAATCAACTCCCTTTATAATCCGACTCCTCAGTTAATTAACCAGACTGTTATTTCACAGTTTCTGAGTTTTGGGATCAATGTAGATATTACAAAACTAAGATTGGTAAATTTCTATTAGAATATGCCCACACATGCTCAGTGGGGATACTTTTTATATTTTTTAAGAACTTGTTTTTCAAAATATTCATCATCATCATGATTTTTACTCTACTTGACTTTTTATTCTCCTTTTCTAGGGTAGATTTGGTTATTTAATTCATTATTGACTAATGAGCACATTGGTCAGTCTGACAGTGACGTAGTTTCAGCCTTTCAGTATTCAGTGTCATTTGGTAGGCTGTCTGCTCTGCCCATTGTTGCCTTTATTAGGGTACAAATATGGGAGCACACAACTTAGAAAAAGGCTAAATTCATAGGTAAACAACAATAGAGAGTTAAGCTCTTAGAGGTAGAGCAAACATACACATATTTTAAGTATCTAATAAATGTGAAAATCAAACTGGAAATGAGAGAGAGAGATGAGAAGAATCAGCATTAGCCTTAAGTCTAGAAGAAAACGTTAATGGAGTGTTAGTCTAATCACAGTCCAAAATCACACACATTCACTCATATGGGCCTTTTTAGAGTCATCATTTTAACCTGAAGTCTTTGTGGAAGGAAAACTGGAAAACTCAGGTGAAAAAAAAAAACATTTAGAAAAAAAGAACATGCCGACATTACACAAATAGTTACAAAGTTTTTCACACAAAGTGAGCAATAAACCACACAGGCCTATTTAGCAGTAGTGTGTCAGTTCAAAAAAAATGTTAAAGTGCAAATAGATAAAAGGTTACATATGTAATGTCTCAAAGGGTGAAGATGCAGCGTTTCAGCTACACCACAGCATTTCTTATTTCTTCAGTGTGGAAGTGACCAGTATTTATGTTTTCTTTTTGAAGATGAAAGCTGATGTATCTCTTCACACACTTCATCAGTATGTCACTTATTCACAGACAGAGGTGGGCCAGAGGTAGGTACATTAAAATCAAACTAAAACAGCAGTTCTCCAATAGCTAAACAATCAATAATTCAAAAAGAAACCTACCCGAGAAGCGCTTTGTAACTCTCAATGTGAGAAATGTCCCTTGTGGTTTTAGTAAAGGAACAGAATCACTTATTAGACGTGTGTGCAAGATGGTGAATGCCACTTTTCCACTCTTATACCGGAGGCCACCTAGAAAAAGAAGTCTTTTTTTTATTTTTCTTACGAGCAGGGTGTCTAAAGGATGTGTTACTTGTACATTGAATGCAACAGATAACTTTCCATAAATGTACCCAAATAGTAGAAATAAAGCTTGTGTGCTAGATTTTTTAGGCCTTTTATAATCGTTTCAAGTTTTATTTTTTACCACTGTTTTACATTACACTGGACAACTTCTGTTTCCTTCTTTGATATTCTTATGCCCCAGTTTGTTTTGGATCAAAGTTTACAAGTCAAGCTTAAATCTGTAAAAAGTAATTATAGTAAAGTTATGTTTCATGGATTAAAGAAAAGTAAACAACTAAAGGCTAAAAAAAGAACCGAAAGGGTCAGGTTAAGACATTGTTGAGGCAGTCCCAGGTTTCGTGATTGTTTCCAAAAACCAATGCTATTCAGTCCCATGTCCACTATTTAAATCTGTGACAATCTAATCATTATGAATAAGAAACATTTAAATGTTTAAATACAAATTCTGACTGCCAAACATGATAAGCTGACAATCAAACCCTAAAAGCCCACCTGTTCTAATCAATACTGTGTGAATGATTTTTACAACATCACTGAACACAAGCCACTGTGTGTTATGCTCTGTGCTTTCCAGTGGTGTGTGCTGCACCCTCCAGTACTGTACCCCTGTACCCATTCACGTAAGTATTACAGTATAATGGGCACAAATGCTAATGTGAACTATTTGTTTTCTCTTTAGTAAGTATATGCTGTATGCTCTGTTAGCTTGTAACCTAAAAATCATTAAGAACTGGTGGCATTGTTGCATGAAAAGTCTAGGAGGACTTGGGAATGAGATGAGGTGGAGCAATCCTGAGAAGCTGGAAAAGTGGAAAATTAAAAACAGCGACAGGAGCATTGAAGGGCGTCTGAAGAGAGAGACAACCTTCAACCTCCATGCATGAGGGACTGAGGGAGAGCCACTGTGTTTCACAGTGTATTAGGCTATCAGCATCAGCAATGACAAAATGGCAGCTGAATAATGCAACATATTATTATTATGATATTCACCACAAAGAAGCACACAAATGAATGTTGGCCTCCAAAGACCAAGCAATAATGGCCAGGCTAAACCTGATTTAGGTCCTGGCCCAGGAACAGGCTCACCCTAGGCAGCCTAATCCCAAACTCATCAGGCAGGATTGGGCCTTAGCAGGCCCAAAATGAAGCACAGGCGTCTAAAGTTTGAAAATACTTCAAAATAATATTAAGACAGGAGGGAGGAACACCATCACACTTTGAGCCCACAGAGCAGCAGAAAGAAGAAGATAATAAAATAATTGAATTTAAGGAAAAACAAGGCCAAGCAGGAAAAAAGGAGAAAATAGTTTTTGCCTACAAGAGCAAAAGCTATAGGCAAATAAAACAAAAAGCACAAATCCAATAGCAATACCTTCAACAATAGAGAAAAGTAAAATCCAGGAAATACACAGAGAACAGCAAAAATTGCAATAACAATCACAATCACAATACTGAAATTTTAGCACAAACTGATGTTCTCCTTACTTACAGCTGGGGCTACCGCTTCCTTGGCCTCCACTTTAAGGAAGCAGGGCTGATAATACAGAATGGTAAAATAATCAATAAGTACAATATTAATTAAAACATAGTATACTCAAAGTTGAAATCCAAATGAAAATTCAAAAATGTCACATTTTTAATGGACAATGTGCTAAAGTGTATACAGTCATGTGAAAAAGTAAGTACACTTTTTCAACGTATTTGAACAGGCAAACCCACACGTCTACCGATAAGGTGATATACTTGAATAAAAACATAAGGAAAATTTGCCTTTTCAATCCTTTATTCAACAAAGATAACAATAGGTGTCTACTGGGGAAAAAGTATGGCACCAGAAGGTGGCTTTCCCACATTTAAATAGACAGAACTTTGTTTGTTAGCAGGAATGACTCCTTGTAGGTGTTTTGCAAAACTGCCCACCAGTTTCTGACATCGACTCCTACTCCATGTAAAATTTCTTCAGTTGCAAAATGTTTGTGGAGTTTTCTTGCATGTACTGCTCATTTTAAACCCCCCACAGCATTTCACTGGGATTCAAATCAGTGCTTGGACTAGGTCAGTCCAAAATCCTCCATTTCTTCTTTTTGAGCCATTCCTTGCTGGATTTGGTAATGTGCCTTGGAACAATATCATATCACTCCCTAAGCACACTTTGATACGATTCAGAATTCCTACTTGAAACAATAACTGCGCTGCACAGCCTTCCACTACCTTGCTTCACAGTTGTTATGAAGTTCTTTTCCTGAAATGGTTTGTGCTAAATACTGTACATCTACTGTTGCTGTGTCCTAACAAATCTATTTTTGATTTATGGCACATTTTTACAGAAGGCCCGGTCTTGGACTAGATGTTCAATGGCAAACTGCAGTCTTGCTCTAATGTTATTGTTGGATAGCAAAGATGGTTTTCTGGCACATCTCACAAGGAGGTCAAATTTGTGCAGTCTCTTTCTGATTTTAGATACATGCTTTTACAAGAGTTATCTGTGGATCCTACAATGAAATTTTGGGGTCCTTAGAGACTTCTTTTAGTATCAAATAGTCAACTCTTGGGTAGAATTTGCTGGGCTGGCCAGTTCTGAACTAATTTGCAGTCATTTGAAATGTGTGCCACTTGTAGATGATTCTTCTTACAGTGGAATGATTAATTTCATTAATTAATGAACAATTTGGAGATCTTTTTAAATCTTTTGTCAGATGCATAGGCATCCATAACCTTCTTTTTAAGGGCCTTAGAGGTCTTTTTTGATCTTGGCATGATGATCCCACACATGACAATAGCAAAAAGAACACCAGACCTTAACTCTTTGAGGGCTGAATATTTTTTCCAAAAAACTCAGTTTTCTGAAAAACACACAGAGTAATGGTTTCACACATAAGTCAACATAAAACATCTGTTGCTATATGCTGTGGCTGCTGTTGGCATATGTTCGTCATCTCTGGCGGCAGTGGCTGCATGGGGGCACGTCGATGGTTAGCAGGAATGCACAGTGGGCCAGCTGCCTGGCTGTCTTCGCACAGCAGGTGGGTGGCGGTTGCAGTGTGATGCAATCTGGTTTGTACCTCTTGACATCATAAGTGGTGGTACTACGAGGGAAACACTTATGTAGGCGCATCAGCTACACAAAAGTGTTCAGTGCCATGATCAGCCGAGGACCGATCAGATGATGCTGGTACCTCACTTTCGTTTTTGATCTCCATCTTCAGATCACTTGCATCAAACATGGAGTCCAACCGGTCAGAGTTCTATTCAAAAAAATTACGTGAAACGTCCATGGAGTATTTGGCTTTGCACATTCGCTTTGGTCTCTCGCCAGATGTCAGTGCCATTTTAGAGGTTGTTTGCTCTTCGCTACTCATGCATGCGTAGGGAATCGAGGTTAAATCAACAAACCTATGTAACTTTCCGTCTAGCAAAGAGAGTCAAACTAAAATGTAAGGGTGAGTTTTTTTGCAGTATACAGCTGATTACTGTCCTCTACTCCTGAATTTTGACAAAAGTCGACATCAACCCTGAAAGAATTAAATAAGACAGCCAGGTCCGCCTGCATCCTCTCTAAACATTGTCACCTAATCTGGAACGCTGGAATTTTATGGATTTGAAGTGGTGATAAATAAATAATGGGGGGCTATTTACTTTTTTCCATGTGGCAATTCTACATATTATTTACAATTTAGATTATGAGAACAGACCATGTCAGTTTAAAATGTCATTTATTTAACTACGTCACCTCTGTCTGAATGAACTAATTGCACGAAGATCCAATGTTTACCTGTTTAAATATGTTGAAAAAGTCAAATATTTTCATGTGGTGAACTTACCGTACTTTTTCACATAACTGTTAGTAATCAATGTGATTCATAATAAAGATGTAGACTACTTCAAAAATAGCATGATGTGCAAGTTCACACACCCTTTAAACCTGATTAAAAAAAAATAAAATCAGTCAATTGGTTGCTTTAAAGGGTTGTACCCTTCAACTCCCAAGGCATAACTGAAAAAATTCAGGCTGCAAATATGCACTCATGAGCAAAAATATGCATAGAACACTGTACTGTAGTGTCCAAAGGCCTGTCCCAGCAACCCAGAGATGGACTAGTGGTGCCAGACACAAACGTTTCACATACTCCAAGAAGAAATATATTTTCTAGGTAAGAATTTTAGAATATCATGGATAACAGAAAAAAAAAATAATCATCATGACTAAGTTGGGTTTGCTGTAAACACTTGTAAGGCAAGTTTACTTCTTATTCAAATTTTGCACAACAGTGCCATACTTTGAATGACAGGACAGCGCCCCACATGCCCTTAATTCAGAGATACAATACCAGTTTTAAGCACTACATTTGTAATCTATGCCAGACACCACATCTTTTTCTTAAGTGACTGCGAATTCATATACCCAACCATTAATTTATTAAAACAATTGTTCTACTGTATTACATCAATCATTTGACTTACTTATGCTGTATGAGCCGCCTGCCTATAGGAGGAATCACATCACAACTTCTCTACATATAAGTGGTCCATTTCCAATGTCTTTAACTTGCACCACAACTGCTGTACTATGGAAGGATACGAATGGTGAGCTTTGTTGGGCTGAATGGCCTGTTCTCGTCTAGATTGTTCTAATGTTCTAAAGAAGAGCCTCTGGGGGTCTTTTCTGCCCACTACCAGACGGCAATTCAATGCCTCCTCCTGACATAATATTTAAGTTAATTTTGAAATATCTGTACAATATACATTTATTGATTAATTGATTGAATAATTGATTAAGCTGTATTATCTGTTCTATGATTCTGTATCTGTGGTTTTAATGTTTGAACTGTTGTATGCATCTGAATTTCCCCATGGGATTAGTAAAGTTTATCTAATCTAATATAGCCTAACCTAACCTAATCTAATCTAATCAAATCTAATCTAATCTAATCTACTGAGAAACAAACAAATTAGAATACTGAAACACAGCTCCAGTGAGAAGAAACAACAAAGTACTTTCAGTTATTTTTAAAATCTGAACCAAGGTCCTTACAGTTCACCAGAGGATTGTACCCAGAGGATTTAGTGGCTGCATTTGCTGTAGCCAAAGCCCACAAACGACAGTTTTGAAAGTTACAGTAATACCTTTGTGAGCATTTTTAAAAAAAATATATATATTATGTTCACTTTAACTTTATTTTTTAAATATTACAATGTGCAATTTGTATTTATTTTCATTACCATATACACCTTACATTTATTGCATTGCATTTTGTATGCTTTTTCAGTATTTAAACTTCAAAATTTACTTTATTCTGTTATTAGTTTTCATATTTCCTATACATATATAGCAATGGATAGAAAATTTGTGTTTATTTATGTTTTTCATAAAATAAAGGAATTCTTGCAGTTGATCTTCTTAATTTAGACTTTGCACTAAAATGAAGGTAATAAATGTTATCATGTTGAGACTCGGGGGAGAGTGAGTTGGAGGGTCCCCAGAGTCCCCAGAATCGCCTCTGACAGGCAGGCAGTGAGCGGGACAGAAACTGAATCCAATGACTCTGGAGCTGTCAAGCAGCAGTGTTGAATAATGTGCAGACTCCTTGGATATACTGTATATTACTTTATGTTTTAAAATGTATTTAGTAAGAGTTCCTGAAAATTCACACTTTTAAAATAGAATTGTGAAAATGCATATATGTTAGAATGATTTAGAAAAGAAATTATGATATGTTATATAAAGGAAAACATAAAATATGAATTCTGATTGGGCAGTTTAATAATAACAACCCTTGGAAATGTGGGTTTATTCTGCATTATGGACCTGATGAAAGCGCTTCCTGAGCACAACGTGGATGTGGTTTATTTAAGTGTTGTGCTCGAGAGAAAAGATTGGTCATCACTCTCATGCATTTCAAAGCATTTGTAGCCTAATCAGAAGATTTAACTTAAATATATTTCAGAATTTCATAAGTATGCCCAATAAAAGCCATGGAATATTTGCATTACTGTTATTACTTTTGATTGGCCTCCAAGGTAAGCTTATAATTTGTCAAGGTATAAAAACATTAAGAGATGGTCATAATTTTGTTAATTCCTAAAATTCATCATTCTGTCTGGTGAGACTAATTTGAAGTATTTTGTTGTTTTTTTATTTAACTGAATTTACCAAATAAATGGTAGTATGCCTTCAGAGTGACGTGTAGCTTTAAATATGAAAACGAAAGAGCAATTTGCATTTGACTATAGATGGGTATGTTTTAAATTTCAATAATAAAATACATATTTCAGTGGTTAGTTTCCAAAATGTGTGTTCACTCTAAGGTTAACCATTTAGATATTTAGACATTTATGAAATATTTAATATAAAGTTAGACAGGTTGCACTGTGCTGTTGTAGTTACAACTCCAGGGGAATGGATTTCAATTCTAACATGGTCACCTCATGGACGGAGCACACTGTCCTTGGGTCTTTGTAAGTTTTACTTCAGTTTTCCTACAAATTTCAAACATTGGGCTTGTTAGATCAACTGGAGATTTTGAACTGGTGTACATGTGTACTGGACCAGCTCCTGCCTTGCTCCTTATCACATTGGACTCAGCTAAGCAGATATAGAAAATGTGCAGATGGATGGATCAAATAAAGTCCAATAGCCCTGCGCTGGAACCAAATAAATACATGGTGAAAAATAAGGATTTTTTTTTACATTGAAATATTATTTAACACTCTTTTTATTAACAGTTCTTCTAACAACATCTGGATAACAATTTATGAATGAAGCAAATTGCTCACTATGTCAAATAAATACAAAAAAAGATTGAAAATATTTTGTAATTAACTAGTTTGATATTAAAGTTGTGTTATCGTTTGGTTATTTTCATGTGTGAAAACTTTTTCTTAAAGGTATAAGAAGTCATTGGTCATCAGTTTAAAATATCTAAAAAAAATTACCTCTTACCTGGAACTTTAACATTTTACTTATCTTACTTAATCTGTTTAATGTGGATGCCTAAGGTGTGGTGAGGGAGGCTTAATACAAAGAAAAACAACCTAAAACTAAAAACTGGGAGGAAGATCTGTGAAAGTGAGGAAAACCAAAAAAGTGAACATATTATTTTAGTTAGTATCAACAATAAATCATGCCAACTCGCTTAAAGTGTGTGGTCTCATGTCATGTCATGCCACCTAACAGTACCTACAGTCTAGTTAACTTTTTCTTGTGGAGCCTGGGATTTTTACTTCATCCATGTTTGGCTTGCATGTGTTTAAGTAAACAGTCAACACTAAAGTGAGCCGCTAAAAGTAAATGCGGGGATAAGCCTGTGTATGTGAGGAGATACAAAGGTCAACCATTCACAGTTGTTTTTTACCCTAAGGCTGGTGTTTCTATGATTGGTTGACTATAATAAAAGAGGTGAGTCCAAAAAGAATGGACAGACATTAAGAAGAAAGATCTACAGCTAATCAGGTGGCCTTAGACAAATAAGGTAACTTGTACAGAAATTACATATTATATATATCCTGATGAGCATGAAGAAGATGACAAAAAACAGTGATGTTACCACGTCAACATACTGTAAAGTCAGAATGGGAAGATTTTTTTTCTTCCCAAAGCAAAACATTGATTGAACGTTGGGCACTCAAGAAAAAGAATGAAGGAAATAATTTTCAGGCCATACTGCTGCAGAAAACTAACAGCTCAGGATTCACAGCAATACATTCATCCATTATTATATAAATATTAGGGTTGTGTATATAATCCTATTGAAACATATAATTAATAATTAGAAGCAGGAATTATTAAAGAGTATTAAAGAGTAGATCATAGAACATTTGAAATGTGTGGAAAATTTTCAGATGTTTTATAATGTTGGAAAATAATTTTTGATTTCCAAAAAAGTTCCCAGCAAAAGGTGGTGGATTTATATTCATTGATAACACACCAACCCTGACCTGGATTAAATGAGATTGCACGTGCTGATGATTTATCTATGAATAATCTAATACTTGGATTATAAAGCCTTCTGACCTAACAGAAATGCTATTTATACTTTATATAATGGTCAAGTAATCACTTTTATAGAATAGTCTGAAATACATCATGGAGATTGTGTGTCATTTTCACTAAGAGCATCGAAAGCGTTGTTGTTTAAGTAATATCTGGTATCTGTTAAAGAAATATAAAGTAAAAGTGTTTTGAAATAATAAAGTACATTTTATAAAACAAAACAAATTTTAATCCTATTAACACATCCACTAGATTCATGGACAGTTTTAATCATCAGGTCATAAAGCTACTCAGTAGCCACTTGTACGGACAAATGCATAATTGTATTTTAGTTATATTACATGAAGCTGTGTTTAACATATGATTTTTTTTTGTGCTGCTTTCAAGTAAGAATTAATATACTATGTACAAATGACAATAAATATAAATTGTGAACATTTTTGAAATCATAGAAACCTGCAGAAGGTCACACAAGCAATTACTTTCAGATGTTAACTCTAACAAATCAATTAAAAAAATAATTGAACAAATGGTAGAAAAAAAAATGGTTCTTTTATAAAATGTTTTCAAAGGAAAAACAGTTTACATATGTTAGATTGTTTATCAAAATTGTTGAGATAAGATGGTAAGTGACTGGCCTTTACGGAAACAAAGTTCTTTTTTTTTTTTTAACTCTTAACCATTTATCATTACATTTTGCATTTTATTTCCTCATATTCTGATTAAAAATAACCTTTGCACACAGACTCAAGTTTCTTTTATTTTTTTATTATTTCTTTTCATTTTCAGGAGAAGAATCACCATGCATGTTGACTATTCGAGTGCCACGTAACACCTCCTGGAGATTCACCGCATTATCTAATGGCACAATAAACTGTTCAGTAAACTTCTGTGAGCAACCCAGTGTGAGATGGTGTAAACTGTCTCAAGATAACATCTGCAATGAAATAAATGATACAGACTCATTTAAGACAGAGTGGAGACTGTTAACTGACACATCTGGGATCTTTTTTTTTACTTTTTTTAATCTTACAGTAAATGACACCGGGAGTTACCGCTGCAAAGCAACTGCAAATAATTCAGTACAAAGTGTTATCAGCCATTCAGTTGCTGTCAGTGTCACTGGTGAGCAGCTTTGATTTCTAATTAAATTCATCATATTGATTTTGACATTTGGTAGTCCAGTTAAGTCTGCTAGGCTCAGTGGTGTCAATGACTAAAAGCGCATGGACACCAGTTTCATTCCTGCTCAGTTAGCTGCCATGTATGTTCTTCACAGATTTTAGAGATGTTTTCCTTGGCTTCAGTATTCCTGCCGCAATTCAAAGATACTGTATAATTTCAGGGTGGCATGGTGGCGCAGTGGTAGCGCTGCTGCCTCGCAGTTATGAGACCCGGGTTTGCTTCCCGGGTCCTCCCTGTGTGGAGTTTGCATGTTCTCCTTGTGTCTGTGTGGGTTTCCTCCCACAGTCCAAAAACATGCAAGTTAGGTGCATTGGTGATTCTAAATTGTGCTTGGTGTGTGTGTGTGTGTGGGTCCTGCAGTGTGCTGGCGCCCTGCCTGGGATTGGTTCCTGCTTGTGCCCTGTGTTGGCTAGGATTGGCTCCAGCAGATCCCCGTAACCCTGTAGTTAGGATATAGCAGGTTGGATAATGGATGGATGGATGTATAATTTCAGGTAGACTGATAACTCTCAATTGGCTTTGTTTTTATCTTTTTTACTTTTGAAGTCTTGATGGATCTGTTTTCTGTAATGAAAACAATGGGTTCAGAAAAGACAAGATGTTTACAGCAAAGAAAAAAAAGGTTTACAGTATTTTTTTCCATTTTCAATCTTACAAACATCAACCATATATTTATCAATAATTATTTTGGAGCAAACTTCAGAGTATTTTAATACTTGAATCAGAATTTTTGTGCAGTTTTAGAATTTTCTTGAATTTGTACACAGTTTTATGACAGTACTCCATGTAAATGACATAACTGAATGATTAGGTGATAATGAAAGACATAAGCCAACAGGTAAAATGAAGACACACAACTGTAAAGGCCAAATGGGACTTCTTTCAAAGATAAATATAAATATATTATTATTATTAAATATATTTATATTTATAAATATGAAGAAATTACAAGAAACATGATGCTCAGTTTGGTTACTGAGATATCCATTTTGAACAATTTGATTATTTAATTCATATAGTATTAAGAATTTACCAAAATATCAACATTAATATGCTATATACTGTAAAATAAATTTCAGTATAATAATTAAACATCTTATTTCTAGCATCAAGAAGCAATGAAAAAGTATAACCCCAAACTTGTTAATTCCTCCTATTAATGATATAATAGGATAGGAGTCTTAATTCTAATTAATGCATGTGTTTTGCTGTGTATGCTCATTTTTCTCTTGCTGATGTTTAGTTTTATTTATTTATTTTCCAGATATTCCTTGTGTGCCTGTTTTCCACATGCCAAATAGTACCATGCAGACCGCTGTGCACTCCAGACCGTTATCAATTATGTGCCTCTTAACTGTCTGTAAAGAAACCAGAGTCACATGGTGTAAAAGAAATGGAGACAACTACTGCATTGAATTAAATGACTTGCAGTCATACTCATCAGAAATGGTCACACTTAATAGCAGTTTAGAAGTCTCATTTCTACATTTTCTGAAAGCGGAATTAAATGACAGTGGTCATTATCACTGCAAAGCTGCAATAGGAGATACACAGATTATCAGCCCCCCTATTATTGTGAAGTTCTCAGGTAAGTTTTAATAATCATTTAACAGGTTACTTACTTTGTATTAAATTGCATTATATTTTGTACTTGTATTCATTATATCTTTTTGAGATATATTTTGATATTACATATTGGTGCAGTGGGTAGCGCTGCTGCCTTGCAGTTTGGAGACCCGGGTTCACTTCCCAGGTCCTCCCTGCGTGGAGTTTGCATGTTCTCCCCGTGTCTGCGTGGGTTTACTCCGAGTGCTCCGGTTTCCTCCCACAGTCCAAAAGCATGCAGGTTAGGTGCATTGGCGATCCTGAATTGTCCCTAGTGCATGCTTGGTGTGAGCGCCCTGCAGTGGGCTGGCGCCCTGCCCGGAATTTGTTCCTGCCTTATGCCCTGTGTTGGCTGGGATTGGCTCCAGCAGACCCCCGTGACCCGGTGTTAGGATATAGCAGGTTGGACAATGAATGAATGAATATTGTATCTACTTTAGTAAAGTGATCTAAGCTTGAAAAATAGAAATTGAATGCATCTAGTTTTTGAACTGGTTATAATATTCCCAAATAAATTAACTTCCTCCCAACACTGGATTGTAACCACATTTTTAAATATATTTTTAAACATCTTAAGTTACCTTCCATCCATTTTCTATTCCCAATTCAAGATCACAGGGTGGGACTTTAAGAGAAAAAAAAATCTTGAAGCTGCAGACATGTTTAACTAGGATATCTGATATACAGTATACTGTATACCAGACCATTCAAATTAGAAAAATTATATCATATAGAACATTTAAATTTAGATTTTGTTCTCTAATAACAGTTTACATTTAAGAAGTATTTTTTCCTTTAAAAAGCATCCCCCACAACTCTTAAAATGTTTAACTATTTTGAAGCTTTACATAACACTTAAATAGTGTACCCTAGGAACCCAGCACTGTGTTATCAGTATGTTGACTGGCATGTCTGAAATGCATTGTAGTCATTATTTGTCAATTAACCTAGCTGATTAATGGAAGCTTTCTGTTAGATTTCTGCAGTCTGCCATGCTGCATTTATAAGATAATGTGGGTGTAAATAAAGAGTGTCCATGATGCAGTTCATATATAACAATGCTTGAAGACTCTTTTATTTACTAAGTATTTTCCACAACAGGAAGAGGCAGCCTGCACTGGTGTCTCCATCCATCGCAGGTCACATTCATGGACACTAACTTCATACAAAGCCAGTTTAGAGTTGTCAGTTAACCCAACATTCACATCTTTATGATATGGAAATGATATGGAAAGAAAACAGTAGTACCAAAAGACAGTGACCACGCCAAGTGAAACTATCAAGCAGGAGTGCTAACCACTCACACTTGAGGTCCCAGCTTCACTAAGGAACTAGGAAAAGGAGACACACTTTAGGGCTGCAATAACTTCTGTGGGTAGGGGTATATGCTACCCACATCTTTGAATGAGATTCCTTTAGTCTTTCAGAATTAACAATACAATCCAAAGACACACTTCCAGGTTAATTGAGGACTCTAAATGGGCACTGCATTCATAGCGATGCCCTTTGATGCATAAATGTATTTTCCAATGTGTGTTTCTGTGGTAAAAGGTCCAGTTCACCATGACCATGTACTGGAAGTACTAAGCCTCCAGAAAGACGGACAATAATTCTACAATGCAAGTATAAAGATTTTACTTTTTAGTACTTTATAAAACATATATAAAAAAAAGAAAAAAAAACCAAAACAAAAATCAGATCTGACACGTGAGCCCTGGGGATGGAGCGTGTGGCTGGCGCTCAAGAGGGGGCTGAGGGTTTCTCTTGCTGAGCATCCAGGGAGCAGAAGCAACCAATAATACTCCCAGAGGACTCCTCTGCAAGGCCAGGGAATGGCAGAGAGAGTTGTGTTTGGAGGCACCGTCGCTCCTTTAATCTCCATCTGTCTTTTCATTTTCTCTTCTCTGTTCTTTCCTGTCTCTCTCTCTCCGCCATGTAGACTCCTTATATTGTTTGATTGGGTGTAGATGTGACTCTTTGCACACTCAGAGGCATGAATTCAGCACCTGACTGATCCGCTTGCTTTTGCATGTGATTGTGTGATCGGCCAAGCTACAGTAATCTACCCCAGACTGGCACCATCTTACGCACACCTGTGCCTTTTCCAAACCTCCCCATTCTTGAGGACGATTATTTAAAACTTGCACAATGTCATGGACAACTTATCACATGTGTGTTCAAAGTTCTGCCCCTGGATCAGTTGATGGTACTGTCCACAGTATAAGTCCTCCTTTGGAGTGGTTCATTAGGAATGTCCTCTTCATCAATGAAGAAACATCAGAAACTGTGTAACAAGAGAAGACTTGTAATGTGGGGGGAGTGAATGGAGCTGTACTCTGTGAGTACATGGATTTGTAATTAAAAGAGATTTTAAAGAAAGCTGAAGGGGAAACAGATTTCAATAATTTCAACAATGGTAGAAATGGATTAAAATTAATAAAAAAGTTAATGAATTCCTGACGTTTACTGACATATGTTTTAAAATAGGTCAGGTACAAAGCTGCAGTAGGAAAAAAAGAAATGCCCTGCCACTCAGCCATTTGAAATGTTTGGATACAGTAGTTAGGTCCAATCCTAGTACCATCTATGACAGCATACTGTATTTAGGCATATAAGAGTACATATGGAGTGTCACAAAAATGAGACATAAACAGATAAAGGTTTGGGGTAGCCACCCGTATAATATGGTATCCCGGCTGCAAAAGTCGTTTTTATCCAATAATCAGCACTGAAGTGCATACAACTGAGTCCAGAACAAGACTGAGGGAAAAGGGGAAAAGGGCAGGCTTTTAAAGGGGAAGACAGGAAGTGAGGTCATAAGGATTGGGCCCATGTTCTTCAATCATTGGTTCGAGCACGGACGTGACATCACAGGGGCCAGAGCTGGTAAATTCTCCTTCCATTGGCTTGGTCCCGGAAGTGACGTCAAGAGAGCCAGGTGGACTCTCCCGGGAATGGCCTACAGGAAAGGGAGAAAAAGAGTCAGTGCACTCTGCCACATCCCGGCATGCCTCAGAACCGCCTTCACTCAAGCCCTTTAGCTGCCTCCCATGCGCACGTGTGTGACAGGAGATAGGAGAATATTTAGCATGCATCCTAGATTTAAATCCTCCTCCATGTCATTGTTTTTAAGTTTCTACATGTTCCCTGTGTGGTCTAATTCTGATTTGTTCCCAAGAGGACAACAATCTGAATGGTCCTTATGATGGATATGCACCCTGTCCAGGGCTTGTTTCTGCCTTCAACTTAGGCCTTGAATTAGATAGTGCTTTTGAGAATATTATATACCTATATAAGCATGAACTGTATATGTTCAAGGAATCCTTACCAAATGATAGAAGAAAAAAAATTATTGTATTTTATATATATATATATATATACATATAAAGGAGAGTTGGGATCCGAGAGACTGTGTTTGTGTGTTTGTGGAGGGATTGAGAGTTAAAGTGGGTGGGAGAGTCACGTGATAATCTCCCCTCCCATTCACCTCATTTCATTCACTTCATTTCGCTCCGAGCTGAGCTCCGCTGCTGACTCTGTCTTGCCGTTCTTTTTCCTTAGTGTTTAGTCCTCTCTCCTTTACTGATTTACTGTTTACTAGACACAGTACTTACTGAATAGTATTTTTTCCTTTAGTGTTTCTTAGTGTTTAATAGACGTGGTATGCCGGTGTTCCCGGCGGTGTTGTGGTTTACTGTTACTTTCTACTTCGTTTTTGTACTTTAGTGTTTAGCAGACTTTTACTTTATCTCATTTACTGTTGTTTTTTACTGTTGTTACCGGCGCTGTTGCCCTTTTTTTACTTTATCTCATTTAGTGTTTGGTAGACTTTTACTTTATCTCATTTACTGTTGTTCCCGGCGGTGTTGCCATTTTTCCCGTTTCTATTTTTTATGTAGCATGTTGACGAATTAGTCATAGAGAAAATTTATATATTTTGGCTCCAGGAAGACAAACCAAAAATGTTGTATATAAAGAAGCTCTATAAGTCGCATGTAGATACATAATTATTCCAACTACAGCGACTGCAACGAAGCGCACATGGTCTGCTAGTAAATAAATATAAACAAAAGTTAAAAAAATCTTGACTAGACTCCCCTAAATTATGTACATATGATGAATACAATTAACAAAAAAAAACACTGACAATATTTATTTTAAAAGATAAACTTTAATTAAAATGCTATTTATTTTGCATATCTACACTATTTAACAATTTTATGATGTCTTATTTTACATCTTTTATTTTACAGATTTAGATTCCACATCAGCTATCTGGATCACTGTTGGACGCATTGCATTAATACTATTTTTGCCAGTATGCTTCATTGCTGTTTTAAGGATCTGGAAAACAAAATGTAAGTAAGTTTTTTTTCTTTTAAATATAATCTGTGAATTTAAATTTCTCCATGGTAACAATATGCATTTTTTAATCTAAAAATTTCACGTTTTAAGCATAAATTTTATTAATCACAAAGTGGGAGCAATCACACTAATGATAGGTAACTGATTTTGTAGACAGAATTTTTGCAAGTTTGTTTTTTTTAATTAAAAATGATAAAACTACAGATAAATAAGCCATTTACAGTAATTAATGTTTTAGTCAACTTCAAGAGAAATTCCTACCAGTATACATTTTAGCTTCCTCAGAAAGAAAAATATCTTTCGTGGACTTTTAGTACCACACAATCCTTAAAGTCACTTTATTAAAGCACATTTCCTTCTTTATCTCCAGATAATACAAATAATCAATGAAAATGCTAGTCATGTTATGATTATGGTATATTATTTAATCATTTTTGAAATGTGTTTTATTTTGCAATTATTAACATTTTTCACAAGACCTTGTAAGTGTGTATATATGATAGAGGAATAGTGAGGAACCTCATTTTATTTTTTTTATTTGGGGCTCCATGATCATTTTTAAAATGTTAACATTTTTAATGTTATTATTTTTGCATTTATGTGGTGCTGTTTACTTGTACACAACTTGTTTGATCATGCCGGTGATGCAACAGCTATTGCATATACGTTTGGTGCTCTTAGATCTCTGATAAACAAAACTCTTCTGCTTATAATGCTTAACTTGTCAATTTTGCTTTTATGTAATACAGGTTTTTTTTACATTATTATGCAACAGTTTTTTTTGTTAAACTATTCCTTCTTAGTCTTCTTCAAAGATCTTAAAGTACTGAGCTGATACTAATTACTTTAGCTGTTATTTTTCCCTGTTTTTATGATCATGCTCTGTTCTGCTTTCCATTTTTTGTAATTATTTTTTTATTAAAAAAGATTAACATTTGCTTAAGTATAGAAAAGCATGATTTGTGCAGAAGAAACCCAGTTCTATCTCACTAGCAAACCTACTGCTTCATTTCCACCCTCCTCACTTATTGATTGCGTAGCAGAAATCAAATCCTGGTTTTCTTCAAACTTTCTTAAATTAAATAGTGACAAAACTGAGGTTCTCCTCACTGGTACAAAATCAACATTATCCAAAACTGATCATTTTTCATTTGTTATTGATAATTCCTCTGTCTCCCCTGTCCCACAGGTTAAGAGTCTGGGTGTCATCCTTGACAGTACTTTATCCTTTCAGTCCCACATCAGTAACATCTCCCGGTCTGCATATTTCCACTTGCGTAACATTAATTATATTCGCCCTTCCCTCACTCCCCACACCACTGCTATCCTTGTTCATAGCCTTGTCACGTCTTGTCTGGATTATTGCAATTCCCTTCTCTTTGATCTTTCTCGCAAATCTGTTTATAAGCTTTAACTGGTCCAGAATTCAGCTGCCCGCATCATTACTAGAACTCCCTTTATTCACCATATCACTCCTGTTTTGCAGCAGCTTCATTGGCTTCCAGTTCAGTTCTGAATTCAATTCAAAATTCTCCCACTAACTTTTAAGGCTATCCATAACATTGCCCCTCCATATCTGTCTGACCTCCTCCATGTTGCCATTCCCTCCCGCACCCTCAGATCCTCTTCCTCCATCCACTTGACTGTCCCCTTCGTCCGTCTTACCACACATTCAGCTGCTCTGCTCCACAGCTTAGAACTCACAACCACCTGAGCTTAGAAATATTGAATCATTTTCACTTTTCAAATCCAAACTTAAAACTCATTTGTTTAAGACTGCTTTTTCTCTTTGATTACAATTTCTCTGTCTGATTTTAAATTCTGTATTTTACTTTTGTTTTTAATCTGTGTTTTATCTATTGTTCTGTGTCCTTGAGTGTTTAGAAAGACACCTACAAATAAATAAAATGTATTACTATTATTATTATAACTAGTTCACACTATAAAAAGACATCTCCGTTTCTGGTATGAGGCACTGCTGAGGGCCAGTTCTTAAATATTTGTTTTAGAAGATCCATTGATCCTCATAAAAAAAAAATTCAAAATAGCAAAAGTTTTTAAAAGGGGGATTTCCAACAATTCAGGGATAAAGAATTAGCCCGTCTCTAGATGTTGTAATACGCAAAGAAAAGATTTTCTGCTGGAGAAAGGCGAGAGAAAGAGAGAGTGAAGAAAGGACCAATAACAGATAATAAGATGAAAAGGAATAGTCAAATCCAAAATTGAAGAAAAAGAAATGGACACATGAAGCCCATACATGAGACAGAAGTCCAATTTTAGAACATGCAGAGTAACTACGTAGAGGCTTTAGAGGAGCAGACCTTACAGAAATCAGGAAAAAGATCCACAGCAAAATTCTTATGTGGGATGATATACAGTCGATGCACAATTTAAATTTGAGATTGCTAAATAAAGGGGTTATATTTAAAAAAAAGATTTTCCAAGAAACTATTAGGATGAAGTTTTTCTTGCCATATTAAATTTAAAACAAAGGATCTTTGAAGATTTTGCATGGCTCAGCAAAAAGAGGGAAAACTTTTTTTTTTTTAAAAGATTGGTGGGAAAAATAAATTATGAGAGGGTAAAAGGGGAGAATGGATAATAAATTGAAGATAAAGGGAAAAAAGAGAGAAATTAGGTTTTTAAAGATGGGAATCTCTGAAGTCCCATGTCATTCAAAGTATCACTAATGCCCAAGCGGACAGAAAGTGTCTCTCCAAAAAAATGTGTTATAAAAAAAAAAAAATAAAAATAGGGGTGCAAGTATGTCAGAGGGGAGTTTGGACTAAAAGATCTGCTACACGATGTCAGATTTTTAAAGCATTTAGTATAAGTTAGCATACCTTGCAAAGGTGATTTTACTTCTAGAAAGAAAAGGAAAGGTCGATAGATTGTTGGAAGTGTTTGAATCAGTTCAGTAAGGACCCAAGAAGGTGGAGCTGCAGGAGGGGCAATCCAGACCCATAATGGACAGAGAGCCTAAGCATGATGACATCCCACCAAACCTGGCACAGACTGCCCCCCGTTTTGTCCATCATGGTGTGATGTGGAATATCTAGTGTGGCAGTGTCCTGCTATCACACAAAAAATAGTGAATAGCAATTTTATACTTGCACAATAAGTATCATCTATCTATTTGACAGGTGGAGGGAAATGAAATCTGAAATATATGCAGGGTATTATAATTTCAGGGGATTATGATTATAATCTTTTTGTAGCCCAAAAAAATCCCAAAACACACCACGATTCTGCAAACCAAAAAAAACATTAAATCTCTTAGAAATGCTAAACTGTCATAAGAGGCAGCTTGGAGAATGTCATCTGTAGACACAGCACTTAGTGAGCACTTTGGACGCATTTACCACCTGTTTCGTCCATTTGTCCACTCATACAGGTGGCCCTCTCTCTGCCTCACTCCACTGACACGGGGTGAGAGGCAACTTGTATGCCCACTGGCCCTCGGGTCTCGACCACCTGAGGAATGTCTCTCCCTCTCAGGTCAGGACCCAGGGGCACTACACTGTTAGTTCCACAATGCACCAGTTAAAAAACACTTGTGGAGAGTATAATTATGAAGTCATTGATGGTGACGAACAATTGAGGAAAGTATTTATGGAGTTTCAGCACAACTTTTAATGTATGTCCATTGAACAGATGTGTATTCTTTCAATTAAAATCAGTCGTCAGCAGTGCATTCAAAGTCAACAGTCATTTCGATCATTTAATTTTTACTTTGACACGTCTGGGTCTCATCTGCTATGCCAATTTGAGAATTAATACTTTGGCCTCATTTTGTTTTTGCCTTCTTTTCAACTTGCCTTTACGAAAGCACTCAAATTCAAGTTGTACTTGCTCAAGTAGTATTTTGTTAAAAGTTCAGGTTTAACGCCGTTGTTCAAGTTTAAACTATGGCATTGTTTTTTAATTCCTTTCTGTTGATTCTGCATTAATTTTGTGTTTGTGTGTATTTACTTCATGATTTATGTAGCAATTTTATATTTACATGTTTTAACATTAGATGTGATTAATTACACACATTTATTCAATGAGTTATTTTTTATAATAAATAAATAAATAATATCCAGGATTCAAAATGATTCTTTTTCTTTCTAAAGTATTGAAAACGTAGTTGTCAGGCAGTTTCTAACTTGTGAAGGTAATGCCTTTTTAAAGTTGTGTAAAGAAGGAAACACTACAGTTGCTCTATTAAAATTTAAATACATCCTGTCTTCTCTTACATGAGTTTTAAAATTACATTCAGCTTTCAGGTATAGTCCTTATCAAACTAATTGGTGTTCGTATGAAGTATTTTAAAAACAAATATTTTTTGCACAATTAAAAAATTGTTTGATGGTTAATTCAGTCCATGTGATGATTCTTATTAAACCAGTTTCTCTGAAGACTTACATAATGTTGAAGCAGAAAATAATTTGATGAGATACTGGAAAATAATTAATATTATTGAAGAAAGCAACAAAATACACAGAATGGTATCTTCCAATAAAAACAAAAACACTTTTTTTTTAGTTATGTGTTCATTTTAAAATATTGTAAACTATGTAAAAACAACATGTGCACTTTTGTCCACTTCTTAGCAGAACAAAAAAAGGCTTCCCTTACAAGGCCTGAGTTTATTTAGACGGTGTTTGTGGTATAAAATACTAGCTAACTTAAGCTTTGTGGTGGTGCATTAAAATGTATTTTTCCACGCAGCAAGTCTACACATACACTACACAGATCTTTGATTTATTTAGCCTTAGATGCCTCTTAGCGCACCTAAAACCACATATCATCTCAATATAAAAAAAGAAGATAAAAATCATCTTTGCTGCTGACTGTAAACTGGACAAATCATCAACTGCTAACTTTCTATTCTTTGATAGTGTTAAAGGCTACATAGCTACAGTAGCATGCAAATTTAAAAACCAAAACACATGGAAGCAAACGTATTCATTAATTTAATTAGCCAAAAATAGTCATTGTTTATAAATGCTATAACCCAAGTCAAATTTTGAAGTTGGTTTTTATTTTAAAATAAAATTGATGGAGTCATTTTCATAGTCAGGCTTTGGATCCCTGTTTGAAAACATGCAGGATAAAAAAAGACAAGTATTCACTGTTTATTGTAGGCTATAATGGTTACTACAACTGAGATAGCTCAATAATAGATCAGAGAAAGAACCCTAGAAAGATGTAAAATCTTTAACAAGGAACTACGCAACTTGGCAAAACAACTATCCCTATAGTACAACTCGCATTACAAAATGCACAAAATAAACAACTAAATTTGTAATATACTCTGTTTAACTATTTTGATGCTATTACTGAGTACACAATACAAAATTTCAAGGTCTTGAAAATATTGGAATAAAGAGATATTTCAATAACCTTTTGCTTAAGCTGAAAGGTTCGGCTCCTTCAATCATTCCTCAAAATTCATACTGTGCAGACCTGGAATAAGCTTTTAGTTGTGCTTCTCTACACTTCCTCCAGCACTGCTGTGTTGATTTTGCAGCCCAGAGACTAAAACTACACACAGTACTTCATTGGTCAGATTTATAAAACTTGTGTATGCACAAAAAGAAAAAGAGGCTAAAAATGTGCAAACGTAGTTTTCCGGGCAAACGTCAGCATTTATAACAGAAAACTCAACAGGAGATCTTCTGTATATTAATGGCAGCTCTGACCCATCCGTATGCAACTTTCCAGAGAAACTGGCAAATGATGAGACCCTTGATAAAGTAGGGAAATGCACCGAAACCAGCTAAATGACAACTTGCATGCATAAGAAATCAGATTACCAAGCCAATTGTGAAATGTGCATTGACATGACAAAGATATTCAACACTTCTGAGGTGTAATATGATCTACAGACTCCATTTTAGTTCCCTTTAAGAGGGCCAATTCTATGCATTTGCACCAAAGACCTTTTTTGCTTTTTTATCAGTTTATATTAGCTATTTGTTGTCACTTCTTAGGGAATGGACCGACAGGTCTGCAATATCTCAGCCAAACCCTCACTTCATCTTTGCCGCTGTGCTGGAAGACATTAACCAGCTGAGAAGACGCTACATTCAGCTTTTGTTTGGTGTGGGTGTACGTACATAAAACATAACATGTTTCTGCCAATATAAAAAGGCAACTTGCAGCAGTGTCCAGTTTTCTTAATGTAATCAGAGCAAGTAATTGCACTCATATTACAATAAGGGCACCCAGTAAGAACTAGGATATTTTTTTAAATAACTGTAAGGAGTGATATTTCATTAACACACAAGTCATCTATGATGCCAAGATGAGACAACATCATGGCTTAGTGGCCTGGGTCAGCTCATGATTAGTTTATGTTGAGGCAAAGTGCTTTCGTCAGACAACCAGTCAGTGCCTCATCATCTATGAACCTCACCGCACATCACTGATAATCTTATGCCTCCACAATACATTGGTGTAACTTCTGTTCAAATGTAACAGGTGACAGTTGAGCAGGTCACCATCTATTCCAGAAGGCATCCACATGCCTATTAAACCTTCTAAACTCCTCAGTCTTGACATGATTTACTGTACATGTGGCACGGGAAAAACTTCTGTGTTTCTTTACTGGATAAAGGATACTTAGGACAAACTGTATACAAATGTCCATCCTAATGCAGTTTGTATTTTTACAGATCAACAAAGCCAGCCAAAACAGAATTCAGAAAATAACAGGGAGATGGTACGTAATACGATATTGTCAATGAATTAGAAATGTACTTTAAAAGGAGAAAAAAAGTGTTATATAATCAATAATCTCATAATGGTCTAACCTGTTTAGTCCTGAACAGGGTCGTGGGGGTCTTCTGGAGGCTATTCCAGCTAGTATAAGGGTGCAAGGCAGGAACAAACCTTGGACAGGGTGCCAGTCCATCACAGGGCACACACAGAACCATCAACCCCAACCACAGACTGGGGCCAATTTAGGATTGCCAATTCATTTAGCCTGCATGTCTTTGGACCATGAGAGGAAACCCACACAGACATAGGAAGAACCCTGGCCTCCTTACTGCAAGGCTGCAGCACTACCACCATGCTGCCCTTAATCATGTAATGGTGAATTTTATAATAAAGTTGATGTATAATTTAAATCAGAATCATTACTTTAAACAAAAAGAATAACATTACATATGTGTGATTAACAAACAATACATAATATAACCATGCCACAGCAAAATTGTCAGGGTCCTACAACATCATATTATAAATTACACTTGGAATTTGGCTAATAGCAAATTAAAAATAATTTACATTAATTTATACAACCTTACACTGCCAGAAAGTCCACAATAAAACCGATTCACATACATTTGTAATAGCAGATTTTGGTAAATTCTCTATTTTTTTATATTTTTGCTTTTCATTTCTAAATTAAGAGAAAACTGCCAAACAAACTAAGAAATGCACATGTTTCAGCTTTTATGTATTTGTAAAGTGATTTTTGGTTGCATTTACTGTGGAGGGCACTAAAAGTACATGTTTACATTGTTTAAAAAATGAAAGCAATACTGAAATATCAACTTATTAATTAATTGGCTCGAATATCAGGTTTTCAATTATAATTGTGGTATAATTACCTCACTTTTCTAAAACACATCTCAACAAATAACATTCAGGAGTGGGAAGGTGCAATAAAAATATTCCAACCATTATATGTAATATTATATACCAGTAATGGCACACTGTACGATAATGTGTAGTGAATACACTTGACTTATAGTTTTCATACTCATGTTCTCTGTACGTTTATCATTTGTTTGCCCAGAGGTTGATGCGATTGCTGCTTCCTGAGCAGCTCTTCTTTTTTCCACCCTAGCGTCCCTCTTCTTCTCTTCTTTCGTCGGTATCTTTTCACGTTAAAACTGATTAAGTCAGTGTTTGTGTTGCAATTACTTAGTATGTTTTCTTTATTTTTCACTGAAGCTGGCACGTAAGTCTTCAATCTGCCTCAAGAATGATTTAAGATATGAAGAGGGAGGGGAAGTGATGGTGAAAGGTGGTCGGGATAAGAACAGTGCCCGTACACATGTGCCACACAGTCTCCCTGCTGGCCGCTGCTGAGAGTTGATTCTACAATAAAATAAAAATAAAAATAAAAAAAGAAATAACCTTGGAGGTCAATCATCACCCTGAAAGCAGACAGTAGACGTCACATAGTATATGTATACCAAATTTCAGGTCACTAGGTCAAATGGTTTGCAAGCTACAGGTGATTTAAAATCCTGGACAGACAAACGGACAGCCATGGTAGCATATTATATAAGAAGATTATAATATGTTAACATTATTTAATTTAATAATAAAGCTAATTATTGTGGCCCTGTGATGGACTGCAGCATTGTTCAGGACTGATTTCTACTTTGTGCGGGTGTTGCAGAAGGCTCCAGGCTTCTGACTCGAAATTGGATTGAGTATGTTTGAGAGTATTTTATGATTTTTATTGAATGTAAAGCAAGTGTAGAGCATAAAATAAATTTTAAAAGTAATTAGGCTTAATGACTTAGCTATGCTGTGTCTCTGCTGTATCTGGTATACAGTATTACTTTAAAAGACAAATACAAAATATCAAGTTAAAGTACATGTGCTCACTTTCACAAGTAACAGTGACTAAATAAATACGTTGATAAAAATGTGTAAGTGAAAATGATAATGGTAATTATATATGTATATATTGTGACAGATAGGGGGCGCTCTCGCTTCCTTGAACCCCAGTCCACGACTCCAAACACCAGGTAAAAGTCCAATAATAGACTATTTAATTGCCACAGTGCACAAAACACCCTCTCCTCCACTATACTCATAAACAAATCACAAATACTACAATAATACAATCCTCCACTCCCAGACGCGTTGCCACCCTTCCACCCAGCTCAGCTCGCCGTCTGGGAGCTCTCACAGTCCTTTTATATTCCCTGACCCGGAAGTGTTCCCAATCCCAGTCCATGTGACTCTCAATCACTTCCGGGTCAGGTACAAGTCCTTTCTTTTCACCCCGGAAGCTCGTCGCTCTTCCTCTAACTCACTTCCGGGTTATAGGGCACGAAGAGGTCTTCGGTCCTCCCTGCAGCTCCCTCTTGCGGCCCCTGTGGTATCCAGCAGGGTCTTGTATAAAAACTACATGTCCCATGACTCCCTGCTGGTCTTCGGGGCACCTCCATACTGCAGGGAGGGCTCCATCTGGCGGCCTGGGGGTATTGGCCGGGATGACAAGCCGGCCACATCTCACAATATATACGTATATATATATATATATACACAGTGACAGTGTGTATACTGCACATATATATATATATATATATATATAGAGAGAGAGAGAGAGAAAGAGAGAGAGAGAGATTTTCTGCCTTACACTTTATTGAGATGACGACCCTCAAGACCCTAAAATGGATTAGGCATGTTTTAGTTATGTTGTGGTTAACATGCTCAAATCTACTATTTCATACAAACTAATTTCTTCTATTTTTGTGTTTAGACAAGCTTTTCACCTTCTTCGAGTGAGTCCAACAGGAATACAGAATTTTCTCAACCAAGAAGAGAAAATTCTGAAATGGAAGAGCAGATTTCAGTTCATGAATATGAAAACTCATCAGTCTTTGTCTCTGCAGCACAAGGTGAGGACAGTTGCAGGGCTTTAAAATATGAAGGCATCTTTTCTGAAGTTCAGCTCTAGGCTGATCACTGTGGTTGCAGGCTTTTTTTCAAAATCGGTTTCTTATTCCTGCTTTTAATTGAACTCCGTATTTAATTACTTATCTGTAGTCAGAAGACACTGGAGTGTATGATTTACTTTTAGAACAAATTAAAGATTTGTATTTTCTGTACAATCTTAACAAGAAATGAAAGAATAGTACTGAATTTACTGTTAAAATTTCTGCATGAAGTGAGCAAACATAGTTCTGAATGTATTAACTGACAAAATAAAGATACAATAGGAGTCATGTCAAAAGTAGATTTTGGTTGAAATGAAAACCAGCATACACTTTGGGCCCGTAGGACCAAACCTGACAATATCAACATCAACATTTATTTACTGTATAAAGCACAGTGCTGATAAAAGTGCTTGACAAATAGCAAAATAAATATTAACATTAAAAAAGAGGGAGAACTGGAAGAATCCTAACTGGATGAGAATGAAAATTAAATTACAATTGTTTATAAGTATTTAGACGTTCAAATAGCAAAATTCAAAATCCTACTTAATAATATTGTATGTGGTCTGATGGCTGAGAAACAGAGAAATACTAAAGCTATGACTTTTGATGATGTCTGAAAATATAAACCTCTTAGTGTTCTGAAACTAAAATGACTGCCCAGGCACCATCCTGGCATTTTACAGAACTGAACTGTGATAAAGGAATTTAATATGATCCGTGTATGCTGCAGAATCCTAGAAGGTTTGATGGTAGAGTTATCATCATAGCAGTTGTACTCTTCAACCTCTCCATCATCAAAGGTGAGCTCTGAATATTTTGAGAAGGTTACAGTGTTGCAGAGTATCGCCAGAACACAGCAGTTAGAGAAACATGGACAAATGAAGCTATTAGTAACTGGAAACAAATTAGTTATAAATATTGAGGACCGTCTACTAGTCATATAAAAGCAGCCAGGCTCACTGCTGTAAACTACTGCAAACCCTAACTCTTAAACCATATAAAAGAAATACACTACCAATAAACAACTTGCTTCATTTTCCTGTATGAATGTTCCAAATAAATATAACCTCCTTCATCTGTTTTAACAAATCAATTCTATAAAAAATGTTACAGATTATTATTTGTATATCATTTGAGCAATGGACATTGTCTTTCTAATGTGATTTAAAGGTTACGTTTGGTATTTTTCAAGTCAAAGTTATGTCTTCACAGGTATGGTATTGATGCATTTGTCACACAAAATTGTGCTCTAAAGTTGAGCAATGCTATGTGACCGGTTACCTTAAGTTTCCAAAATTACAGAAACTTCTTCAATACAAATATCAAAGACATTTTTGTAATGGAGCATCCCCATCTTTCTTAGATGCACTTTTTATCAGTGGCAGCCTATACTGATGTGATCTGCTGCTTCCAGATAATTCTGATTAAATCCTACTTTGAAATTGGAGACATTTTGGACTTCACTTAATCATTATAATGTTCTTACTTTAAGGCTGTGTTATTTTCCAGATTTTAAGGCTAGAGTCACTGATTAAAAAACAGTCGCACAATCGGCAGTAGCAAGCCACCGTGATCGGGTCGATTATGCTTACAGTGTCCCAAAATCTCTAAATGGAGGTCAGCGAAATAGTTGTAACAACCCTTCAGCAAACATTGTCTGGCCATGGAGCCACTGCATGCATAAAGGTGAAGTTGGAGGAATGCAGAAGAATTCAGTAGAGCTCCACAATGTATGTTCAAGATACTGTAGAAGATAAAAGCTTATACTTCTTTAGAACTGCATTTTATTCATTAATCACATCAATTTTATTTGTTTCTTCCTCCAGAGAATCAGTGAGGAGCTGAAGCCTTTAGGCATAATGTCTCCAATTTTCAGTGGAAGAGCAAAGCTTGATGGATGATTGTTATTGTCAGAAGGGCCTCTTTTTCCATGTCTGTACAATAATAAAATGATATAAAATGATATAAATATGTGTTTGACACCTAAGAAGAACATGTAGCCCTTTTGGTCCATAGAGGTTATTGCTTTAACCAAACAAAATCTGCTATACAGTTGTTATGTGCATGTGTTAAATTGTTTCTTCTTGTATGACACTCCTAAACTGCTCTGTGGTAGTAGTCAGATTGAAGAATGATACATAAAATTAACAATAAGCAATAAAAGAAACTTATCACTATGAGTGAGTAAAATTTCCAAGTGGTAATAAGTAGTGACTTCATCATTTCTTTTTGGTCAAATAGTAATTACAGATGGCATGACTTTTTTAGTTAGTAGAAATGACTTTTAAATATTTTTCCTTTAAAATTGATTTTTCCTACCTGTTATAAAAAGTGCACTATGAAAAAATGTTAAATTAATTCCATCATCTATCTATTCATCCATCGATTTTTGGACCAGCTAAATAAAGTTCAAGATCACAGGGGTCAGAACCTCTCAGCATCATTAGACGTAAGCCCCCAGAGATGGGCTGCCACTTCCTCAACTGGCACCCTTACAGACACACTCAGTCACAGAGGGGTAATTTAACCAATACATTCACACAAATTGCTTGACTTTAGGATGAAAGAGGTCACTACAGTATATAAGGAGACCCTGCAAATACGTAGTTGACGAGAGAGTACAAAATTGACGGGGCCCTGTATTCTGTGGTCAGGAGGCAATAGTGCTATAAGCACCAATGTGCTGCTTTGTATTCCATTATCATTTAACTTCAGTACATGAAGTGGTGCAAAGAAAAAAAAAGTTATGGTTAACAAACAAGAAAACCATTTAACATTTTTAATTGACAGAGAAATGTTTAACTGGCCTGAAAAAAATTACTGTAAAACAAAATGAGTCCCACAATATCAACTGTTATTATTTGCATGCAATCCATTCTTCCTTCTGGTGTTATCTTCTTAAATTGTCTGTGTAACTTTTTCTTAATCCGCTCCGCTTTCTCTTCCTTATATAGTATGAAAGGTTTGCATAATGGATGTTAAGTAGGCTTCAATTTTCAAGAATTGTTTTGGTTATTTGAATTAGATTGTAAAGGGCAAAAAGTGTAATTTCAGTGAGAAGCAGTGCCATTGTACTTAAGTGACATCCCTGACATGAAAATGGAGCCTTCCTAAGAGAAAGGGGCATGTTGTATAATGGCTGCAGTGTGAGGGGTTTTGTTATGGTTTCTTATAGTGTTTCATTTATTAATTTAATAGGAATTGTTTTAATATTTAGATGTAAATGTGTTTTGTATCACAGGGCATGCAGGAAATGAGGCCTTGTACTTGTTTTGTATTACAGCAAAATAAACTTTTATGTATTCTATAAAACGTTTTGTGGCCTCAGTCCTCAACCTAAAATCAAAACACAAAGGTCTACCCGAGACGGGGGTGACATTTGCACATTTGATTTCAATGACTATAAATTTACCTGGCATTGGCTGGTATTGGCTTGTATGTGACTGTGTCTCGCCCTAGACTGGCACTTAGTCTTGTCCCGCCTAGTGCAGTGAACCCATAGCTACATTTCATAAATTAATATACAAACTGTTGTTTAATATTTTCTTGTGTAATATTATATTTCAGATGGAGGGAAAAAGACTCCAAACATATCAATATGTCACTGTTTAATACTTGCTCAGCAACCAGCTGTGATGAAATGTATGTCATAAAACTTTAGCTATTTACCGCATGGTCCATTGCCATCTAGTGGTGATTTAGCAGGATAGGTTATTGTTTGTTGTTTCATTGAAACAGGTAGGAGAAATTGGTTAAATGTGAATTTAACTTCCATTTAATAATGTTATAGGCAGAAAAATATCAAATGTTTTCAACTTTACTTCCATATTTAATGTGAATGAATTTGGTACACGGTACAACACCCTAGTACTATTAAAATACAATAAAGTTTTCTTTTTGTGAATGTATTTTTGTATTTTGTGTTTAGTGAGAAGTCAAGCAACACCTTTTATTGGCTAACTGAAAGATTAAAATATGCTAGCTTTTGAAGCAATCATGTCTGAAGAAGGGGCCTGAGCTGCGTCGAAAGCTTGCATATTGTAATCTTTTTAGTTAGCCAATAAAAGGTGTCATTTTGCTTGACATTGACCTATAACTCTAAAGTACAAATATCCATAAAAGTAATTAACAATTCACTTTTAAGTCTAAAATATACAAAAACTTGACCTTTGACCTCAAAATATCATGAAATATTATGAATCTTTTCAATACATCAGACCAAAAAGCCACACGGCTGCTGCTATCCTGTCAACTGAGTCAAGGCAGACTGTTTCACAATGGAAACAAGGGCAATCACTGAATTCCAAAAACAAAACAGCTCTAACAATCACTGAATGATTTTCTCCTTGCTTATATATGATTGCAAGGAAGCAAGATGGAAGTAGTGAATGCATCCAGGAATATAGGACTACTGCACCTTTGCATTTAGAAAAAAGCTGGCTTTGTGGAGGAATAACTAATCTTCACCAAATGCACTGAGCTACTGTAGTATGAGGTTTAATACAAACACCAGTCTATTCATAAGTCAATTGAGATGCTTCTGCACACTTCCATCTACCCATTGATTTTCTGAACTTCACTAAAGGGGCTATCACAGTAGTATTAAGCCAAAAATCATCCATAAATAAGATGCCAGTCCACTGCAGGATACACTCATGTATACCACTCAAACATACACACAGGGCCAGTTTAGAGACAACATGAAAATCTATAGGGTGTTCAAGGAAATCAGGGTACCTGGAGAAAACCACAGAAGATACAGGGCCAGAATTTGAAGTCCAGTGTATGGAGCCATAAGACAATTTCAGTTATCACTGCAAGTTTCTGCTGTATTCCATAGCTGCTGGGTTTAGTTTACCTGTGATTCCAAAAAAGGAAGAGTTAGTTCAGTAAAACAGATGGATCAAAGGAAAATGGCTATTTATTTATTATTCTGTTGAACTTAAATTGATCATCAGACCAAAATTGATACCATACAGAGTATCATTCATTCCTATAATTTATAAAACATTCCAAGCCTCTTATACCTACGATGTGTTTAAAAGACTTGTGAGTAATGTATACAAGTATTACTTGATGAAGGTAGTGCGAGTGAAAATTAAATGCCTCCTGTAGGATAACATTAGCATCTCAACTCTGTGAATTTACAAGAGAAATACATTAGTTAAGATATATTCCATATTGTACTGCTTATTCCAGTATTATTATGGAGCAAAGCAGGAATCAGTCATGAACAGGTTTGCCGTCCATCAGAGGGCACAAACTCTTACACTCACACACTCATGCTGGACCAGTTTACACTCACTGGCCAAGTTGAGCATAATGTGAAAGTACATGGTCTACAGAGAAAGTGAGCAGACTATAATTTGAACCCAGGACTCGGGAGCAGCAGTTCTGTCCACTGTTTACAGGAGACTTGCTGTTTTCAAATGTCCTATTTCTTGAAGAAATTAATATTTCATCTGATCATGTCTTTGAATGTGTTGTACCCAGCAGACTATAGATAGATAGATAGATAGATAGATAGATAGATAGATAGATAGATA
>JANRMT010028174.1:59825806-59876377 GCA_026402145.1 Polypterus bichir lapradei | reverse complement strand
AACAACTTGGCAGGTGGGCCGTGGCACCAATTGCCACATTTGAGTACTGAGAACAGAAACAGAATAGGCGAGGGTTAGTAACAAATTATAACAATCATGTTACTTACGTTTTAGTGCTAATGACTAACAACAGAGATGCAGTCTGCACAGTTAATCAGCAGCTCTAGTCAGGATATGCTAAACTGAAGTAGTGAGTCTTCAGCCGAGATTTAAAGGCTGAGATCGAGGGGGCATCTCTGATAGAAGCAGGAAGACCATTCCACAATTTAGGGGCCCTGTAACTAAAAGCTCAACCTCCCACTGTTATTTTATTAATCCTTGGAATCATAAGCAGACCGGCATCTTGAGATCTTAATGTGCGCTCAGGTTTGTAAGTCATGATAAGTTCAGACAAGTAAGCCGGACCTTGGCCATTTAATGCTTTATATGTTAAAAGGAGAATTTTGAAATCTGCCCTAAACTTAACTGGGAGCCAGTGTAAGGATTTAAGAACTGGAGTTATGTGTTCATATTTTCTTGTTCTTGTAATAATTCTTGCAGCCGCATTTTGGATTAACTGGAGGCTGTATAAAGAACAGTTTGAACATCCAGTGAACACCGCATTGCAGTAGTCAATCCTACTAGAGATAAATGCATGAATTAATTTCTCACAATCCTGTTTATTTAGAAAGCACCTTAATTTCCTAACATTTTTAAGATGGAAGAAACATGTTTTGGACAACTTTGTAATATGTGCTTTAAATGACATGCTAGAATCAAAGATAACTCCTAGATTGCGGGCTGATTCAGTAAAATTAATTGGGATTCCAACTGAGTTAAATGATGGCAAAATATTGCTGTGATCAGCGTCATTCCCTACAACAATTAACATCTCTGTTTTATCTGTATTTAAAGACAAGTAGTTCTCATTCATCCACTCCTTTAATTCACTAACACAACTAATTAAAGACAAGATCGGAGAAAATTCATTTGATTTAAATGAAAGGTATAACTGGGTGTCATCTGCATACGAGTGAAAATTAACATTATGTTTCCTAATGAGAGATCCCAGTGGAAGCATGTAAAGTGAAAACAGTAAAGGTCCCAGTACTGAGCACTGCGGGACACCATATTGAACTTCTGTGTATAATGATGGAGTACTGTCAGCACATTTCTGTACGTATTGGAATCGATTTGATAAATAAGAACTAAACCAAGCGAGCACGGGGCCTGTAAGCCCAACATCATTTTCTAGCCTGTGCAGTAAAATAGAATGGTCAATGGTGTCAAATGCTGCACTTAAATCTAACAACATAATTACAGTGGAGTTTCCTTCATCAGAGGATATCAGAATGTCATTTACAACCCGTGTTAGTGCCGTTTCTGTACTATGACCAGTGCGGAAACCAGACTGGAATTTCTCAAATAAATTGTAATGCGTAAGGTGTGACTGAAGCTGACTGGCGACTACTTTTTCTAGTATTTTAGAGAGAAATGGTAAATTTGAAACAGGCCTATAATTATTTAGTATGTGTGGGTCTAGGTCTGACTTTTTAAGTAATGTTTAATGACTGACACTTTTAGTGCATCAGGTACGGTGCCATGCAGTAATGAACTATTGATAATGGTTAAAATAGGCGCTGCAAGAACATCCATGGCACTTTTTACTAGTTTTGTTGGCACTGGATCTAGGGAACAAGTAGTGGGCTTCATTTTAGTAATTAAAGTTAAGACTTCCTGCTCAGTTACAGGATTAAAATTACTAAAGTGCTGAATGCAATGTGCGGCAGGGTCTGCTAAGCTAGTATTTGGTTTGTACTGTGATGCTGAGATCTGGGATCTTATATTTTTAATTTTCTCATTGAAGAAATTCATAAAGTCTGTACTGCTAATATCTGTTGGTATTTGGCACTGTTGATCTGAATTCCCATTTGTTAATTTAGCCACTGTTCTAAACAGTACCCGAGGATTTTTATTATTGCTATCTATTAATGTAGAATAGTATTCTGAGCGAGCTTTAAAGAGGGCTTTTTTTATATTTATTAACACTCTCTGTCCATGCAATTTGAAACACATGTAACTTTGTTGTTCTCCATCTGCGCTCCAGTTTTCGACACTCTAATTTAAGAGCTCGAGTATTTTCATTAAACCAGGGAGAGTTTCTATGTGCTTTGATCACTTTTGTTTTAAGGGGAGCCACTGTGTCCAGAGCATCTCTCAATGTCACATTATAATGTGATGTTAGCTGATCTAAATTGTTTTCCACGTTTACATTTGATGTTAACTGATCTAAATGGTTTTCCACAATTACACTCGACTTACTCAAGGTATCTATAAATTTTGAAGCAGAATTACAATCTAGATGTCGCACTGTCTTTGTTTTAATCTGTGAGTGCGTTGGCATGGGCAGAACTAAATCAAATGTAATTAAGAATTGATCGGAAATTACTTCATTTAATGGAGTAATATTTAAATTTTGAATTTCAACTTTGTAAGTTATAATTAAATCTAATGTGTGGTTATGATTATGAGTTGGACCTTTGACAATCTGACAAAATCCTACTGAATTTAACAAATAAGTAAAACGTTTGCTAAAAGTGTCAGTTTCCACATCAATGTGTACATTAAAATCCCCCATCAGTACTACGTGATCATAATTTATAGCCAAATCAGATAGAAGGTTGCTAAATTCAGTCATGAACAATGAATATGGCCCTGGTGGTCTGTAGACTAGCACTATAATTGTGTTGGAATCTGTTTTAATATTTAAAATGAATACCTCAAAGGATGTAAAGTTGCCTAAATTTTTAGAAGTGATTTGCATTTTGTTACAATGAATTATTCCAAGGCCTCCTCCTCGACCAGAATCTCTAGACTTATGAAGGAAAGAGTATCCATCTGGTGACGCCTCTGCTAGGGGAACAGTGTCACATTTACTAAGCCAGGTTTCAGTGAGAAGACACAGATCAGATTTTGTACTTAATATAATATCATTTACCAAAACAGTGCCAAGAGAGCGAATGTTCAATAAACAGCATTTAAAACTGCATGATTTTTTCTGAACTGGTGATATATTTTTTGTTTTAATTTGAAGTAAATTTCTATTACAGATGCCCCTGGTGGAGGGTCTGGTTTTATCCCTTGGTCTAATTATACACCTTATTTTTTGGTTATCAATTAATTTAAGGTTTGTATTAAGACTAAATTTACTGGATGCCCCACAACAGGGATTATGGGTAACAGCTTCAGGAAAATAACAGGTGGGATAAACAACAGCCTGTGATTTAAGATCATATGACTGCGGCCTGGATGGTGCTCTAATCAGTCAAGCAGGCAGTTTTGCTGCCATATTTTGGGATAATACATAAGATCCCCTCCAGTTAGGATGAAGACCATCTCTTCTGAAAAATCCAGGCCTTTCCCAAAAATCATCCCAATTGTTCACAAATGCTATGCTTTTATTTGCACACCAGGTTTCTAGCCAGCAGTGAAAGGAATGCAATCTGCTATAAATCACATCCCCTCTATATAATCTTGGTAAGGGACCAGATACAATTAAATTCCGACATTTTCTTTTACCTTTGGTGCATAGAGAGATGAAGTTCCGCTTTAATACCTCAGATTGCTGTAAATAAATATCATTAGTGCCGACATGCAGCAATAAGTTAGATACTTCATCGTCGGCAACACGGTCCAATGCGGCCTCTATGCCAGAAATCTTGACCCCTGCGAGGCACTTAACATTAACTGCTGGTTTAACATAGTTTGGAATTCTAACATTCCGCACTATGGAATCGCCAATTATGAGCACTTTATTATTCTCAGTTTCCACAGGCGCGCTGCGGAGAGCTGAGAATCTGTTCTGAGTCCAAATTGGTGACCTGGGTGCCGGGGGACTATATTTTGGATTCTTAGACCCCCGTCTTACTGTTGCCCACTCGCCCAGTGGCTGAATTGGTGCTGCTGATTTCGGCTGCGCACTGACTACAGTGGGACCTGGAGAGACTGAAGCCGAATCAGAAGTAGCCAAATTGTCTAAACAAACCGAGTCGATCCAATTTTCGGTTTGCCTAATCGCTATCAGATTCCTAACGCGGTCCTCCAATTCGCGTATTTTCCCGACCAACTCTAAATTAACTAAACACTTTTGGCAGGTGAAGCTATCTACACTGTCGGCCAGAAAACCTGAACTGTACATACTGCAGGACACACAACATATAAACGCGCCCTCAACGGGCAGAGAGCAGATAGAACTTACGTTAAGTGTTGAAGTCATCTTTGCTGTTTTTATAGGTGCTTCGGCGCTTTCCGTGTTCAGCTGAATCGCTACGAGACCGTCAGCTTTAAGTTTCCACCACCAGCTGAGCGATCGACTTTAATTTCTTACTGCCGGTTATTTCTACTGGTCAGCTGCCGGCTTTACCTCTGGTGAACTTGCTCGGGTGCTTGCGAAGGGCTATGTGCCTGTGGGAGATGCCGCTGCTCTCTGCTTCCGCTCGGTGATCCGCTCTCTGCTTCCGCTCGCTGATCCGCGATATTTAACATCTGGAGCAGACCAATCAAAAAAAAGTATAATAACTGTATGAACAAAGATGACAGCTGTGGCCGGGTGCAGGAATGACAGCTCTGCAAACTGTAAAAATTTGGGGTGCCAAGCAGTCATCCTGTTTATTGTCCAACACAAGAACCAAAATCAATGTTCTTTGGTGTGAACAGACTGCAAAGCAAGAATTAAACTCAAAACAAAGTAGTCTGGCTGGTGAACCAGTAACAAGGTGACTACTTTGAGCTGAGCTCCATCCAGAAAGTTGCTCTTGACAGAAATCACTCCCCTTTCCAGAAAGCTTGTGGTTTTATGGTGAATGAACCTGATGGGGCGGATTATCAACACTGTGGGGAAACAAGGAGATGACACTGTTAGTGATAGCACTCTCTGTCATTCTGGCAGGTTATTACATAATTTGACAGAGCCTCTTATAAGGTCCTCTGACGCACATGCATGACACAATATATGATGCAAAGATTTTATCAAATGTACTTTCATAACCATATGTTATATCAACTCTTAGTGGTTTGAACATTTAAAAGAACTTTAGGACTATGGTAAAACCTTGTCTTATGCCAATGGTCATGTTAGTTGCTTGTATAATTCAAATTTTGCAGGGTAGACACCTTGTTAACAGTTCATCAAACTGCATAGCTATTGCCCCAGTCAAAGTGGCTCTGTCTTTCTAGTAAGGATACAGTACACCTTGTAACACAGGAACATTCAGGGTCTGTGATGTGCTGTTCATAGAGGCGGTGCTCTGGATAGGAGCAGTGACTCTGTGGTCTTCAGTCCAGCTCTTAAACAACTAGGCCATGATTGCTGCCATATATTGCATAGAATGGTTAACCATTTCTATGCACTTGTCTTAGTCTCCTTATTAAATGTCACATACTGTCATTTAACAAGAATAACAGAACTTAAAAAAAAACAAAACATTTTAATAGATTTAGGTTGCTTCCACTTTCTAGCTTCAAACCTTATGATTGGTTTTGGTGGTTTTGGTCATGGTTGCACATACATGTCTGTGTGTGTATAAAATTAAATAACTTAAAGCAAAAAAGTGTTTTATGACTAATTGGCTCAGTTTACCCATTCTTTTTAAAGAATTTACATTTCTTTTACACAACCCAGGTCTATTTTTAGAGATGAGACCACCAAGAAAACCCATGTGTCATAAGACGAGTCATCAAATAAAAAAAGATGTGCATTAGGTAAATTTCCATGGGGTAAAATCACACAAGAGCTAAAAAAGTTGAATTTCTTCTCTTTCGGTTCTTTTTTAAATCTGATGGAACACTGCAGTTTTACATTAGTATTCTTCAACATATTTCAGAACAGAAGAATTGTTTTGAACTTGCCTGACTTTAATATATTAAAGATATATTACATATTACACAATTATGATGTACCTGTGTTTCCAATGAGTTTCTTCTTAATTCACTATGACATGTTAGATGTTTTGAGAGTGAAGTGATTACCATTGAGGAAATCTGTTATTGTGATTTGCTTCACATATCAAAAACATTCATTTTAGGTTAATGGGTGACTCTAAACTAACTAAGTATAAGTGAGGGTAAAAGAAAGGCTCATAGGCGCTGCCTTCCCATAAACCTCAAAAATGGTTTAAGTAGATTCAGTAAAATGACAGATTAATGGACTTGTGATGCAGAAGTTATTTCGGATAATGAAAAAAATCAGCTAAATAAATACATGTAAAATGAAGATTAAATCCTTTAGTAGCATCACTGATTTCATGCCAGAGATTGTGTTTGTGATAAAAAAAAACACCAAACCTACTCCTTCCATCTTGTATGCATTTTACAGTACAATTTACAGCTGTGAATTTGTGAATTTCCCCTTGGGATTAATAAAGTATCTATCTATCTATCTATTACAGATTACATATTGTTCCTTCCTTATTTATAACATAACTTTAATTTCCTTCATTCTCTTTTGAACCTATTTAAATACAAATAACCATCACAGAGTGGCACTTAATCAGGCAGCTAAAGGATTCAAGCCAATTAAAATTTTAAATTACATTTAATCAATATAATTAATTTAATTGCTGTATTTTGAATTTTAAACAAAACTTGACATTTAAACCATAACCTCACTATAAGAGATTTCAAAAATAGGCAGAACTTGTTTGGGCTTTGAAACCCTCAAATTAATTTTATAGCAGTAGGAACCGACTGATCTTACACTGAACTGTAACTCATGTACCTTCACATCCCTAAAATGAATTTCTGGCTACACAGGGTAAATACAATACATATAACTCAGCCAAAAGCCTACAATAATAAAAGTGTTAAATTTACTGAAGGCTAGGATTGCTTTGAAAAATTAAGGAAACATTACTAAACAGAAAACTCTAATTCATTACTAATCCAAATTTTGGAAATGTACAAAAGCATTATTGAATGGATCCTGTAGAATTTGCCAAGAAAAATATGACCTTAAGGGCACCAGCTGTAAATTGTACTGTAAAATGCATACAAGATGGAAGGAGTAGGTTTGGTGTTTTTTTTATCACAAACACAATCTCTGGCATGAAATCTGTGATGCTACTAAAGGATTTAATCTTCATTTTACATTTATTTATTTAGCTGATTTTTTTCATTATCCAAAATAACTTCTGCATCACAAGTCCATTAATCTGTCATTTTACTGAATCTGCTTAAGTCATTTTTGAGGTTTATGGGAAGGCAGAGCCTATGAGCCTTTCTTTTACCCTCACTTATACTGAGTTAGTTTAGAGTCACCCATTAACCTAAAATGAATGTTTTTGATATGTGAAAGCAAATCACAATAACAGATTTCCTCAATGGTAATCACTTCACTCTCAAAACATCTAACATGTCATAATGAATTAAGAAGAAACTCATTGGAAACACAGGTACATCATAATCGTGTTTTGCAGTACTGACCGTGGAGAAAAAGTCACTGCTGGTTATCAGTCTAACAACATACTTAAACCATTCATCCATCCACCTTCCTAACTCACTATCCAAGGCGTGGTGCAGTTGGAGTCTATCCCAGGGTGAACACACACACACACACGCACACACACGCGCACACACACACACACATTCACACACAGGCCAATTTAGAAACGCCTATCCACCTAACCTGCAGGTCTTTGGACTGTTAGAGGAAACTCATGCAGACACAGGAGAAACATGCAAACCATGTTTTTTAATATCTTTACTGGTTTGGTTAATTTCATTTTCTCTTATTTTGTATGTAAAGTAGTTTCAGAAATACCCAATAGTGTGTTTTCATTAAAATAATAATACAGATTATAGCTTGCTTTTCTTGTTTTTCCTGTTCCACTTAATAAATTTAGCTTGTTGCAATTTTATTGCTTTTAATAAATCAGATATTCACAGACAATAAACATGTTATTAGCTGTGTTAGTAAAAATATCATTATAAATAAGAAAAGCGTCAATCCTTTGGCTCAGCACGGCGCCCAATCCTGGGTCCAAAGTATCAGTCTGGAGGAAAAAGGCAAAGAGAAATGATGAGATATTATCACAGGTGCTGAAGTAATGGCCTTCCTAAGGTCACAGAGTGTAGCCTCCACGTTGTCATCCCATACCTCTATATTAGGAGCATGCTTTTTGGTAAGATCTGCCACAACTGTTTATGAGAAGCAGGGTACAAATTGACAATACTAGCCCACGAACCCCAAGAAAGCTGGTACCTGTTCTTGGATCATGGATATGGTCAATTTAAAATGTCAGTAACTTTACAACACTGTGGTCTGACTTTTCCAAATCCCACTGTGTAGCCTTCATTTGGACTCCATTGGTCCAAAAACTTTTTTCAGATTTACCTAAGGCCTGGCTTCACATATTGAATGTGCAGCACGAGTTCCTCCAAAGATTAGATGACGACCTCTTCCAAATACGCAGTACTATAGGCATTATGGGCATAGGACTTTATTCACCAAATGCTGTAAGGTGGCCGGTACCCCTTACAACCAAAATAGGAGGACACAACACTGCCAGTGTCCATTGGGGGTGCTAAAAGCAGTCTTCTCCTTGGAGGATTCCATTAAAGGAATTTGCCAATACCCTTTTGTCATGTCAAGAGTGGTCGAATATTGAGCCAAGATCATCCCGCTCTCGACTAGGGCTTAAACACAGTGTGGATACAACTTTAGGCAGGTTTGTCGCATCTATGGCCTGGCAGTCTGACTTCACAGGTGTAGCATATACTTGACTGCTTTTCTTGTTAGATTAGTACCAGCCGAGTAAGACGAGGTATGGGGAATTGCGCATTGCTGACATATACCACCAGGTTTCGCCATGGACACAGGTAATAAATTTAGATCACGTGCACTGTCATTCTGAAGTATGGTCAATCAAAAACGGAACATCTGGACTATGTATTTATTTTAAGAAGTATAAAGCAAATATTGAAGCCCAAGTGGAAATCAAGTCGAGTTGCAAATCTTTTTTAATGTTGTTGAAATTAGTCAAAACTCATGAATTTCATGACTCAAGTAAGACTCCAGTCCATGTCATGTGACTTGAGTCCACAACTGTGGACTACATTCTGATATAGCATGTTTGGCGTTGTTAATTTATTTTCCATTTTTGTTTAGATATGCAGTGAGAAGATGGATACTGTGTAGTCTCACCCATGGTTCTGCTGTTATCAGTGTTGTCAGATAAATGTACTGTTTCAAGAGTACTGACTACAGCAATCTGCATCTCCTGTGGATCTGCATTATCAACAGTAAAAAGACCTCTTAAAAATAATGGTTCCTTAATAGCACTTTACTGGGTTGTGTGGTTCCTCCTAGAACCATTTCTTAACAAAAAAAAAAATTCATTCAAATGAACTAGTTTAGTGGGCTTTACAAAGGTTCCTGAAACAGAAATCTTTAAAGTTTAGTAGATAATATAGCAGAATACTAAGAGAATGACAAAATCTGAACTCAGCTCGTGTTACTGTATGAAGCAAGAGACCTTTTAAAAAAAGGAACCCATTGGTATTTTACAAATCTGTTATCATCTGTCCATGGTTATTTATGGAGCCTATGATGATTTAAATAAATAAGGGGTCTTTCTGGAACCTTTATGCTTTAAAGAATTGGCTTTATATCCTGAATTGTAGGCACATAATTGCTAATGGGGGTATGAGAAAATATAAATACAAGTAATATCATATATGTAAAAATACATATGTGAAGTGTGCATAAATCACAAAAAAGGTGTTTGAAAAGGCATTTGGTAATTTTCTAAGTGATTAAGCTTACAAGTTTTAGTTCAATGACCTCTCCAGTTTAGAGAACTGCTAGTCTAACAAACACTGGTATTATTGAAAGATGCAGCCTAGGAAACTGGGATTAGGCTTTCTTAAGGCACTTCAGGTGTGAGGAAAAAAATACATATCAGTTATCTTCCTGTGCGACCTTCAAACCTACCCCATGTATGTTGTAAATTAGATCTCAAAATTTTCTTTGCGTGTGAATGCATGCATAGTATATATTGTCAAATGCAAGGGAAATTTATATATATATATATATTTATACTAGGGGGTTCCCCCCTGCTCGCTTTGCTTGCCAGCCACTTCGCATCTGTGCTGCTCGTGTTGTGAAGAGAGGGGCTGACCGCACCTTAAGGACATGCAGTCACTCCTCTAAAACCCCCTCTTAAAAGGTGATACAATGGGAAACACATAGTTTTTATTTACCTCCTCTTTGCTCGATCAGCTGCTGGCTTACTGCTGCTGCTGTGCTGCGTGATCTGCATCTCGTGTGGTGCTTCAAACATTTAAAAGCCTGTACAGCAGCTGTTCTACTCTTTCACCAACACCGGTAATATTGTTGTGTACAGAGTTTGTATCAATCTCTGTTTTAAAAGAAACAAATTCAGAATATAGCATTTTTCTGTTATTTTTTTAATCTTATGGTTAATTTTACATTTCTATCCTCCAGCCTATCCTAATTTTTGTTTTATTATAATTTTTTTTTTTGCTTCTTTGTGCACCTGCCTACAGTGTCTGCCTCTTCAATTTTTATTGCATTTTTTCTGTCTATTAAATAAATTACATCTTAAATAAAATTGTCAGATTCGATCTGGCTCTTTCTTATGTAATTGAGTATGATCAACTAACGTCAGATGGCCTACTGGACATTATTGTTGAATGGCTGACTAGAGTGAGACATCAGTAAAAGATGAGGCCTTTTGTGATGTGACAATAGGTCTCTGCTCAAAGTTTCTTACTCACAGACTGTATGGATTTTATTGAATCAATCATCAGAATGAAGAACTTGCTATAGAGCCACCTAATCATCTGAACTAAAAAGTCTTACTGCTTCAGGTTCCATGGGTCCTGCTACCTCATAACACAGCAAACAGACTACACTGAAGCACATGTTGTCTTTATTTTGTACTTGTTGTTTCAGGCAGTGCCTACAGTATATTGTCTATTTTAATGACTTTTCATTCCTTTAATGAAAATACATGTAATGTTCCTAGGCTGACATAAGTTAATCAGAACTTATTCCATGTACCTCCCTTTCAAATATGTTACAGAATTGTATACAATTTATGCAAAAAATATCCCATATTGTTAGCTATGCTCTAATCATTACAATGAACTTATAACTACAACTTACTGTTTCTGGATTTCTTCATAGTGCTATAATTTCAAGTTTATTCATTTTTGCTCATTATATTTTTGCAATTGCTTGTCATGATTATTCAACCGAATGTTTAAAAAGTTAATAACTTTGAGTTAGCACTTATCTCGGATTATGCAATGTAAAGCCAAAACAAAGCAGCATAATTACCTAACATCTTACACAACAAACCATTTTTGATGAATGTTTTTCATAATATTTAATATTTGAGAACAGTCTAAGAAAATTAAAATTGTGCATGTTTCCTTTCTTTTACTGCTGTATGTTCACATGTAAAAGAGACTTACAAAATAGGAAGGAACTATAAACCACAAAGATGCAGCATTGAGAGGAGATGATGTGGGTTGATGCAGAAACACGTGGAGAAATTAATTTCAGAAAGTGCAAAGCAATTTACAGCATTTCCTCTTGTGAGCAGCAACTAAACGCAATCATCTGAGGTTACTAATTATCTAAGTGAATATTTTTTCAACCTGTGGCATTTAATTTTGCCCATGGAGGATATCAGCACATAATTGGCAATGGGGACACACCACATCTTGACTCTGGTCCTGGTATATTTTATAACACGTTACCAAACAGAAGGTAAGCAGAAGAAAATATATTTTTATTAATTTATTGTTTAATATTTGCAATAGAACAACAGAAAGATCAAACATTTATTGATTTTGCATTTAAGCTAAAATGTATTTTATATATAAAACAAGAGTAATCATAATAGCTTAATCATTTTTGAATGCAGCTCAGTTTTGCAGAGTTTATATTGATGCCTCTCAGCTTCTGTGTTCAAATCACACCTCACAAACTGCATCTGTGAAGTCTTAAAATTCTCCCAGTGTTCAGATTCACAGTTTACTCCTAAAGATGTTAAACATATTAAAATGATTCACACCTTTAAATTGTTCCACTATGAGTGAGTAAGAGCGTGAATGAGTTTGTGCAATGATGGGCTGGTGTCCTGTCCTGGGTTGGTTCCTACTCAGTAATCTACAATATGCGCCTAGGAGAGGCTGTGGTCCAATAGATGGATGGACTTTTATTCTTGTTTAATTAAAGGCAATGTTACTGATAGTAGTAATAGCTCATCTGTCTACATTCAGTTCAGTTTTTTTTATATTGTTTTGCACAATGAACTTAATTACACAATTAGAAAGCCATGTCATATACATACATACATACATACATATATATATGATACGAAACTTCTTAATTCTTTGTCAGTAATATTGCTTTTCTACTGTAAAATAAGCCTGCCAGTCTTTAGTCTCTGTAAAGTTTTTATTTTGATGTTTCAATACGCAGGACCCATCTCCTATTGAATTTATGGTCACATACTCCTCTGAGCTGGGTAGTGAAGCTTTAATGCAACTTAATTTTGAACATTAAAGTTTGCAGTGTTGTACTGATTATATTAAAGGCACAATTTAAATGTATTTTTATTATTATTCCTGTCTGAAATGTATTTACTTACTGTAATGTGATTTATAAGCTCAATAAAGCTTTATAAAAAAGACCCTGTTTATTCCACTTCAGGTTCACAAGGGGCATTAATCTATTAAGGCCCACTCATTCACACACCCCCACGCTCACTCCCACGGGGCCATTTCCGAGTTAACAGTTAATCTCATCAGCATGTGTTTACAGTCCGTAGAGGAAAACCCATGCAGGTGAGACTGTGTAAATTCCACATGGACAATGAGCAAGTATGATATTTGAACCTGGGGCTCTGGATGTTTATGGCACTTACTACTCTATTAATGTACCACCGAGCAAAAATGTTGTAATATTCATAAAAATAACAATGATTAATTCATCACTATATTTTCTATAACAGTATTGGACCGAGAAATTTAGGGGAAGCACACCAGCATGGGCTGAACTTGTACACTCTGAATGCAGGAAAGTCCAAATCAATATCACGTTTTCACAAAAACCACCATTACATGACCCTTGACAAACCACACGTAGATCTGGCACAAAGAAGATAATTTAAATAAGAGAAGTTGTTAGGAAACAGTAAAACCCCTGCAAGAGTTCTCGTATGTCATTACACCAAGTCATAGAAGAAGCCATGAAGCGACAAAACATCAGCCTACTAGGAACAAAATACTGAAAGCATCTGCTAATCAAATTAATGTAAATGTAAATCTGAAAACACCTTTTGGTGGTATTGTTATGCAGCTTGACAAAGGGTTAGTAATTTATCGTTCACCTACTGGCATTGATTGATTAGCTTTTGAACTTTAAGTTAAAAGGTAAAATTTCCATCTTTCAGCACTGTATAAGGTGAAATACATATGGGGTATGTTAACATCTTTTTATTTAAATTTAATTTTTTAACATCATGGAAAGCAATAATTTAACAAGATATTAAGTTCACTATGTTTGAGTGTATTGCATACATAAAATACTCAGATGCACGATGCACAGCATAGCCTGATGTTCTATTTAACAAGAGGCTCCTTAATCAATCCACTTCATTTTATTCCAATCATTTCATTATATAACAAATAAGAAAATGTACGTATGGTGTAACATTCAGGTTAGCGGGTTTGAAAGTTGCAGCATTTTAAAATTTCTAGTCCATTCATCAAAGAGTTTGACATCATAATTACATATTTTTATAGGAGTGAGCTACTGTATATTAGATAAAAATATTTGAAACAAATTTTACAGTATCTCGTGGGTAAAATTGCTTTCATGGACGGCAGATTTCAACTCTGCTATAATGAAAAGATTCATGTGCTATTGTTAATTGTTGGACATGAAGGGTCTGCGGCTAATTCATAATTTCCCTTTTTTCTTAAACATCACATATTTGAAAGAAGTGCCCAATGGCGATTTAAAATCTATGCTAAAGTCTCAAGCTAAAATTGCTGGTTGCATCTTAACCATGATAGGCAGTGGATCACTGTGTTGATTTCTTCATAAATTATAGTGTTAGAGGAATATTTAATCATTATAATCTTTAGATAATCCAATCATGTGGCTGTTGTTAGTGCAACAGGAATACTGAGCATAATGTGACACCAAGCCATCTTTCATAAATTTCTGCATAGGTTAAGATGCTTACATCTCTTATTTGTACAAACATGAGTATCACGTCACTTACCCACTGCTATTTCAAGAAGCAGGGGACATGAGCTGATGTGACTGTGGTTCACGCAAGACACCGTGCAGATGTACAGATGAGCACAGGATGGGGCTGAGACAGGAGCCAGACCGTTAATATACTCAGATACCTATGCATGCGTTTTGGTACAGTAAGGGACAGTGATGAATAAATAAAAAATATAACTACTACAATATATTGTGAGAGTTTGGAGACTCCGAAAACCCCCCAACTGCGCTGTGTGTCGAAACTCTCTTAATGCAGGCAGGACTTGCTTGGCCGTCCCTGGGGCAACTAAACGTTCAAAGGCTCTCCAGGAACGCGACTAGCACCTGATGGTTAATGTGGGGAACATTTTCGAACCAGCCGTTGACAGGGCTACGTGCTCACTGTTTGCCTTCAAACTTGCGCTGGAAGTCTGTCTACTCTTTTAACCTGAGAAGGGAGCGAACACAGGATGACATCCACGTCATTGCATGAGTGCTGGGTTTTGTCTGTGACCCACACATCACAATGTTAATAAATTAAGAATGTCATTATTACTGAATTTAATAAATAAATACACATCTAATACTGTGCTTTTCTTATATGGTACTACTCAGTCATGTAACGCTATCTATATCTGACTCTGCCTCATCCTGCAGAAAGGTGAACTTCTGTCAGTGTGCACAACTGCAGGTAGTTGGCTCGAATGAAGAGAAGAAAAAAATATATGTATAGAAAGCTGAAGTAACCACACTGAAAGTAAAATGTACACAGTAAACTAATTTGTAGTTGGATTTCCACACAAAGTTTCTCTTGTTTTATGATAGAGGAGTTGACAACTTTGATAATTCTTTTCAAAGGGAAAGTCTGAAATTTCAAAAATGAGTACAGCAGGCTCTATTTGAGAAATGTAAAAAAAGTAATTGAACAATCCTGACAAATTTCCTTGAAAAATAAGTGTTCTAAATTTAAACAAAATCGGTCCAATGGGAGTCGCGTCAGAGAGATGGACGGACAGACATGCAGAGAGACTGTCATGGCTATTGCAGTAGGTGCTTTTCATATTATATGCTAATGTACCTAAAATTAGATCTGAAACAAAGTAATCATCAAACAAAAGGAGCATCAGACAGGCAAAACAACAAATTGGAAAAGAAAAGGGTAGCGCCAAAGCCACTTGACAAAAAAAAAAAAAAACAATGCACAGGATCAATCCCAACGGTGAGAAATTAGGTGGTAAATGATTACTTTGCATTATCCTAATACTATGTTGCTTCTACAGTTTTCTTTATCCACATCAGATGTATGAAGAGATGAATAGTAGCTGAACTTTTTATCCCCAGAGGAAGTCTCAATTAAATAATTGTGCACCAGCTTTTGCCATAACCTCTAGTGCCAACCACACAGTTAACTTTGACAACATTGCATGCCACAGTATGGCAAAACTTCTTACAGCTCATTATCACAAACCATAAACTCTTTGTCTTGTTAAGCGGTGGTGCTTTTCTTTGACTTCCAGCGAGATAGGGGCTATGTGCCATTAATTACTATATTATCATTACTCTTCTGTTGTTACTAATTTTCTACAAGTTTCATATATTCCTGTAAAAATCATTTGCTGAGAAACAGCCATCTACTGTAATTGTTGTCCATACCATTCAACTGAATTGCGTTCTTAAGTACTTCAGAATCTTTACCATCCCACAGCATGTGCCTGCCACTATCACCTGAAAGTAAAACCAAAGGTAAAGTACATGTGCCTTCCATTAGAAACAAATTGCAGTGCTGTTCTCCCCTTGACTTGAGTGCGCCTGTCAGCATTTACATCCTGGCTTTGTTTCCCTTTTCTGGTTACAAATGGCTCAGATCTTGCATGATGCATGATTTCAGCATTAGAGGAATTCATACAACAAATGCCAACTGTAAAGTAATATGGATCCTCCAAATCTGAATGTAAGGCAAACTTTGAAAAAATTTCAAATATCTTTCATTTCTGCTTCAGCCATAAATGATAACCCATTTTGTTACATTTTAATAATAGAGGATTACCACTCATTACACAAGTCCTTACATTTTATTTAGGAAAAAGAGACCAAAGTGCAAAATAAAATTACACACATTAACACAATATCATTTCATACCTTCAAATTATGTTCTATATTTTAATATAACGGCATTTGTGAAACAAAAGATGGTTAATTTTTTTTCTGCAAGGCTTGAATGCCTTACTGTCTTTACTTAAAAGACAAAATTGGCTAAAGTTGTGTCAAGTGTTGTTTCATTTAAGATGCAATGCTTCTTGAGAGTGCTTGCTATTAAGAAAGACTTAACAGCAGTCCAGCAAAAACAGATAGGCCGGTACTGGGTGAGAGTGTTCTGGTGAGGCCAGCTAGCTCAATCAGGTCTGTGCTGGTAGGACATAAACAAGATGATTCCTTATTTTATTAGAACCATGGAGTGATGTAAAGTCTGGTAAATTTCTTGTCTGATTTAAGGAAGTTTTTTTTTTTATTTGCTTATAATTACAGTTATACATGAAAGGACTGCCTATTGATTGATTGGTCAAAATTACAATTGATCTACCTCATACTGACTTTGGCTCTTTGCCTCCACACAGTAAAAATACTTTCAATTTGTATGTAATAAACATTTATGAACATTTATTCATTCTAAAATATATTGAGAATGAGATTTATGAATTTTAGAGGGTTTGGGAAATGGATTGAAGGATAATAGCATGCTAAGAGAACCATGGGAAAACAGAGCAACAATAAAGCAAAGAAAAAATAAAAGACTGTAGGAATTTGGAACATTTTTTAAAAAAAAATGGCTGGGTGAGACATTGGGATAACTTAGCTATTAGATCACCAATCAAGCTGGACAGGCCATATAATATCTGCTAATTTGTCACACTTCTTATAATATCTTGCTTTTATGAATTACCAATACTTTTTTAATTACAATTTACCAAGGGATAATTCTATTTACATGTCATCTTTAAATCTGCATTATATTTAGATGTTAACTGCAGAGGGAAATACAGGTATATTAGCAACACTGAAGTGTGCTCCCATCATGTAGGCATAAGATGAAAGATGGTATGGTCAGACAATAACCTGCAAGAAAATGGCATCAGGAATTTCTTCCAACCAAAATTATGCAAAGAGTAAAGGGATCTACTTAAAGAGACATTATAACCTCAAACTGACCCTAAGAAGCAGGACAGATAATTGACAATTGCAACCTCCACTTTTGTCCTGCTATTCCAGTTGTAAGCATTGCCCATATGACACCACTTTCTGCATTATATCTATTTGTGACTTGGTGGTCAACATGCCTAAGTGGCACCTGTTGATCATAATGACCAAATGCTGGTCTGCACGGTTTTGTATTTATTTTCTGTTGTTTGTATTGCACTACTTTCATTCTACTCTGTACACATGACAGTAAACTTGAACTTGAGTATTGCATCAATCGAGATGCAGTCAGCCATCTTTAGGAGTCAATGAAAAATGGTCCATTTTAATGGGTTTTCATCTTTGTAATTTGCCAGCTAATGGTGCAGGACACCACTGGGTGATCCATGCTGGTTGCCATAGTTGTATACACACACTGAGCTCAATGTTTAGCGCTCTGGTTGTAGTCAAGCATATCTAATTATCCATGCAGATAATCATGCTCATCTCTCTATCTGTTTTCATATAAATTAGATGTCTCCCTTTGGGTTCAGTTCTTTTTGTATCCTTGGTTATACAGTACTAGTTCTGCTGCCTGTCTAAGACAGGGTTGAAATCTAAATAATCAATGTAGACCTCAGTGTTAACTTTTGCAGCAACCATCTGTTGGAATGTATTTTATAATGCATTGTGATGGACAGTTGTGGACCTTGCCCGGCCAGCAGGCTGATATACTGGAGGACCAGGGAAGCAGATGTGCACAGGACAATGCTTCCCCCAGAACACCAGATGGCAGCCCCCCTGTGTTGCTGTGGCTCCATGGATTCCCACAGAGCTTCATGGGAGTTGAAGTTCGGGAGAACCCTGCTGAGTTCTGTGGGGGCCGCTAGGGGGAGCTGCAGAGCCCTACATTGGGCTTCCACCACACCTGGGAGTGATTCCAGATCTGGCTAACCAGCCACCTGAAGCACTCCTAGGAGCAGCATCAAAGGAGCCTGTACTGCGTTGTGCAGTGGGGAACAAGACAAAATGGCTTCCCCACAGTAATAAAGCCATATTGTGTCTGCGTCTGTCTGTGTGAGGGTTTGGGCAGATGGAGCGCCCTCCAGTGGCCACAGCATGTAGTAATAAAATACATTGCATTTGTCATTCTAGCAGATGGCACATCTCAATAATTTATTGCAATGCATTTTATTACTACAAATATTTGTGAGGCAGCATCTGTTGGATGGGGAAAAACACACTGATACACACACACTTACCATTTTATTAAGGTAAATATACCAGTTAGCCTTCGACTCTGGCAATGTACATCTTAAAAAGAAAATAATAAAACAAAAAAAAGTTTAAATATAACAAAAGATATTAGAAAATTAAGTTTATGCTCTTCAGTCTCTTGTACCTACAGTACAGTATTTTAATTTCAAACATTACATTATTGGGCAATAAAATGAAACAATTTTGAAAAAAGTCCCAACCGCAATCTCATTGTTTAGACCTGAATGACTTCCTCACCTGTTTCTATATTACAAATATGAAAATAAATGTAGGCTTATGATTTGTAGGATGATATGAAATAAAATTTCAGGTACATAATGACAGGTTATTGCTTTAAAATGTTATTTTTTGAAAAGAATTCAAATATTTCTTCACATCTCATTATCTGGGTATTTGTTTTCACATCTGTAGTGTCTGATTCTTTTGCATGGCCTTGTTTTAAACAAATGAAGTTTCTGAGGAAGTGATGGCGACTCTCACTTTGTTCCAGTACCCTAAAGGAAACTGGATGTCTTCTAACTTTGATAAATTCATAACAGAAATGAAACCAGCCTCTCAGGAAAGAGCAAACCTGAGTATGCACCAAGAGCTGAAAAGGTTAGGAGGAAGGCTCCAGCAGGTGTTTTATACTGCCTGTGTATTAATTTCAGGATTCTGTTGTTTCAGGTTTCATTATTGCTGTGTAGATTTTTCAGTTTTACTTTGTATCAAGCAAGCATCAAAAATGTTTTGTTTATTTTGTTGATTCCAAATTGGCCCCATATGAATGTGAGTTTGAGGGTATGCGTGAGTGGGACCTCTGATAGACAGGTCCACCAGTAAAGAAAGGCTTTCCTTAATTTTGTAAAATAAAGTATAATTGAATAACCCAGAGTAATATTATTGTGCAGCATAATGAAAATATTTGTGGCTTCTGCCACAGAGCACCTGGGACTTGATTTGGAGTTGTTGTCTGCTAAGTGACTGTATGCCTTCGTTTGTGCGCATGATGGGTTATTTTTCTGTACATGGCTGGATCTACCACCAGGGTGACTTAGTTGCACAGCCTGGGGCCCACCTCGCAAAGGGGCCTTCACAAGTTTTCGCCGACAAGGCACGCATCAGCAATTCACTAGTCCGCACACAATTCTAGCACGCATCAATCCTCACTATTATAAACCAAAATCAAACCCAAAAAAAGGTTTTAAAACAAAAACAAATCCTGATGGGTTGATATCAGTGGGACACATCATCAAGTAGTTGAAAGTGACATTACAGATAGTCAGGAAAGGGAGAATATTAAAGCTTCTGGCAGCCTTAGCAGCAATTTTTAGTCCAAGTCTGTGGAGTCCCATAACACTGACACAGACTTCAGCATCTCTGGGGTAGACAACAAGGCCACTGCAGAAGATAAGAAGCAGGACACAACATCACACCCAAGCAAATGATCCTCTTTTCAGTCTTGTACTGTATATTATTTTTTTGTGGCCCAGAATACTTAAGTTACTCACCACCTTCTTGCTACAAACTGGCATTGGCCTTTTAAAAAGGTTTAATCAATATTGATAACTGAAGAAAGTTGATTTGACAAATGTGATGTTGCACTCATGAATTAGTTTGGTATGTTTACTGTACAACCAGAAAAAGAAAGGTGAAATAGACTCAATGCAAAGTTATGGAATTTTTTTCTTCTACTTCAATCCCTTTATGTGATTTACTATTGACTTACTGTATGTGATGTTTGTAGGGTGTGAGCATATGTGGGTGTCTAGTGGAAATGTCTTTGCTGGAGGTAGTTTGGGTGCCTTTTGAGCTTCAACACCCAGGAGCTCGTTGGGGTATCTTAATCAGGCCTTGTCAAGGTACTTCCGTTTCATTCCACATCCTGAAGATGTGTGCTGGATTGAATTATTCTGGAATGCGTGAACATTGTGGTTGTGTGCCCATCAGATTTGTTAACTGCTTTGCCTTTAACTCTATTATTGCATACTTCAGCTCCCCTTAACCCAAAAGTGAACACATGGATAGACCAAAGAGATGGACATAATAAAAATGATCAATCATAACTTACAAGAGTAGAGAGGTTAGGAGCACGCACTGATACAGTTCATTGCCGCACCCACCACATGACAAACCAACTCAGGATCCTAGATTAAGACCCAAGTGTAGCCATGCAACGGGTGATACCTCAGCACCACACCAGTTCAGCTGGAGTGGAACAATGTGAGTTTTTTTTTTTTTTATGGTGGCTGGAGTGCTAATTCTGCCACCAACCCCCAAGTTTTTCCCTGCAGTTTGGAGGGCCTACATGCAGGGATGGATGAAGATTAACATCGTACCCAGGACGGTATGTTACAAGAGTAGATTACTCAAAATTCAACATGACATTTATTTTTTTATTGTGAGAAATTCATCTAGGGGAATTTAGACTTTTCAAAGTAGTTATTAATTAGTTTTGGGTTGCAAGCGTCGGAATGGCTCCCGGTATTATTCAATGTAGAGTTGCCAATCAACTCTTTGGAATGTTGGATGAAAGAGTACCAAGAAAGGAAACCTGGCAGACTGGGAAAAAGTTCAAATTACACAGAGTCAGCACCACGTACCACAATATGAACCTGGGACTGTAAACGATAGGGACAGCAACACTTACCACTGCACCACCCTTCAAATGTTTAATCTTTTCATAGTTTTGGACTGTACATGAACATTAAATTTTGTACAGTTTATCTCAGGGCTGTCTTAACATATGGGCACAATGACCACTGGCTGGGTGCCCCAGGAACACAGGGGCTCCCGATGTCTCTGATGTCTATGCATATTTCTGTTTTGCTGTCAAAACAGGAGCCCCAGCACATTACTTCGCCCCGGGAGTCTGTGATGCTGCTAAGATGGCCCTGTGTCAGGGGTGACTAGTAAGATGCTGTGTACAGAATGGCAAAGTCTCCAATGATAAAGATGGCTAAATAATGTGTGTTAAGCTTTGCTTCCATTTATTGAACCCATGCAGAAGCAAAGTTATATCTCACAAACAACAGTCAAAAGAATACTATACATTGGCTGCCAGTCCACAATCTGTTAGCCTAAAATACACATTTATTGGAGAAAAGCTAAAGTAACTGACTAAAAAAATCTTTGCAAACTCCACACATACTGTACTGTATATTAAACCTGCCAGGATTCAATCGCAATGTTCTGGAGCCTTGAGACTGCAGCACTTACCATTGTGCAACTGAGTACATCAGTTCAGAATACATCTACAAAATATTTTACACACACTCAGATTTCATTTCTGCTTGACTGTTCAGTCAGCAAAATATCAGGCATTTTATTTCAAAGGTGCAGCTAACTGAAAATGGTACTAGCAAATAATGTCATTTTATTTCAGTAGAATACATTTACAAAGCATACTGGGTTTAATTTCCATGCCTGGTTAATGTCTGTGTGATCTATGCATGACCCACCCCTATAACTGTAAAGGTTTCAGTTCCCCTTCATATCCTCAATGACAGGCATGTTAGGTTGATTGCTGTTTCTGTCATGTGTGAGTGTGATGCTAGGCAGCATGGACCGCTTCCTTCCTTGGTTCCAATGCTGCCCTTAGTTACCCTGAATCAGATTAAGGAGCTTTGAGAGCATTGGTGACATGGTGGCACAGTGTTAGCACTGCTGTCTTGCAGAAAGATGCTCAGGGTTTATGTCTTGGGTGTTTCTTCGGTGAAGTCTGCATGTTGTCCACTTGTCTGTGTGGATTCCCTTCCACAGTCCAAAGACATGCACATTAGGTGATCTGGCCTTTCTAAACTGGTGTGTGTTTCTGTGTATGTTCACTGAGAGATGGACTGGCACCACGTCCAGGGATTGTTCCTGCTTTGTACCCAATGCTTGCTGAGCTTCCCTGTGACCCTGTTCTGGATAAACTGATTTGAAAACTGATGGATGTTACTCCGTATTCTATAAAAACATATGAAAGTTGTGCTAGCCAATTTGACTCTACGTTAGCAAAACTTTCTGTTTATTGTTTTATATATGTTTTTTATTTAGTATCAGGAGTATTTCCTAAAGTATAGGTTGGCTTACTGTATCTGTGTGTTTTTATTGTCTAGATATTTGGAATATAATATTTATGCAGGTATTTAATTTCTAATTTTTTCTAGGTGTTTTGGTTTGCTTCATTCAGCTTACTTTATGCAGTATCTCTAACATTTTCTGCCTCTTAACAACTCATTATTTTAATTCTGCATCACACTGAATTGACCTTTCTTCATAATGCATTTTTCTTCCTGCAGCTGAACATGCTATGTTTTTTTTTTTTTTTTTTTTATTTTTCTTGCTATTCATTATTTTTCTTAAGAAAAAACAGCAGGACTATTTGAGGTATGACTTCCAGATATGGGGGCTTCAGGTCCAATAAATATGATGTTAAAGCAGTTGATACCAGTACTGTGAAACAATGTTAGTCTATCAGAGTGCGGTACTAACATAGTAACTAGCAGTAAGTTTTAAGAATTCCGATGTAATTAGAGGCATTTCAATTTAGACTTCATCATGCTGCAAAACTGCTCCTTGACCCTCACTTTTATATCTCTATATATAGAATCCGTTTGTCTATCTGTCTGCTTTTTACGAGTGAACTACTTAACGGATTTAGACCAGATTATTTTCTATAATTTGTTTGAACATTTCAGTTGATTTTGCGACTTCCTCATCATGCTAAGTATCATAGTTCGCTTGCGGAACCTATTTATTTGCACGAATCCAAAAGAGATGCAGTGGACTGAGGGGAGGGGGGTGGGGCCCTCCTCACTCACGCTCCAGCCTCGGGGCGTTCCTTACCTCCGCTTGGCTAGCGAACGAGAGAATTACTTAACGGATTTAGATTGAGCTTTTTTCTAGAATTTGCTTGAACATTCTGGTTGATTTTGCGACTTCTCTCATCGCGCTATGAATCATAGCTCGCTTGCAGAAGTGAAATATTTGCGCTATTGTGAGACAGAGGCTGCGGGCCATGGGGAAGGGGAAGCCTGAAGTCAAGGGTAGGGAGCCAGACAGGGCCCTCCTCACTCACGCTCCAGCCTCCATTCGAGTTGCTGTACCTCTGCGTTTTGGAGTGTACCTTGCCTCCACTTAACTAGCGATACCTGTTTGTTTATTGATTTTAAAAGTCTGTCCTGTTTCACTACTATGTGGGCGCAGCTGCGGGGTGATATGGATAAGAATTACATATATAAATATAAATCTCACTGTTGTTAATTACAATACGTATATGGAATACAAGTATACAGATACTACAGAGAATGGACAAAATAACAGAAAAACCTAACAATATGTTAAAATGAAGGATGTAATAAGGAATAGGCAAATCCTTTGTCTTTTGAATAGGTAAAAATCCTTTTTTGAATAGATGTCATTTAAGTCATATCACTGTGGGTCACGCGATATTACACCATTTTTCAACTCTCCAGTTGTTTGATGGATAAAGTAGACTAAAACTTCACACTTTGTGCTCTAGAATTTTCCATAAAGGTTTAAAGATGTTCAAGTTCATCCCGGTATTCATGAAGCTGCTGTTGAATTAATTTAGCAATGGGAGCATTATCATGCTAGAATAGGGGACATCATGACGAACAGTGTCAGCACCATTGGAAGTTCCTTTTCTTGTAATATGACCTCATATTACTTTGCTATTAAATGACCACACAGAACATTTATCAAATTCAATGATTTCCATGAGATGGCTACCCATAGGGTTTTGGATCCTTCACCACATTTCACTTTTGGCATCTGACATTGTGAATTGGCTTTTCCAAACATAAATGCATCTGTATGTTGGAAGTTGGGCAAAAGATGACCATCAGACCATAGTACTCTTTTTTAATCATTCAAGAGTCCAGATTTTGTTTTTTACACTAGGTTATGTGTCAATGTGCACTAGCCTTGCATACAAGTCCTATCATGAACTCCATTTTTATAAAGCTTGCAATGTACAGTTTTTGTTGAGACTATGTCGCAGTGACACTCATTCAGTTTTGTGTTTATTTTTGACTCTGGAATTTTGTGGAATTTAATGACTATCTTGTGAAGTATCCATCCACTCCTATTAGTAAGCTACAACTTGCGACCACAGTTTCACTTTGCTGATGTAATTTTTCCATAATTTTTGAAACAGCTCCCTTTAAAACATTAAATAGCTTTGGAGTTTTTGTGACCAATGAAAGTCTGGGCTCTTTGGAACTCCATTAGTTTCTTCATGTTGCTTTGAAAACTCACATATGTAAATGCAAATTGTGAAATACTTCTTTTTGGCCTTCAAACTAATATGACTGTCCTCTGCAGTTACATTTGTAATTACGATATAATTATGAAAAGTAAAATTCCAGATGTTTCTGTTATTTTATTAATCACCCCTAAACATTATTTTTTTAACCTGTTTAGTTAATTTTGTTTCATTAGACAGTGTGAGAAATACAATATGCTATCATTGGTTCTACATTTAAATATAACATGGAGAGCAGCATATGTGAATTACAGGTTAAAAATGTTAACAAAAAATCCAAAAAGCATATGTACTGTATATGACTCACCACAGAGATGTCAATGTTTATGCAGTAATGACAAAGTTGAATATTGCCTTTCTGTCTATCTGTCAATTTTATCTTACTATTTCATCTTGAGAATATTCTGTGTAGTTTTTGTGTGTCAGTTATTGCAACACTGTATTTTCCCTTTGGGATCAATAAGAATAACATTCCCTAACACAGTGGTTCTCAAACTGTGGGGAGGGGGGGTGTGAAGATATGGAAAAAAAGAAAACAAGGATCAAAAATATGAAAAATACATCTATTGAAACCAAAACAAATTAACTTAAACTACATTCTGATACTAGAAAAATAGAGTTAGATAAATCTCGATAAAAGTTAAGTAGGTATAATAAAATATGCATCTATGATATATCATTAATTTAAAAAGAACAAATTGGTATTAGTGGGCTCCTAAAAAAACGTTAGGGGGGCACGATTAAAACTGTTATGAAAACTTCGGTCAGAAATACTTAAAGATTGAGAAACGCTGCCCTAACATAACATTCTTAAAATCCTTATCCTATTCAGAATCCTGGTTCACTGTAGCCAGTCCTCAAAGAGGTGGGAGAAAGACAGGACACAGAGGATGCCAGTCTATTGATAAAGTATCTAATTGTGTATCTGTTAATTTGTAATGGTGTTGCTTTACTGTTCTTCATAAAGCGCCACCTCAGGGAACCAATGATGGCTTAGAGAATGAAACTAAGTACATCATAAACAGGCTGTCAGCCTTCTCTCAGCTTTTTCATTTTTTGCCTTAACTTGCATGGAATTTGATTTTGTGAAGGTAATTTAATTAATCCCAACAAAAACATGCAACACAAGTAGAAAAATAGTCAACAACCATTAGAGAACCAACAAAAGGAATCAATTAGACATACTCGTCCTTCCAAGTCATACGATAAATAAGTAACAGCATGAAGTGCTACATAGACATTGGTCAAGATGCTCAGCTATTACATCTAAAAACTTGATTGTAAGTATTATTATAAAGAGGTAATCTATATTCAGTACATAAAGCTTGTCACAATGTTTTGTAATATTATTATCTTCACCTGCTACAGTGAACTAGAAAGCCTGTTCAGGTAATGATCATAGCAGTGTAGCACATCCATCTAACTATCTACCGTTTCATTTTTTAAAAACCCCACACTCAGTCATATTGAGCCAGTTTAGATGAAGCAATTAACATAACCAACACAATTTTGGAACATAGGAGGAAAATTGAGTACTTGGAGAGGGCCTGCATGCAGACTCCACACAGTGTCATGGCTAAGACTGAAACTCTCCTTCCCAGAACAGTGAGGAAGCAGTGCTAGTCAACACAACGCCACCACTACCTAGTATACTGCAAGTCCTTCATTGTATTTCTGCACACTGTTCTCAAGGAAATTGATATAATTACACTACCTCAACCTTATGATATGTGGCAGGATGTGGAAACTGTGCTGTTTTACATAGTTTGTACATTTTATGACTTTTAGGATTCAAACTTACTTACATTCACAGCAAGGCAGTATAGCAAACCCTAATCCTGCAGTACTATCTAAAATTAAAGTGCATTTTTATACGAATGCTTCATTTCCCTTTTGTAAAATACAGGGAAAGAAAAAGAGGCTATTTGAAGTCCATTGTATTCTGCATCAAAATACTGTGAAGGCTAGAATATGCTTATTTACATTTAGATTTGTAGAAAACTGGAGTGTGTGAGATAATGGAAAGAAATACTTCATTTCATCTGAAAAGAACAAATGTCATCCTATTTAATGTCTTCATAAATTATTGGGTAAATTTAAGAATTTGTGTGACACATGTAATATTTTCACTGACATATTTGGTGGCAATATTATGATAAATCTTTTAGGGTGTTTTTTTAAAGAAAACGATTCTCTAAAAATATGTCTAAAACTGGGTATATTAATGAACCAGAATCCTGGTGTGTTCCCTCACATTTTACGATGCACAGAATTTGGGTTTGTTTCCTTTCTCTTTGTATTTCTTGATATCAGGTCTAACTGGTGTAACTCCTTTTGAGATTTCTGATGGTCACACTTTGTTCTATTTGATGAGCTTTGATCCCTGATTTTAAATGTTAGATTTTGGATATCTCATTGTGTATAAAAATAAGTTTTCATATACAAAGGTTAGATGTGAAAATGTTTCAGAACACGCTAATGTCTTCCTAGTCTATCTATCCTGACATTTTTAGAATTTATTCTTTGTTACTAAGTATAATTTTGAAGTTTCCGATTCATTAATTGATCATTAAAGTTTGACTGATTATTTGTTAACTATTGTCATAATTAATGATGGAAAAGTATAATTCTTTTCTGGGGACATATGATGGAACTCAGTATATGCAGTTTGCATCAGAATATTCATATTTAATGAACATTCTTCAATAGTTTGGCTTTGGAGTAAATGCAAAACACATTAAGTTAGAAAGCTAGCCTCTACGGTTAATTACTAGGTATTATTTATGTAACACACGCTAAGTTAACTACTTAGCTTCTAAGGTTTTATGATAAAGCACACAATGGTTATACAGAGATCAACCACTGAGGTTACATATGAAAAAAATAACTACAGGACATAGTCATGTTGTTTTCTAGGGGTATATAACTTTACATGTTGTAAACGAAAGTAAGTGAAGCCACTGCAAATACAGCAACCTTTAACCAATTCATCTCATGAATACAAAATTATCTTTAAGTCTAAAAGCAATAGTTTAGAGTCAGATAAATGGTTAGGAGACTTAAGGCTGTAATGAAGCAGTCTGGGTAGAAAAAAATAATGTGGGACTTTACTTTGCATGCATATCAGGTTTAAAAAGGGGAAGATTGTGAGTTTGCCTCAACTGACTGCTTTGAAGTTTGTGGTGCAATAGGTGTGTACTTTAAATTCTCTTGTTCTTTACTGTTATTGTTCACCTGGGTGGTGGTTTTATGCTTTCCTTCTTTTATGCTGATTAATTACTGTATACCTTTGCTATACACGTGTCCTTCTGAGATGCATGCATTAAAAGAGAATTTTTTTTAACAGAGAGCTGTACATCTGGTCTAAATCTTAACTGCAATAGCATTACATCAAAAGGTCTTTATCTGCTTTGACGTTAACCCAAATTATCTGCAACATACAATATAAAGGTCCTACAAAAATGAAGCAGTATTTTAAAAATTGTCCATAAATGCCTGAAAATATTAAAATGTATGGCATCATGAATAGTAGTTCCATCTTCTTGTCTCACACTTTAATGAAAAGTAACATCTCCTTGTTAGTTACATATTCATGACTCATTGCTAGACTATTTTGACAATGTATATTGACTGCATTTTTTGTGAAGAAGGTGATCCTCCCTCATAGAAGTTCCCATGAACTTCTAAAAGCAATAGACAAAATGAAGCCATGATAATCAGAGAAATAAAGCTGTCCAGTTCTGCCTCAAGCAGATCTTCAGATTTTCAGAGAGGTGAAAGGTAATCATTCAATCAGGACGAAAGGCTGTTAATTGATTCCCATTTGAAATTCAAATGTTTATATTAAAAAGTCATTTTATTCAAATAAATTTGAATTTGGATAAAATATTATATGTGGTACAATTATGTTTATATATGAGGTACTATGAATATCACTAGAGTAGTTTCATACAGACTTAACATTTCTTTATTTTCAGTATTGAGAAAAGTTTCAAGTTAATTAACCTCTCAAAAACAATACCTTGTGAGGTTCTCAATCTCCTCTGGAGTCTGTTTTTGTGTATTGTGACTCTTATATGCAAGTCTTTTTGTAGAGCATCTAGGGACTGGTCGAAATTCCTTTGGGGGATATGTACTTAACTACTGTTTGAACATCTCAAAAGTTTTTACACAGTCAGTCTGTTAGACTCTTTGTTTTCACAAGTTTGCTCATAATAACTATAGTACTTCTTCTGATATAGTTTGAAATCTTTTTTGTCTTTTGTTGTTAATTGTAATATTTTTGGTAATCTCTCAAATGTACTTTACATATATTTATTTTTAAGCCTCTTTGGATAAAAGAATCTACTAAATAATAATTTTGAACCAATCAATGATCATTACAATATAATAGTGGATTCATTTGTTCAGTTTGAGGAAAATACAGAGACTCACATTTCAACAGTTTATATAAAAGTGACTGAGAATCTGTCTCATGCACAGTGTTACCATTATAAATTTTGAACACCCACAATCCTGAACTAGATTAAGCAATTTTGGTGATGGAAGGATGGGCTTGTGGTGAAATTATTCTAGCCTCTGGCAACCACTGCAAGACTACTTACAAGTGATTTTTCCAATTTTTGCATGTATAAATTTCCTACAGCTCCATTCCGCACAATAGGCTGGAACAGACACAAAGTGTAAAGCACATGCTTCTCCCCTTTCTCAGTTATCATATCAGTTTGTACCTATGCAGAATTTGAAACCCTATACTAACTAGTACCAGTATGTATGACAAGGGATGAAAATAAGAACATTTGTCCTGAGCCCTCAGGCTAGTGCGGCACCCAGGACTGTTGGCGCACAAATTCATTGTTTTTTTAATGGTGCCATTAGTAAGAATATCTGGTGAAGTGACAAATGCCTTTGATATCAAATGAAGCCACTGAAGAAGATATACTGTAGTGTGCCAGTTTTAAAAATGACCTGACATCTCTTGACTTGCTTAATGCCATACATGGAATGATGCTTCACAGAATTTACCCTGATATGTGGGTTGTGTGGCATATTTTTTTCACCTTACATTGTGGACAGGACAAATCATTGTTTTAGTAAAAATGACTGATACTCAAAGGTGTACCACTAAAAACTGAACAGTCTTGTCATCCTGGCCCAATAAATGGGAGCTGGAGCATCAAGTGAATTTTTCAATTGTTATTAATGACCTCACAACTGCAAAAGCTCAGAGGTGGGTTTTGTAAAAATTGGTGAAGTGACATTGCATCAGTTACTTACTAAATTTTTTTAAGTGATATTAAAAGGATATTTTGTTGTGGTTAGTAAAACGCTAAAAATCTTTTGCCTTTGACTATAAATGAACACAAAAATATGTGCTATTAATGTTTTTTCTTAGTTTGGTTTGAAATGTTACATAATATAATGCTCTGTTCGTAATGATTATGATAAATTGACAATGCATTGTGAGGCTGAGCTTGGCTTCACTAGGACAGTTCTGTCCTAGGCCCTAATGTGCATAACATTGCCTCTGTTAAGTACAACATAAACCAACTTTAAGGATACAGTAGAGCCATACACTGGCCGGCTTGTCTCACTCAAGTGCTTTGTGGACAAATGTACATTTTGGAAAGAAAATATCATCAGCTTAATATTAGCTAAATATTAGGTGGATCAAGCAGAATCTTACAGCAGCACTATGTTCCCTAAGTCTTTTTTTCCATTAAAGACACTGCAATCTTTTTTCCATTCACAACTAGCAGGAGAGAACACGGGAAAAACTGGTCACAAAAAGACTGCTGTTGCTAAAGCCATCCTTCCCAAAAAAGGACTACAATTAATGCATTGTTTCAATGCAGCACACTTCTACTACCTAGAGTCAGCAAGCAAAGTGAGATAAAGACAATGATGAAGAGTACCTCAAGTAAAAAGAAAGAGGTGAAAGTTTGCCCTAAACAACTACAAAACATTTTAAAAAATAGCAGAGTTTTACTTGTGTACACATCAAGGTTTTCAAACTGATTTAACTGTGAAGGAAACTGTGGAGCGGACTTCTAGGCAGGTAGGTGTTTGCTAACTGCAGATGGCAGTTGTTTTAGGTACAGAAAGCTACTTCTGTCATATGATTGCATTGTAAAATAGGAAAATGATCTATATCAACACAACGTAGCCTTTGAGGTAGAAGAGGAAATGAGGCAATAAGAGGTTTTAGCTTCTTGCTATAGTCAGTGAATATTGGCCTACAGTTCAATTAAGAGTTCTATCAAAGATGTGAGGAGAAAATCACCAATAATGAAAACAAAATCTATATTAAAGTCAACATGGTCACTTCAAAGGTAGTGAGAAATATCTATCTACCAATCAGTCCACGTGTCAGCAAACAAAACTAGGTCTTAATTTGATATATGGTACTCCTCCACCTCGTTTCAGAATATACAATGATCTCATGATAGCAGCTAAAATAACTTATCATGTGGCCATCTTATTTATTAACCACAAAGATAAAAGGCTTTGTGGTATATTAAAACTTGTTGTAAAGCATATTGGCTGGTGTCAGAATTGATCTGCATTATTTCAGATGGTATGTGGTATTTTAAATGCAATGTACAGTATATTATGAGAAAAACAAATTACCTCAATGCATTATCATCCTGCGGAAAACACTAAATACCCCCCACCTCTTTTTAAGAAGGAAAAAGGTGTTTTCTAGCAATACACAATTATTATTCTGCTTTTAAATTAAAACTGATTGGTCTCTGTGTAAAGATACTCCAGGAATATTAAAAAATGAGCTTTACTTAGGGTCATTGTGCTTGAATTACTTTATTGGGCTTAAAGCACTATTGCTTATGAAGATGTTTAGTTTGTCTGGTAATTTATGATTTACTCCATTTAGGTCCATTTAAGTTATTTAGGTCTAAATATCACTTAGTCCAAAATTGAATTAATACAGTTTTGTAATGTGGTGATAGACTCCCTACTTCTTCAATGGCCCAGAAGCACTTCCTCTAGGATACAGCATACCTCTAGAAGCATTCCCGGGCCCGACATAAAAGCAGTCTACTGCCTCACTTTAGTGAGAGTCGGGAGGCAGTGGGCAACACTCAGTGGAGGCAGAGAAGCAGAATGAATTATTTGATTTGTGTATAATTGTTGAATTTATTGTGCTTGTACAACTGGTCTTGAAGAAGTGATTGTGAAGATGTGCTTTATTAAGTCCTTTGTTTTATTAGTACATGGTATCATACTGTAGAGACACTATAATCATATAAAAGAAAAAAGACAAAAACTTCTTTCTAATGGAATAATGTGTAAATATGACATAGTGCAGACATTGTGGCAAAGCAGCTATTTATTGGGGATGTGAACTAAAGTGTGCACTGCGGAGTGTAATATAAAACCCTGGGCTTGTGGGAATATGGAAGGAGTTGACTTGTAAGATGATAATATGAAGAGGTTATTGCAGATTGTACTAATTGTGGATCTCAAGATTAACAGCATCACTGTATTTCAGATTAATTGAATTTTCTCATGCTGGAGCATTGTTTAGCACATTTCATGGATCTCTCATCCCAATCTCAAAGCCACTCATTGTCTGGGTAGAGTTTACATTCACTTCCATTTCTGCATCCATCACCGAAGCCATGTGATGTTAGGTGACTCAATATTGGTGCAGGATTAATTCTAAGGTAGGATCCAGTCACCCATGACACAGAATTGAATTATGTGGATAAGAGCATATATTTATGTATCTGAGGATTGCATGTTTGTGGCCCAACTATTAATGCTGAATAAAACTGACAGTTCGGCTGACTATGCCACCTAGTGATAGCACTAAAACTCAGTTACTTAAACATTATTAATATTACTTCTTTGTGAACCAGTTTCTTTTTTTGTCTTTTTCGAGAGTAAAGGCAGGAGCTGTCAAAAATTGGGGCCTGTAAGCCCATTGGGGCATTCCTTGTGTGATTTTGGGCTCTATAAGAAATGCATTGTTGTTTTTCTTTCTGTCATGTTTCACATAATGAAAATATGTATCTTACATTCACAATTTCAAACCACAAAAAACCCCACCTGTTTAAAGGCAGGCATGGGACTCACCACTCTGCTATAGAGAGCCCCTCTTTTAAGGAGTGAAGAAACCTAAGGAACCCTACACCACTATCTGTGGTCAGTTTCCTACTTTACAATTTACTCTGGAAACTTCAAGCCTTGTCCTGCTCCATGACCTTCCTCCTTGGCATAGCATCCAGGCTCCAAGCCTCTCATGTCACTTCTACCCAAGATTGCACTTCCTGCACTCCACTACACCACCCAGTGTCCTTTTCTCAATTACCATAAAGCACGTTTAGCTTATAACTCCAATACAGAGCAGTTTTCAGATTAAAACAAAAGAGAAAGTCTTAATGATAAAAAAAGTTAAAATTGGAAAACTACAAGCAAACATTACGAAAGTTCCTATAGAACCAAGTCGCACTTTCTATGCGTTCCCACTTTCCAAGTGTTGTCTTCTGTTTCCCTGCCTTTTTTTGGTCCACCTGCTCAGCTGTTATTTATATGCTTAATCTAACTTTACCTGGAAGAAATTAAGAAGTGTCAACCCCTTATCAATAAAAAATGAAACTGTTCTAAGCCGCCTATTAAAACTTAAAAAATGAACTTTTCAAATCCATCATAATTAGCTAATTGTACAAAAAAAGGTGAACAACAATCTTAAAACAAAGCAAACAATTCAAATTATCATTAACAAACCTGAATAATCCTAACCTATTTAACTCAAGTATCAACAGAATGCCACATTCCCTAGTAATGCTTTGTTTTTTTTTTTAACAAAGTATGTTTTCTTCATGTGTCCTTTAAAAGTGTGTTCACAAATACAGATTTAAATATGTCAGAGTGGAAAATCTTATTTTAGAATGTGGGCTCAAGGTGTAAAAGACACAGATGCTACCTACGTGATGTATTATGTGATGGTGTGTAACATAATGACACTCTTCACCCACACTTTCCTTTGTGTGTCTAGAAAGGTAAACAACCAAAAGGTGATGTTCTGCTTATTCTAATGCATACTATACACATTTTACACAATGTCTTTGTGGCTTCCTATTAGTGTTTCATGTGCTTACAGTGTATTATCTTTGTATATTCTTTTGTTAGAGTACATACAATACTACTGTCCATTCATCCCTCCGTTCAGGGCTGAGGGGAGCCACAGGCTATCCCAGAAGCACATTGTGAAAAACATAGAGAACAGACCTTGTAAATGCAGAGCTATTAATATAAATCTGGCTGGCTGAAATGGACATGCTGGCACTGGACTGCCAAATGCTTTCATTTAATTGTAGGGGGTTACCTTGAATTAGTTCCAAATCTAATACCACTGCTGTTGGATGAATATTTCACTTGTCCCTCACAATTATACTGTATTGCTTATAAAATGTGCTTTGAAATATTTTTTTACCCTATATGAAACACATTCTGCACACAACCTGGTATGAGATTCAGACCTAAGAAACAGGAAGCAGAAGCTCCAACCGTGGTGCAGCTGTCGTACATTAAAGTATTTTGTAATATGAGCTGAGAAATTACTCATCATTTTGAAAAGCCTCAACCTGCAATGACAAAACACACAATGGCTGGTACGATTCTATCTGCTTCAAACTGTTTGACTTTTTTCTTCAGATTATCAATAACTTTCCTCATTAAATGTCGTGATAAAGGGACAAATGAAATTAAATAAGTTCGGGTTCAAAGACAGAAGAACCCTATTTATTGAACCAATCGTTACATGGTGTGTGTGAGCGCACTGCCAGCTTGACCGTAGTAGAGTCTGAAACAAGTTGTTTTACTCCCATTGAGGACTAGAGACAACAGAGCTTCTTGCTGGTTTCTCTTTTATAATGCCTACACAGGTTGGACATGTCAGATTTAGGTCAAAGTTTGTGACAGTGACTTCTGGTCTTTGAAGGAAACAGACGGGCACATAGTTGTTACATTTTAGCCACAATCCCTTCCTGTTTCGCAGTTAATTCAGTCCCTGTAAACTAGACAGAATGATAACATCGGTGACAGAGTATAGACATGTGAGCCACTGTGTTTTTAAGGAAACTACTAAATGTTACACATAAGTAATCATCACTCCCATGTGGAAGTCCAAACAGTACAACCTGAGAACAAAGGTCAGACTTTATAACAGAATTGTCAAACCTGTTCTTTTGCTGGTGTGTTTCGGAAAGGGAGACATGAATAAAGATCGAAGCCTTCCACGATGCATGTCTCGGGAAGATCTGTCGTATCTTCTGGTTCGAGATCTCTAATGAAGACTTTTACAAGAAAAATAAGAGCCAGAATTTGGTGTTGGCGATCATACGCCGATGCTTCAGATGGCTTGGCCACGTCCTCAGAATGGACCAGAACAGTATACCTAAAGTTGGTCTGAGATGGACACCACCAGGAAAGCGCAAACATGGCCAGCCTAAAACAACCTGGAGGCAAACTATGGCAAATGAGCTGAAAGAGATGAACCTAACATGAGGTGAAGCAGAACACGTAGCTCAAAACAGGAACAGATGGAGGCCAATCATTGACAACTTGTGTGCCTTTCAGCACAAAGAGAATTAATCTAATCTATTTGTGTGTGGTTAGCTGATTGGTAAATTGTGTGAATATCTCATCCTAACATTTCTATAGAGATGTTAAGTTTTTCACTTCAACTATATGACTTGCAAGCTTGCTTGGTAGATTCCCACATCTAGACTTCCATACTGAGTTCTTTACCCCATAATTTCCAACAGCATCCTTGAGTATGTGATGGATTATTCCAATGAAAGAATTCAGTTGGATTAACTTTATCGATACTTTCATGAATTTTGTAAAGCTGTATTGGGTGTCAATGTAGCATTCTCTGAGTAAAACTGTGGTGCTTCAGTTTTCTTGACATGTTAGAAAAGAAGTATGACCACAGAATCATTCTTTCTATCTTCTCTTCACATCTTCTACTGCTGGTCCTTTTTATACCATGGAAGGCAACATTTAACAAACATTTCTACATGCATAATATTACTCTCTTTAATTAACTTGCTTTTACATTTTTTGCCAGTGTTAGATTTTCTTTTAGTAGTATTGATGTTTGAAAAACATGTTGTCTCCACAGTGGTAACCAAACTTTGAAAATTATTTTAGTTTTTTTTAGTCCATCCCTTCATTTTCAGACAATGTCTGATACTTATCAGAAAAAAAGGAGTCAAAAAATCTCCCATATTCTATTCTTGTTTTCTTAACTCATTTTCTCCATATAGAGTTGTTGGAAGGAGGAGATTATTTCTTCAACAATGAACCCAGAGGCTGGAGCTACACTTGGGTAGGGTGGCAGTCAATCACCATGCCACTTTTGGACATACACAGTTACTCAAATTGGACTGATTTAGTGACATCACTCATCCTAAGATTACGCCATTGTAATGGGGAAGTAATCTATAACAGTAGATCACAGAGCAAGACTACCAAAAAGGTCCTGCTGGCTCCTAAAGCTAGCACCTCAGCAGGGAACCAAAATATCTCCCACATGCTGTACACTATAATGGAAACTACTTTGTCAATGTGCTGCCTTCTATTTAGCTGAACTATTTATGTATTAGTTTACAATTATATGTGGCATGTGGCACTGTGGATTTAGTTAATGTCTCACATAGCCAAAGTCCAGGGTTCAAACTCTTGCACCTAGACATTGTCGATGTAAAATTAGTAAGTTCTCTCAGGGTATATGTGGGTTTCTTCTTCCACAGACTCAAAGGTGTGCTTTAGGCTAACTGGATTCTCAGTGTTGGTCCTTTGTGGGAGTTTGAATGTAAATACCCTGCAATAAACTGGCACCTCCCCAAGATGTTTTCTGCTTAACTCAAATTCTCCTGGGATAGTCTTTTGTCGAAGTTACTCTGAAATGGATTAAAAGGGTATGAGAATGTATTTGTTTGGTAATTTCTGTGTATGAAATCTACTTTTTAAAAACAAATTGTAATACTTTTCCAAGCGAACCACCTTTCCATCTATTGTATGAATGTATTTTGTTCATCACGTTGTCTTTGTGACTTAATCTTAGCAGCATCAGGTGTAAGGTATAACCCAACCCTGGAAGCAAATCCACAGCTGTTCATTTTAAATGAACTTAACATGTACAACTTTGAATGTGAAAAGAAAACCAGAATAATTGAAACAAATCTGGATAACATAAAACTCCACTCAAACAAAGCTGCAATTGAGCCCAGGTCCCTAAAATTGTGGCAGTAGCACTAACCACTACAGTTGAAAGGGTGAATAGATGGTTCTGGACTTTAAATTCATTATGTTTATGCTTAATTCTAGAATACTCGACTCAAGTATTCGCCTTAAAAAAAACTGTTCATTATTTTAATGCTGACAATATATCGATATCACAGAACAGACTTTCCCACTGCAAAAATGATTTTCAGGGACCAGGCAATTTTTCCTATTTCAGGAACTTAGGCTATTAGTACCTGGTAGGTAGTTCCTTTTTGTAGCTCCTATTCCAGGGAATATATTTTTCCTTCAAACCACAACTATTGTGGGTGGAGCTCAGACATTGAATTGAGCCAATTGGTTAACCACACGCACTAGCACCATCTTACAAATCTGTTAGTATTTTGTACTTTGGAAGGTTATCAGTGAAGGTAGTGCACCACGCTTCTCACTGCATCACCCTTCATAGCCACCACTCTGGTGTGCCACGCCACCAAATAATGTCCCCCATGAAGTTACGATTGCTTTGAAGCAATAAGGTGGAGAGATGCCCCGTTGCACCACACTTTGCACTGCATCGAAGCAATAAGCACATCTAAGCAATGAGGTGCCCTGTGAATTCCAGAACGTTTCACCCGGTCACTCTTCTTTGCATGTCACATATTTTGCATAAAGGTTACAGTTCCTGTTGTGCAGTGGGATGGCAACCCACTAAATTGGCCAGGAAACTCAAGTGACTCAAGGCCTACATCACAGAAGAACTCAGTTACTGAAAATGCCTATAAAGTATAAAACCGGTCCAAAAATTTTTAAATGAAAATATATTTGGGTAATTTTTTGAGTAGTTAATAGGCAGATTGTTTAGACTGCTATTAGCAATTTTGAAATTTTTTTTTATGTTTTCATTTTCAGGAGAAGAATCACCATGCATGTTGACTATTCGAGTGCCACGTAACACCTCCTGGAGATTCACCACATTATCTAATGGTATAATAAACTGTTCAGTAAACTTCTGTGAGCAACCCAGCGTGAGATGGTGTAAAGTGGCTCAAGATAACATCTGCAATGAATTAAATGAAACAGACTCACTTAAGACAGAGTGGAGACTATTAACTGGCACATCTGGGATCTTTTTTCTTACTTTTTTAAGTGTTACAGTAAATGACACCGGGAGTTACCGCTGCAAAGCAATTGCAAATAATTCAGTACAAAGTGTTATCAGCCATTCAATTGCTGTCAGTGTCAACGGTGAGTTTCTGATAATTTCATTTTAGTGCAAATGGGGGCAAACATTTTCTTATAGAACGTTTGAAAAGTTGTGCTTTTTTTTTTCAATTATCATTTCTGCATTTATAAATATGAATATGACTGTAAGGTACAATCAAATTTTAAAAATCAGATTTTGCATGGTTATTGTTTACTTTTTTTATACTGGTAAAAATAAAATTATATTCCATCACCTTACTTACCTTAAGTATAACATGACATTTAAGCTCATTTCAATTAATGTGTACTGTACAATGGACTAATACTGTCAGGATAGGATCCAATTTTGCGTGATTTCCATCAAGCATGTTTGAAAATGGTATGCTTTTTCTGCACTTACTGTATCAGTATGAATACGATTATAAGATGTTGTTACATTCTATGTCAGTTCCTAAATTTTCATGCAGCTGTCCATTTTCTGAAGCCATCTCTTCCATTATAGGGTCATAGGAAGCTGAAGTCTGTCCTCCCAGCATCAGGGACAAAGCAGGGAACAAACTTAATCATGATTCCAGTCCACTGCAGGGCAAACTCATGCATACTCTATATACTGTATGAATGTCCATACTCACTCTTAATTGGCCTTTTTGAAATGACAATGGGGGCAACACGAATGTACAGAAAACCTACACAGGAGGCAACAGCATACAAACTCTGTCCAGAAAGTGACGGAGCTGAGAATCCAACCCAGGTTCTAGGAGTCCTAAATTTAAAAGAAAATTCATTCTGGGTAATTCATTCTGAAACACTGTGTGACGCAGAGCAATTCAATTAACTTACCTGGATATGAACTATGAAAATGAATTTGTAATATAGCTTTGAAATTGTAAAGGGTCTTCAGATGGAATTCAAAATAGAAAGAAACTATGCAATACAAAAGATGCTAAAGCAAATCAGTGATGAAACACTGCCTGCTATTTTCAATTTCACTTGTTTTTTACAAAGAAGTTTGAATCTATAAGGCAGCTTCAACTGAAAACTCATGACGAATTCAAGAAATGTGATGAAATTGTTAAGACACAAATGACTGTATGAACTAGATGACATGAAGTAAACATGGATTCATTTCTTCAGCTCATCACTTTTCAGTAGCATTTATATAGACACCACAGGTGGGCAATCGCACCCAGGCCCATTCATGGTTTATGTTTAGCAAAACTTTATTGTTCACTAGTGTTGGTCGACAAATTTTGCCAAAGCAATTTTTTGTAATTGTAATGTCTTTTTGTGTAATATTACCTTTGTGTAATATATAAGCCTAACTCTTTAACAGTATTACCCAGAGTTCTGTGCAGTTGATGGAAAGAGGAAGGAGTGAAGAATCCATGTGGTTTAGTGTTGTGCATTTGGAAGCAGGTTTAGAGAGGTGAATACTTGCTATCAAATCTGCAGAAGGCAAGCCTTAGTAAACTCACGTTTCCTGGTCCTGTTTACAAGAAACTTACTTTTGTGATATTTAATTCATTTAATTTTATTTCAGGGAGGCACGGTGGTGTAGTGGTCAGCATTGCGGCTTCACATCTCAGATCACTTGTTTGGCCACAAAAATCAGTCTAACATGTAATGTCTATGAAATGGCCACCACGGACATTTAAAATTAGATTTGCACCATCATCGTATACTGAAAACTAGTTTAGTTTCTCCTTCCCCCTTGACTTCAATGCATTTTTTGAAGTTTGATGAAATCCCTAAACATTTTTCTAATTTCACTTATCGTTAATTGTTCACGTGTTTCCCTACTTGACATTAGAATGAAAAGGGTAGTGGTGTTATCATTCCCACATCTCCATATAGCTTAATTGTGACTACTGATTATCTCTCTCTATATATATAAAATCCAACGCCTGTCTGTCTGTATTTCCGCTTTTCACGAGAGAACTACTTAACAGATTTAGATCGGGTTTTTTTCTAGAATCTGCTTGAACATTCCAGTTGATTTTGCGACTTCTCTCATCGCGCTAAGAATCATAGTTCACTTGCAGGAGCGATTTATTCGTACTAATCCGAGTGAGAGGCTGCGGACCGAGGGGAGGAGAAAGCGTGACGTCATGAGTAAGGAGTTGTCGTGTTACAGTACTATGAAACCACAGGGGACGGCTAGTATATATATATATATATATATATATATATATATATATATAAATGTATATATTGACACATCTCATTTATAGTGGTCATTTTGTAATTGGATTTAATTTGATTTCATAAGGTGAAGCTAATTTAATTTTTTACAGTAGGGCCTGTCATATTCCAGTTATGCCACTACCATTATTGCTTTCATTTTATTTACTTTGTTGACTTTGAAAATTAAATACATCTTAAAACATTTTAAAAATTATATTAAATATAATTAAATTATATATTTAATATATTAAATTATATTATTATGTATATGCATATATTCTAAAATATGGTATAAAACACTACAAGAATATACATATATATATATATTATAAAAAATATGTTGTAGTATACCTAAATGTATAGTAAAATATGTAAATTATTACCATTTTTGAATATGTCAACATATTTCACAAAAATATAAAAATATCTTTATTAATTTATTTAAATATACAAGGAATAGTATATTATATTTTTTAAGATACTGGTCATTTTTTTATATTGCAGTATATTTAAAAAAGAATAATAACCTGTCTTTGAAAATACCATCCAATTGATATCTCATTGGTGTTTCTTATGTTGAGATCTATCCTTAACCAACTCTCACTGTGATACAGCACAAATTATAAACCTACTAGAAAATAGTATAAGTAATAAGGTTGTAAGTTGCTGGCAGAGCTACTGACTTGAACTGTTTTCAGTGAGTTACAGGAAGTACAAATCACAGCAAACTGGAATCACTGGGGAGACAGTGTTTAGATGTTTCCAGGTAAAAGGATTAGACAGGAATGATCTTCCATGGGTCATGGCATACAGGATATTTCATGTGTTATTCACAACATATTTGGAATTGTGTTTTTTACAATATATTAAGGGAAATATGTTTCTTTATATTTCAGATATAATCTTAAAGATCTTGTAACCACATAAACATTACATTATATTGAACAACATCTTCACATATCTTTGGTATATAGCAACATGTTTCATTTTCATATAGGTAAAGAGCAACTTATAGCTAGTCTGTAAAAGATTTTTTAGTTCAGGCTACTTTAATTCAGCTGAAATATATTACTGCAGATATTGAAAGGTTTGAAGGCATTGACTAAGGGTAGGTTTCTTTTTCCCTTTTTTTGTAATAAACCTCTTTAGACTGTAAGTATAATGAAAGGACAGTTTGAAGGGTAGCCAGGTCATATATACGGCCTTTAAAACTTATTCAGTTGTTTAGATTTAAGGCAACCACAGCTAAATACTACATATGTACTGCACTTGGTGATGGTTCTTGCCATGTTTCTTTGTTTATAAGTATGCCTGTTTTTAACCTTCATAACTCTAACCCCTCTAATATCTATAACTTTTTTTTACTTTTTTTCAGATATTATTTCTTCACCTCCAGTGACATCTAATTCAAGTTCCACTTCAAGTAATATATTATCATCACTGTTACTTCTATCTTGAAATGTTTAATAATAAAACTTGTTTTTTCAACTTTCTCATATTTATTCCCTAGATTATCATTTTAATTCACTCAAAATATTCAAGGGTAAAAGCAAAGGAAGACCAGACATAGCATTTAACCTAAAGTTAGAATTTTGTAATTGTGTGTAATTAGGTGTTAATCAGGGCAGACTCACAGACGTGAGGTTTCTGTCCACTAAATGAACTGTGTAATGAACTTCTACATCCAGTTTTCAAGTGTTTCCTTGACTTTAAGTCGGGTTCTGTGGAAGGTCCAGGAAAAGGTGCTATAATTTTAAAAAATAAAATGAATTAGCTTATGTGGTACATGGAAATTTAAATTCTACAGTATGTATTACACACTGTGGTGGGCTGGCTCCCTGCCCGGAGTTTGTTTCCTGCCTTGCACCTTGTGTTGGCTGGGGTTGGCTCCAGCAGACCCCCGTGACCCTGTAGTTAGGCTATAACGGGTTGGATAATGAATGGATGTATTACACAGAATTGTCCTCAACAACAAATACTGTACAGAACATAGATTAGAGCCTTACAGAGTCCTGCCTCAAATAAACTGAACACTTTGGCAAAAATGAACTCTTTACATAATGCATTCAATGGCTCCTTCAACAAAAGTGTTAAATGATTTTTAAAATATTCCATTGGGCATGCACTGATACAGAATTAACACAAAAGAGAAAGAATGTTTCGTTTCTTACAAACAGGTTGGAATGCTTAACAATTCTTAGAAAGAAATCAGTGAAAATATATTTCAGAAGTATGGGATTTTCACTGAATTCTGTACATTTGACAACATTGACCCTATATGTTGTAACTGCCTTCTCAGTAAGGCAGAAATATTTCTTTTTGAGTCAGGATTTGGAGACAAAATGTGAGTCAGAACCTAAGTGAAGTTTGTAGGTAAAAAGTCAGTCCTATCTTTTCTCAAAACCATATGCAGAAAATAAACAGAAACGCTTTCTAACTAAAAATAAATATCAGAATAGAATTTTGTGGGTTAAATAACCCCAGGAATGATGAATACTTTAAACACTTAAAGAAAGTCCATGGAAAAAAATAAGCAAAAATTCCAATTACAACACTATAAACCTATGAAATAGGGAGACGAACATGCAAACGAAGAACTATTAGAAGATGTCTGGCACCTTCTGCCATTATTTGTGGTGAATTTAGAGTATTAGCCAGCCAGCCTCTGAACTAAACTGGAAATATATATTTTTTTTATTTAAAATATATGGTTTTCAAAAAAAATTGTAAAACAGTGAAACTGGCATATCTTTTTCTAAAGAGTAGTGATGGGTGAAACAATGAAGTTTAATTTCAAGTACAGTTTTGTGAAGCTGATGCTAAAATTTTTAATAGGGAAATATTTTTGGGACTAATTTTAAAGTGTTTTGTGGTGGAGAACAAGATATTTTGCTTCCTAAATCTTTGTTCACACTAATGCATTGAACTGCATTTTTTCTGCAGCTACATAACACAGGTAGTCAGCAAGCACACCGGCAAAAATCAATTATATTTTATCAACTGCATTTGCATCATTGTGAATTAGTGTAATGTGTATTTTCTGAACAAAGACACACAAAAAGCCATATGCTGCACATTTACTGTATTTTTTTCTGTGGGAAAATGACCCACATGGCAATTCTTTTGTATAACTTGATTTCTACAGATGAAGCTGAGGATGTGCATTGTGGGAAAATATACCAAGTAGTGTTTTGTCTCTGATGCATGTTTAGGATAGCAGTCCCCTAGAATTGTCAGCAAAGTGTTGATCATACTACCATAATAACCAAAGCACGTGTCTCACAGATCAACAAAGAGTCTATACATGACAAGAAACAAGTCGTGTCTTGCTTTTTTTTCCAATTAACAATTTCATTCCAAAATTAATTAACATGCAGATACATGCACAATTATATCTTTTTTCATGCCTATTATAGAATACAATGCAATCGTATGCTTGAGCAGATTTTTGCTCCTTATACAGTCTTGACAATCTTAATGCAGACGTTATGTTTAATATGAAAAATGGACAAACGTTCTCAATAATGGAGAAGATCAGGAAAAGAAATGGCAAAAGCCCAGAGTCTCTACCAAGAGGCAGTTATCATTTGTTAAACCAAAACATAAATCAGAAATCAAAGTCAAGGACAGGAGAAAGTGTCAGAAGCACTAGAAAACTCTTACAGTAATATCCAGAGATTATTGGAACATGGCCTCCAGTGTCAACCTGTAAAAACATTTTAATAACAATATCAAATCTCACGATCTCCACAACCACATCCCTAGTAATCGGGAGCCGCATCTTGGCGGTGCCTGTGAAAACAAAGATGGCATCAGGCGCAATAAATAACTAACTTTTGGAAAATTACTTCCAAAAAAAACTAATAGCAAAATTTGGTTCTTTGAACCCATAAGCACTAATAAATAAGTTCAAATAGGCAAATATGAATGTAAAAAATATGAAAGCAAAACATAACAGCAGAAAGGTGTCTTTACACGTTAAAAGAATAGCCATTTAAAAAGAATTTTCTACATTGCTTGTATGTGGTTCCTCCCTTGGATCAAATCCTAATTCCACATTACCTGTGACGGACATGGCAGGCACAAAAACATCCACTAATGCTTGATAGTTAAGAAGATTTCTGCCTTGAGCAAAAGGGCGGCTGTGCCAATGTAACAGCTACCTGTTAACCTTTATTGGTAAGCGTGAAAGTACTCAGTAACAAATCTTTCAAAAAATTCTAAAACAATTGAGCATTTAACTGAAGAACACATTTCTAATGAAAAATAGAGAACTGCAACATATATGGTATTAATTAGCCCTTAAGTGAAGATTTCCATGGTCCACAGAGCATCAATTTATAACTCATTTTTACAGTTTCCTTTAATTTCTTGACTATAATTTTACACTGAGTGGTTATATTCATGTATACAGAATTTTAATTAAACAAATATATTGTGTAAAAGATTCTTCAACTAGCAGTTTTAAAGGTAGGAATTACTATTATTTTTGCTATTTTATTAATTAGCATTTGATGACTATACAGGCAAGCATTATAAAAATAAAAAAAAGGAATTAATTAGTTTCTAATATGCTAATTCTGATAAATAATATTCTGCTTCTAATATATTTATATATTCTGTTACAGCTAATGAATATGATGGCAGCACTGATAATGGTTATATTCCCATCTACATATGTGCATCTTCCGGATTACTATGCTTTATATTTCTGTTTATACTATGTTGTTGCATCCAAAGAAACAAAGGTAATGAAGACATTTTAAAATTAACATTTAAAGAGAAAATATTTAAATATTTTAGTGGTAACCTATAAAGCAGCTGACAAACACTTCTGGGGGCTGGACTGCATTTATCCTTATGTTTTAAGCAGAGCTGAAATTAAGCATTTTTATGAGCAAAAGTCTAAGAATGGTGTTTATCAAAGTGGAAGTATTGGACCATTTGTAGGCTACGATAAATGTGCTTATCCACAATTTGGATGGAGCCCTGGGAGGCAAACCCTGTTCTCCTTACGTGCAGCACTAGCAGCGCTACCACTGCACCACTCCACAGTGACGTACATTGTTGTAACTGTAATTTAGGTTAATATGTTATACTGTTGTCGTAAAACATATGTGTATTTAGAAAATGATAACAATGATAACAGCATTGCATTATATTAAAGGTTCTCATCAAATTGTAATCTATTTTTTAATTCAGAGAGATCCAAATCACAGAAGGATGTGCTTCATGTACAGAAGGTGAGTAAGAACTTAAAATTTTAACTAATGTACAGCACTGTGCAAAATATGTATCATCAAGAATACATAAAAAATTAAGGAGGTACCTTAAAGGAGGTAAACAGATATATTTTGAGTGTATTATTGTACTCAAATTTTTGGAGCTTCAAAGTATAATGTGACTGCATTTTTATAGACTTTTAACAGGCACATTTTAAATGGATATAAATATAACAGCCTTGAATTTAGTTTTCTGCATAACTTAAAAATATATATATCAAATTCTGCATCAGTAGAAAATGACGTTTAAGCTATTGTTTCCAGCTAATGTTAGTGTATTGATATCACAGTTTGTCAAGAGTAAGTGATAATACATGCTGAATTAAAACAGTTTGACCAGAACAAGCTAGTAAGCTCAGCATGTGACTGTGTCTCCATAACTGCATTTATTTTGTAATGGATCTGGTCTTTCTATAGCTAGGATTTTAAACTTGTACTCTGGTTCAAAAGAGTGGGAAGTGTTTTAGCACATGTACACTAAATAGAGTCAAGAAAAAGAAAGGTGAGTGCATCTGAAGACCCTTACTGGACTGAAACAGGTCATTAACCTTCTGTGTCTTGACTGTGACTCACTCAGAATGGCGACGTCTACTAGCAAGATGCTCTATTGACCACTGAAGATGGCATTTTTGGATAGAGAGAGACTTTAGATCAATCTTGCTGAACAGGCTGCCTAAGATCTGAACGTAGCGTACGCATGGCATATTGCATTTGCAGTTTGGCATTGCATAGACAGGCCTGGTATTAAAAAGAAATCTATGCACAGTGGAAGAGCCGACACAGTCAAAATCAGTTATGTAAGTGTTGGTTTAACAATACTGTGTGATGATGTTGGTTGTATTGGCTGCTCCATTTTTTTTTGTGGCAAGGTATCTAATTTATTGGGCTTTAAATCACAATCTTTTCAGTTTATTCCCAATCTGACATACAGTGTCAGCCTTAACCTTCCTTGCCCTATAGAAAAAAGTATACAAGAATAACATTTATTTACGTTTTATATTTTCATACAAATGATGTAACTCAAAGTGCTTTACAAGATGAAGAAATAAAAAATAAAAAATAAACTTAATACTAATTAACAAAGAATAAAGTAAGGTCTGATGACCAGGGAGGACGACTGGAGAAAAAAACAACAAACTCTGCAGGGGTTACGAGGTCACAAGACCGCCCAGCACCCACTAGGCATTCTACCTAACATAAATGATCTGAATCAGTTCTCGTGGTTTTCAGGCTTCATGTGGAAGAATTACACATAAACAATTGTACACTTTTCAAGCTTTGGTTTGACATTCACTGTAGGAAGGTGTTATACAAAATAAAATGTGTTCGTTCCATTGACCTCAACCAGACGGCAATAAAAAGAAGGGCTGCCATGAAAACCATAAAGGTGCCTCTAGATTTATATTTAGAATATTTTTATGTAAAAAATCAACTGCATATTGATTCTGATTCCATCTCAGTTGCTAGTTCTGCTTTTTGGTTCTCACTTCATATGTTACTGTATATTAAAGCACTGTAAGACCAACGCCTAAATTTCATACACAATGGAAAAGGCTTGTGCACAGGTCTTGGTCGTTTTATTAGTAACTAGCAAAATACCCGCGCTTCGCAGCGGAGAAGTAGTATGTTAAAGAAGCAATGAAAAAGAAAAGGAAACATTTTGAAAATAACGTAACATGATTGTCAATGTAATTGTTTTGTCACTGTTGTGAGTGATGAGTGTTGCTGTCATATATATATACATATCTATACATATACACATATATATACACACACACATATATACATACATATATATATCTACATATATACACATATATATACATACACACATACATACATACACACACATATATACACACAAATACATATATATATATACATACACACACACATATACAAACATATATATACATATACATACATATCTACATATATACACACACAGCTATTTCGTATCAGTGCAAGACGCTGCTTGTTAAAACGGATAACTCCCGCTCTTACGTGCAAGTCTGCGTGGATATTATGAACTATCGTATTTGTTCAAGTTCTATTTAAATTTTAAATAGAAGGAATTTTTATTTAGTCGACAGAAATATCTTTGGTAGGAATGGTAAAAACAGACAGGAATATTATTCCTGAATAAATCAACTCAAACCTTAAACAACTTATAATATTTTGCTCTCCATAAAAATATATGCTGTCTAAATTATACAAGTTAGAAATAAAGTAAACTTTAAAAGAACAAACATTCAAATTTCTTTACTCTTATGTAATTTTATATAAAAAATAAACTTAGATTTTAAATATCCCAAAAGATTTTGCTCTCCATAAAAATATATCCTGTCAAAATTATACAAATTCAAATATGAACATGCTGCATAACAAAACCTGGAAATATAAATAAAATGTGTTCCTTTCAGCAATAACAAATCAAATCATTCAGTTGTCTTTGCTCATATGTCATTTTAGAACTGGACGCCTAGTATCTTTTTTTGGCAACAAGTTCGTTTATGTTTGGTGTGAGGTTCTGTGTTGTGGAGATTCTCAGGATGGACTGCAGGTGCTCATGATTGAGGTGACTCCTGTGTGCTGTTTTGTTAGTCTTCATCACTGAGAAGAGCTTCTCACACAGATATGTGCTACCAAACATGCACAAGGTTCGAGCCGCATGTAGACGGACTTTTTTTGTTCTTCAAAGTCACTAAAGCGCCGTGCGCTCAGTTTATCAGCAAAGTGCGTATTTGGGAACACCGTAGTGACGACTTGGTTCAACATTACTTGGCAACAGGGAAAGTGGGGCAAGTTGCACTGGTGAATTTGTGTCTCCCATAAAAGCAGCTTCACTTGAAATCACTTTGTGATTGTGCATGGGTAAAAACGTCCGCTGAAGTGTCAGATTCTTATTTAATTCTTCTGCTTTCTGTATCTTCTGCATTGCATTCAGGTCTTTCAGGTTACCGTGATGTTTTGTCTCATAGTGCCGTCTTAGATTAAATTCTGTAATTACAGCCACATTAGCTCCACAAATGAGACACACGGGTTTAACGGCAATGTCAGTAAACATATACTCAGCCTCCCATCGGTTTTTAAAGGCTCTATTTTCAGAATCAACTTTTCTCTTAAGCATCGTGTGGGCTAGCTTCGCAATAACTTGCAAGCTAGACTTGATTAACGCGGTAAGTGTTCGGCAAGGCAGGTGAAGCGCTGCATTATGGGATCTGTAGTTTATTGTGTTACCAGCGCTTCATATACCCGGGCCATTAATAACAATAATACAGTATATAAAATGATCTCGCGGGCCGGATATAATTACACGCCGGGCCGGATGTGGCCCGTGGCCCTTGAATTTGACACATATGGACTAAATAGAACTTGAAAAGATATATTTTTTCGTACATCGAGCCCGCGTGCTAATGTGGTTTTGCCTGCATGCCTCAATAAGTGACCCTCCCCTCGCTCTTACTTTTTTACCGTTCATCTAATGAATACACTGAGTATGGCTTTACCAAAACAATCATTGATTGCGAATAAAGTATTCATTATTCGAGTATGTAGATCAGGGTATATATATATATACATATACATATATATATACCCGCGTATCGCAGCGGAGACGTAGTGTGTTAAATAAGCTATGAAAAAGATTCGTTTCTTACTGCATCAATAAACAGCTCGTCTTCTTCTTTACCTGAGACCTGACACACTGCATGCACGGGTTTTTTTTTAACACTGTCTTCCTTTAGCGGGACATTCACTTTTTCCACCGTGTGCTTTGTTTCTGCAGTAGCTGTACTTATTACATACTTATCTTGTATTTATCAGACGCTTCATATTTTTTTGCTGCCTTTTCAATTGTGTAATTCGGTTTTTGTTCAGTGCTCTTCGGAACTGTTGCTTTTTGTCTGTGCACTGCGTCAGTTCACGTGAGCCGCTCAGTGTACATGCATCGAAGTTTCCCAGCTGTGCTGTTGCCATGTCGTGCTATATCCATGGCTGTATCTAATGCTACCGAAGTCCCAGTACTTAAAACTTTCTCTCGCAGTTTCGCTGAGTTTGTGCCAAACACCACCCTGACTATGTCATCTTCCTCTGCATAAGCACATTCCTTCACCTTCATGAATATTTACCCGTGGCAGTTTGCTATTGGATTGCCGCTGACGGACGGCCTTATATGGGCAGGCACTAAATTACAAACGCCAGTGGCAGCCTGTCTATGAACTTAATTTAAAGTGTAGGTTTACACTGTGCTTTGTTTCCGAAGTAGCAGAACTCATGAATATGGTTGTATATATCACTCGCTCGCTTCTTATTGTTTCGCTGCCTTCTCAATTATATAATGCATGTTTTCTTCAGCGCTTTTTGGGGCTCTTCCTGGTTTTCTACGTACTGCGTGATTACGTGGGAGGCGTGATGATGTCAAACTCCGCCCCCACGGGTTTCAAGCTCATCTCCATTACAGTAAATGGAGAAAAACAGCTTCCAGTTATGACCATTACGCGTAGAATTTCGAAATGAAACCTGCCCAACTTTTGTAAGGAAGCTGTAAGGAATAAGCCTGCCAAATTTCAGCCTTCTACCTACACGGGAAGTTGGAGAATTAGTGATGAGTGAGTGAGTGAGTGAGTGAGTGAGTGAGTGAGTGAGTGAGTGAG